>JAXLNO010004714.1:2853531-3303045 GCA_038087875.1 Malacoraja senta
GGGTGTATGTGTGTATGTATGTATGTGTGGATGGGTGGGTGGACAGTTGCACTGTCATTCACCAACATGCCATTATCATAAGTAATTCACTCATTGTTTAAATAATTTGACCAAATAGTGAAACGATCGACATTAAAATAAAACTTTATATAATCATTTATTTCCCCAATTTATTTGTTTACATTACATCTGATCTTCATCTGAATATTCTTCATCAGATTCTAAGTCTTTTGCAGTAATAGAGTTTCTGCAGTCAACACACTTACATGTACATAAATCTGTACATGGCTCACCATGCTGTTGACATGAGCATCTTCCTTTCCCTGCACTTGATTTCTCACAGTTTGTTTTCTTGCATGAACAGTATGTTAATTCTAGCAAGGTGTTTTGGGCGAGGCAGATCACCCCCAGTCAATGTCCAATTCACTACCTACAATTGTCCACCCATGTCCATGTTTGTTGACCATCACTTGTCATGGATCGAAGCAGTCTCTCTTTGGGGCCGGCTCATCTGCTACACCATCAGGAGCTGCCTCTTGCGGTGATTCCCCTGCTTCAGGCTTTTCAGCATCTTGAACTCAATTGAAAGAAGAAAAAGAAAACAGAAAAGGAATGAAAAGTAAAATAAATCAACATCCTCAAATATATCTTTTCATTTTGAAAGTAACATCATATGACCGTAAATAAAAATAATTGTCAGTGAGTCCTATCATTACCTTTCTTCCTTCTAGACCCTGCTTTGGCTCAATATATTGTTGTTATGTTGCAGAAGTGATGATAGCACTCTGCATGATAACCCAGGATACACTGCTGCCTCCTAATAATAGAAGATAAAATGTGTCAGGGAGTATTTTACATCTTTTCATGTTTTATATTATGTACGACAATATCAACATATCAATGGGGAAATTATACATGTACGCATGTCCAGGTAGATGGGATGGCAAGTCTGCAAATGATCAAATTAGTGTTCATTATGGCTCAGTGACTACAGTGCATGTCCACACAAAAGTGTTTTGTGTGGACAGGCTCTGAAGAGTGGAGGGGCAGAAGCTGCAAAAAAATTTTTTATCATAGTACTTAGGTCTGCATGGACTTCAATTCATAAATATAACAGATGTATGGAGGATTGCAAACCCGACGGGAAGGGATTACTCGTTTTATTCAATGGTGCATAAAACATATTCACGGATAGACTATTTTCTTGTGGATACAAAATTAATTTCGCAATCTCTGAATCCTAAATATCATATTAATGCGATCTCAGATCATTCTCCGTTAACTTTTGTTCTAAAACTAGAAGGAATGTCTATGAATAAACCGTTCTGGAGGTTTAACTCACAAATTTTAAAAGACCCTCAAGGGAGTATCTATCTAAAAAAACAGATGGATCTATTTTTTGAGTTAAATGATACACCAGAGATATCCCCCACGTTATTATGGGAATCCTTCAAAGCATTTATAAGAGGAGTCATTATTTCATTTCAAGCTTATCAAAATAAAAAGAATAAGAATGAACAAAGACACTTAGAAGATCAAATAAAACAGTTAGATATAGATAATGCTAAAGACCCAACTATGGATAAACATAATAAAATACTACTACTGAAATTTCAGTAAAATAAATTACTGTCAGAGAAAGTTATAACATTATTTCAAATCACAAAACAAGAACACTTCGAATTCGGGGACAAACCCCACAAACTTCTAGCACGACAACTTAAAAAACGGGAAAAAGAGAATGCAATATTAAAGATTAAATCAGATAGAGGGGAAGTATTAACACTACCCAAGGATATTAATAAAAGATTTGCTCAATTTTACCAGAATCTATACACATCTAAAACGTCAATAGACAATAATAAAATCTCAGAATTTTTAGATAATTGTAATCTACCACAATTAGAACGCAGGGAACAAGAGGAACTGGGAGCACAAATTACTTCTAAGGAGATAGAAGACACAATAAAAACACTAAAAAATGGAAAAACTCCAGGACCAGACGGATTCAGTAATGAATTTTATAAATCTTTTTATGATATAGTTACTCCACGATTACAAAAAATGTATACATATGCTTATAAAGAGCAAAACCTACCTGAAACACTAGCGGAATCAACGATCATATTAATACTTAAAAAAGATAAAAATATAGAAGAACCAGGATCATATAGAGCTATTGCTTTGTTAAATACGGATCAGAAAATAATAGCAAAAACATTAGCCAATAGATTAAGCAAGTATGTTAGTAGACTAATACATGAGGATCAAACAGGATTTATACCTAAGAGACACTCATTTAATAATTTGAGACGTTTGCTTAACATAATGCATTCACATAAATCTGATGACCAAGAGTTAGCTATCATCTCACTGGACGCAGAAAAAGCGTTTGATCAAGTAGAATGGGACTATATGATCAAAGTATTGCAAAAATTCCAATTGGGAGAAAACTTTATTGCATGGATAAAACTACTATATAACAAACCTACGGCTAGAATACTAACTAATAATATATTATCTTCAAAATTCGAATTATCTAGGGCAACAGACAAGGATGTTCACTATCACCGCTGTTATTTGCTTTGGTAATTGAACCCCTTGCTGAAAAAATAAGAACACACTCGAATATTCACGGTTATAACACAAAATATTCAAACAACAAACTATCCCTATATGCTGATGATGTACTACTGTACATCACAAAACCACAAATTAGTATACCAAATATATTAAACTTAATTGAGGACTTTGGATCCTTTTCAGGATATAGAATAAATTGGAACAAAAGTGAAATTATGTCGATTAAACCAAAAGACTCAACACATCTCAGGAAATTCCCTTTTAAAATAGCTATGGAAAAATTCAAATATTTAGGAATTGAGATTACTAGAAATTACCATGATATGTTTAAAGCTAATTATAATCCCCTACTTAAGAAATTAAATAATCTGATTAAATTTTGGAAAACACTTCCGATGTCCTTAATAGGTAGGATAAATGCTATAAAAATGATTTTCTTACCACAAATCCTTTACCTATTTCAATCAATACCTATATATCTCCCAAAAAAGTTTTTCAAAAAACTGGACTCAGACATTACAAATTTTATATGGGATTACAAATCCCACAGAATACAAAGAACACACCTTAACAAACGAAAAGAGTTGGGGGGTCTAGCGCTCCCTAACTTTATGTATTATAACTGGGCAGTAAATATTAAAAATATGATTCACCTGCTGGACAATTCTGCCCAGCAGGTGGACTGGATTATAATGGAAAAAGGGGATTGCTCCCCGAATAATATAGGAGCGATTATTCTCTCTCCAATAAATTTGAATAATAAAAATTATAATAAAAATCCAATTATATATAGCACTATTAGAACATGGAAGCAAATAAAACAGAATCTAAAATTAAGAAACCTATCTCCCTTAATACCAATAGTCAATAACCCATCGTTTAAACCTTCAATCATAGATAAAGCATTTATACAATGGGAAAGAATGGGAATTAAAACGCTCGAAGATCTGTATGAATTAGAAAAATTACTATCATTCCAACAACTACAACTGAAATATAATTTGAAAAATAATCAATATTTTAAATATCTACAAATCTGTGACTATTTGAAAACACACACAAAAGATTATTATAATATGCCTTCCGACTTACTAGATGAAGCAATGAAGACAAAGGCGGAATCAGTTAATTTAATATCATACTTATATAATATCATCTTAAATATAGAAATACCCACAACAGATGGAATTAGAAGAGATTGGGAACAAGATCTAGGTATAAAAATTTCAAAAGAGAGTTGGGATAATCATTTATTACAGGTGCATAAATGCTCGATCAACGTACGACATACGCTTATCCAATTTAAAACATTACATAGATTATATTATTCAAAAACCAAACTAAATAAAATCTTTCCTAACGTCTCACCAATCTGTGATAAATGTATATGTCAAGAAGCTACCATAGCACATTCTTTTGTTTTTTGTACAAAAATCCAAAAATTCTGGTTTGAAATATTTGATATTTTTTCAAAATTAATCAAAATAAAACTGGTACCAAAACCAGAATGGATTATTTTTGGAATATCGGAAGGTATTCCTGAATTAAACGTGTATCAGAGGAATTTACTCAATTATGGGCTAATAATGGGAAAAAAGCTTATACTTAAATTCTGGAAAAATGCGCCCACACCAACAATAAAAATGTGGACATCAAATATGTTGGAAACATCACATCTGGAAGAGATGAGATTCCTCCTAGTAGGCAAAGTAGATCAATTTCAAAAGACGTGGTCTACGTTTTTGGACCTATTACAAGCATGAGGTGCAATAGTAATTTAGAAAAACAAATAAATAAATAAAAGGTATCTGGACCTGGTAATGGGAGGTAAAATAAAAACAGACTTGGTTGGTAGTTCCTTCTCTATGAAGTATGGTATAAGAGTTATAATAGAGCGATTGTTCCTTCTTTCTTTCTCTTTTTTTTTCTAGGGTCTATTTTCTAACTTTACTTCCTTCTCTAACTTCTTTTCTAAGGGGCTTTCTTTTCCCAACACTCTTTTGCACTTCACAACCTTTGTGCACTTTCTTCACTTTTCTTACTTCTTTCTTTTTCTTTCTTAAAGTTTAAAAAAGTGAAGCGGTACAAAAAATGTATTAATATATACGTGTTGTACATTACTGTAATCTACCGTACTTCTAAAAAATAAAAAAATAAAAAAAATAAAAAAAATAAAAAATTCATAAATTGTCAACCTCTTCTTAATGTCAACGAGACTTACACTGTAATTTACTGCCTGAGATAAGTTAGTTCAAGTTCTAGTGGAGGGGCAGAGGCTGCAGAATAGCCAGAGAAAGAAACATCTCATAGTACTTAGGTCTGCATGGACTTCAATTCATAAAATGTCAACCTCTTCTTAATGTCAACGAGACTTACACTAATTTACTACCATAGATGAGTTAGTTCAAGTTCAAGTGGAGGGGCAGAGGCTACAGAAAAACCCCATCTCATGGTCATTAAGTCTGCAGGGACTTCAATTCATAAAATGTCAACCTCTTCTTAATGTTAATGAGACTAATACTAAGTTACTACCATAGATACATCAGTTCAAGTTCAAGTTCACATACACCAATTCATTTCTACATAAAGATCAACCATTTCTGACCATTTATCACTCCGATGGAAGCCAATAAAGTACAGTCAATATTCCTCCGCTGTTCTCCCGTGATCGGGGCCTGGAAATGGCCGCTACGGACGGCACTATGTACAGCTTCCTCCCCACGGAGATGATCCAAACACACTCCACGGCTCCGCGTTCGCGAATTGGGCGCATCTTAATTGTGACCGTGGGTTCACTATGTTAAGTACATAGGCCAATGATGAAGAATGAATGTATGAATGAGTGAGTGAATGTACAGCCTCCAAATCTCATTTTTTCAAATTATACAAGGGTGCAATTAAATTAATTAAAGTCCATACAGATTAATTTTCGTAAATTCAGACTTTAGATCTTACCTTTCAGTTCCAGTTGATTCACAAAGTTTGACTGGTTTCACGACTTGGCTGTCCTCTTTGTGTTGCAGCACCTTAGCAGCGACTTTGCTTTCAAGACTTTCTTCCACTTCTATCCACTTAGCTGCACATTCTTCAGACTCCTTAATGCTTTTCTCACTAAATGCAATTACCTTACTGTAAGTTTCCACGACATGTATTCCACAGAACAACAAAGACCCTTCATCGGAATCTCCAGTAAAACTGATATCAGTAGAAGTACTCTCAGCCATGATGTGTGCTCCCTGCCTAGCTAGCCTGAAACAAAGCGCGTGATTGGCCAACTGGCATCCGGCTCAATGTTAAACATGCTTTGATTGGACTAAAGCTACCCGGAAATGTTCAGGTTTTTCTCTAATTTATTAAAAAATGTGAAGTTTTGTTCTTGACGAGTTTCAGGGATGATTTATAAAATACTTTTACACAATATGTGAAAATTTCATGTAGTTCCGTGAATTGGGTCACGAACTTGCACAAAAAAGCTCCTCGGCCCACAGCCTAACAGGCCGTGACTGTTGGCGGGGGTGAGGGGTGGTCACTGGGTATGCGGGGTAAGGGGGGTGATACAGTGGGTGTGGGTACACACTGACCGCTCCGCCGTGTCTCTCGCAGATCTGGACGGAGCTGGCAGAGGCGGTGACGGGACGGCTAGACGAGGTGATCGCCACGGCTGTCTCACAGGTACCTCACCCCCCCCCACTGCTGCGTGTGGCACTGCCGGTCTGTGTGTGTGTATGGTAGTGTGTGTATCAGAGTGTGAGTATCTGGGAGTGTGTATATGAGAGTGTGTGTTTGTGTATGGGAGTGTGTGTATATGGGTGTGTATCGGAGTGTGTATATGAGATTGGGTTTGTGTATGGGTGTGTGTGTATGGGTGTGTGTGTATATGGGTGTGTGTATATGAGAGTGTTTGTGTATGGGAGTGTGTGTATATGGGTGTGTGTCGGAGTGTATATGAGATTGGGTTTGTGTATGGGTGTGTATATGGGAGTGTGTGTATATGAAAGTGTGTTTGTGTATGGGAGTGTGTATATGGGTGTGCGTGTATGGGAGTGTGTATATGGTAGTGTGTGTTTGTGTATGGGAGGGTGTGTATGGAAGTGCATGTGTACGGGAGTGTGTGTATATGGGAGTGTGCGTTTATGGTAGTGTGTGTATATAGGATTGTGTATGTACGAGAGTGTATATGGGAGTGCGTGTGTACATGGGAGTGTGTGTGTACATGGGTGCTGTGTGTATATAGGAGTATGTGTGTGGCACAGATGGACTGCTAGTGTAATGTGGTGCTGTTGGGGTGTGTGTGTGTGCGCGCATGTATGTGTGCGTGCGTGCGTGTGCGTACATTGTCAGTGACTGCTCAGACCACCATTCATCCTCTGTCACCTCATCCCAACCACTCCGCCCCTCTCTCTCTCACCTGTCTGCCCCCTCCCCTTATAACCCCCAATGCTTTCCAATCCACCCCCACCCTCCCGCTCCACCCACTCCCCCCCTGACGTCTGCCCTCCCTCCCGCAGACCCTTCTGATCGCAGCCACGGAGCCTGTGCGCGGGGACGGGCACTGTCGAGTGCCAGTGCGGGACGGCGGGGGTCATGGAGAGGGGGAGGAGAGGGGTCCCGGTGAGGAGGCACCGCCCTCCGGGAGCGGTTCTGGACCCGCCGCTGAGGGGGAGCCCCCGGGCAGCCAGTGCCAGGCAGGGGACACGGACACGGAGTGCGCTGCTGTCTACAGCTTCCTGTCAGCCGCCGTGAGGGGAACGCCTCTGCCTCCCCTCCCACCCCAGGGTGAGTATACACACTACCCCCCCCCTGCTCACCACCAACCCTCACCACCGCCCCTCGCCTCTCAACCCAGGGTGAGTACATACCCCCCACCCCCTCACACCACGCACCTCCCATCCTCGCCATCCAATCTCTCCCCAGGGTGAGTACACACCCGCTCACACCACCACCGCCCCTCCCACCACCCCTCTCATCCTTCCCCCCACCCTCCCCTCACCACCGCCACTCTCCCCTCCCTCTCCTCTCCTCTCACCTCTCCCCTCTCGCGACCCCTCCCCACCCTCCACTCTCTCCCCACGGTGAGTATACACACCCCGACTCCCCCCTCACCCCCACCCCTTCCCACCATATCCCCTCCACCGCCTCTGCCGTCTCTCTCTCCCTGCCCATGCCCCGCGCCCCCCCTGCCGGCCTGATGCCTGTCCCTCGCCCCCGTCTCCCCTCGTTCCGTCTCACCGCCCTCTCTCTCTACCTTGGTCTAACTGCCACCTCTCTCTTTCTCCCTCTCTCACCGCTCTCTTTCCCTCTTTCCCTCCCCTGGTCTGACCCAACCCTCTCTCTTCCCCCTCTCTTCCTCCCCCTCTCTTCTCCCTCTCTCCGCTCCCTCTCTCCCCTCCCCTCTCTCCCTCCCCCTCTCTCCCCCCTCTCTCCCCCACCTCTCTCTCCCGCCCTCTCCCCCCTCTCTCTCTCCCCCCCCTCCCTTCCCCCTCTATCCACCCCACCTCTCCCCCTCTCATCCCCCTCTCTCTCCCCCCTCCTCTCTCTTCCCCCCCAGCCTCGTCGCTGCTGCTGGAGCTGCTCCACTCTCTCCCCGCGCAGGTTCTCTCCCTGAGGGACCGCTCTCTCTCCCCCACCCTCCAAGGGTCCCAGGGCTGGCTCCAAAGTCTCCACCGCCTTCCCCCCCAGGGGCCCGTCCCGCCAGCCCCCTGAACCCCCGAGCCCGGCCCCTCAACCCCTTCACCCTCCCCCTGGGGCTGCTGGTGGGTGGGAAGGGGGACTCCCCCTCCCCCTCCCCCGCCCAAGCCCAGAGCTGATCCTATGGCCATCTCTGACCTCTGACCCCAACTCTGGGACGGAGGGACGGTTTAAATAGCCCCCCCTGCCCACTCTGCCCTGATCCACTCCCCCCTCACTCTCCCTTCCCCGTCCCCCTTTCCACCCCCCTCTCTCCTCTCTCCTCTCTCCTCCCTTCTCCTCTCCCCTCTCCCCCTCCCTCCCTCTCCCCCCCTCCCTCCCTCTCCCCCCTCCCTCCCTCTCCTCCCCTTTCCCCCTCTCCCCTCCCTCGACCTCCTCTCCTCCCCCACTGTTTATATCTGTCCTGGGAGGGGTTAATATTCCCACCACCCCCCCTGACCCTGACCTCCTTCCCACCTCCCCTTTCTCCCCCCGGCTAATGATGGGGAAGGGGTTATATCCCCTGAAATGTGTGAGGGGGTATTTAACCCTTGCCCCATCACCCTCTCCCTTACCCCTCCCCCCCCACCCTCCCTTTGTATTGATGGTGTGGAGCTGAGATCCCAGAAAATACCCCCGGGATGCTGTGGGTGGGACCACCCCTTGTCTGGACCCATCTCTTCACATAGACCACCTCACCTACACCACATGAGAGAGACAAAGTGCTGGAGCAACTCAGCGGGACAGGCAGCATCTCTGGAGAACATGAATCGGTGACGTTCTGGGTCGAGACCCTTCTTCAGACCCTGTTCAACCCAGTCTCTGAGGAACAGCCTCTCCTGTGAGCATTTTTGTTCAATAAATCTTTCTAATTGTTTGTAGATTATTCAAGATTCTTTTGAATGGGGATAAAACTCAGGAACTCACTGGCTGGTACTAAATTAATCATGGGGTCATACAGCGAGGAAACTGACCCTTCGGCCCAACTTGCCCAAGGGGAAAGGCCTGTATAGAGTGGATGTGGAGAGGATGTTTCCACTAGTGGGAGAGTCTAGGACCAGAGGTCACAGGTTCAGAATTAAATGACGTTCCTTTAGGAAGGAGATGAGGAATTTCTTTAGTCAGAGGATGGTGAATGTGGAATTCATTGCCACAGACGGCTGTGAAGATCAAGTCGATGGATATTTTTAAGGCAGAGATAGATAGATTCTTGATTAGTACGGGTGTCAGAGCTTATGGGGAGAAGGCAGGAGAATGGGGTTGAGAGGGAAAGATAGATCAGCCATGGTTGAATGGCGGAGTAGACCTGATGGGCCGAATGGCCTAATTCTGCTCCTATCACTTATGAACTTGCCCATGCCGACCAACATGTCCCATCTACACTAGTCTAACCTGCCCACCTTTGGCCCATATCCCTCTAAACCTGTCCTATCCATGTACCTGTCCAAATGTCTCTTAAACATTATGATAGGACCTGCCTCAACTACCTCCTAAGGCAGCTCGTTCCTAGAGATACAAAGAACTGCAGATAGACACAAAGCACTGGAGTGACTCAGCGGGTCAGGCAGCATCTCTGGAGAGAAGGATTTGCTCACATTTCGTGTCGAGATCCTTCTTCAGACGTTAAGGAGAGCTGAACTGGTAAACTGTTCACCCGTATACAGAATCAATGAACTGCAGATGGACACAACAAGCTGGAGTAACTCAAGATAGATTATTGGAGTAACTCAAAAGTACTTGAGTAACTCGAGAGAGAGTTATGAGACAGAGAGAACTGCAGATGCTGGCTTATACCAAAATAAGACACAAAGTGGTGGAGTAACTCAGCTGGTCAGGCAGCATCTCTGGAGAAAGGAAGTGCAGATGTTGGTTGATAGTCAAAAAGGACACAAAGTACTGGAGTAATTCAAGATAGACACAAAGTACTGGAGTAATTCAAGATAGACACAAAGTACTGGAGTAATTCAAGATAGACACAAAGTACTGGAGTAATTCAAGATAGACACAAAGTGCTGGAGTAATTCAAGATAGACACAAAGTACTGGAGTAATTCAAGATAGACACAAAGTACTGGAGTAATTCAAGATAGACACAAAGTGCTGGAGTAATTCAAGATAGACACAAAGTACTGGAGTAATTCAAGATAGACACAAAGTGCTGGAGTAATTCAAGATAGACACAAAGTGCTGGAGTAATTCTTGAGTAATACTTGAGTAACTCCAGATAGAGAGAACTGCAGATGCTGGTTGATAACAAAGTTAAGACACAAAGTGCTGGAGTAATTCAGCGGGTCAGGCAGTCTGGACCCATCATTTCAGATACCCATCATTTTTCTCCAGAGATACTGCCTGACCCGCTGAGTTACTCCAGCGTTTTTGGTCTACTGTCGGTATAAATCTGCAGTTCCATCCATGCATGGCCCACATCCCGCTAAACTTTTCCTATCCACGTACCTGTCCTAATGTCCTTTATGTATTATGATAGTCCCTGCCCCAACCACCTCTGGCAGCTCATTCCATACACCCATCACCTTCGGTGTGGAAAAGTTGCCCCTCAGGTTCCTGTTAAATCTATCCCCTCTTTTGTTAAATGTGCTCTGGTTAAGTCTGAAGAAGGGTCTCGACCCGAAACGGCGCCCATTCATTCTCTCCAGAGATGCTGCCTCACCCGCTGAGTTACTCCAGCATTATGTCCTCTGGTTCCTGACTTCCCTACTCTGGGTAAAAGACTCTGCATTCACCCTATCTATTACCCTGATAAGGGAAATACACATGCATAAGGGTACACAGCGGTAGAGTTGCTGCCTTACAGCGCCAGAGAACCGGGTTTCTTTCCGACTGCGGGTGCTGTCTGTACAGAATTTGTTTGTTCTCCCCGTGACCTGCGTGGGTTTTCTCCGAGATCTTCGGTTTCCTCCTACACTCCAAAGACTTACAGGTTTGTAGGTTAATTGGCTTGGTATAAATGTAAAATTGTCTCTAGTGTGTGTAGGATAGTGTTTGTGTACAGGGATTGGTGGCTGGTGTGCACTCGGTGGGCTGAAGAGCCCTGAAGAGCCCTTTTACCCACTGTCTCTAAAACCAAAGCTAAAAAGATCACCCCTCATCCTTCTGCCCATATCTTTAAATCATTCCTATCCGTGTATCTGTCCAAATGTCTTTTAAATATTATTATATTTCCTGCCTCAACTACCTCCTCTGGCAGCTCGTTCTCTTCACCCACCACCCACTGTGTGTAAAAGTTGCTTCTCTGGTTCCTATTAAATCTATCCTTCTCACTTAAACCTATGTCCTCTGGTTCTCGATTCCACATTTCTGGGTGAAAGACTCTGTGGCGCAGTGGTAGAGTTGTTGCCTCACAGCGCCAGAGAACCGGGTTCCATCTGTGCTGTCTGTATGTACTTTGTACGTTCTCCCCGTGACTGCGTGGGTTTTCTCCGGGTGCCTCCCACACTCCAAAATGTCCACCTCAGTTCCTTCCCGAAGGAATGTCTTTTAATTCTGAAGCTATGACCTCTAGTCCTAGACTCTCCTACTATAGACGTTATCCCACTCATTCCTGGGATTATTGTTGTCAACCTCCTCTGCACCCTCTCCAGAGCCAGCACATCCTTCCTCACATATGTTGCCCAAAACTGCTCACAATGTGGTCACGGTGGCGCAGCGGGAGAGTTTGCTGCCTTACAGCGAATGCAGCGCCGGGGACCCAGGTTCGATCCCAACTACCGGTGCTGTCTGTACAGAGTTTGTACGTTTTCCCCGTGACCTGCGTGGGTTTTCTCCATGATCTTCGGTTTCCGTCCTCACTCCAAAGACGTACAGGTTTGTAGGTTAATTGGCTGGGTAAATGTAAAAAATTGTCTAGTGTGCTGTGTGTGTAGGACAATAGACAATAGGTGCAGGAGTAGGCCATTTGGCCCTTCGAGCCAGCACCGCCATTCAATGTGATCATGGCTGATCATCCAGGGATAGGATGGTGTTAATATGCGGGGATCGCTGGTTGGCACGGACTCGGTGGGCCGAAGGGCGTGTTTCCGCGCTGTATCTCTAAACTACATTAAACGTGCAGGCTTGTAGGTTAATTGGCTTAGATAAAAATGTAAATTGTCCCAAATGTGTGCCACATTTAATACCCTCCCAGTCACATTTAATACCCTCTCTGCCCACGTTTAATACCCACCTTGTTGCATTTTCGCATTTAATACCCTCCAGCTTTTTGTGTCCATCTTCGGTGTAAACCAGCATCAGCAGTTCCTTCCTACCCAGCACAGTGGGGGTGGGGGGGGGGGGGATTTGGGGACAGAACGTACTCCTCTCTCTTCCTCCCTCCCGCTCCTCCTCCCACCCTTTCCCCACCCCCCCCCCCCCCCCCACTTAGTTACTCTCGCCTGTAGGTTAATTGGCTTGTTAAAAATGTAAGTTGTCCCTAATGTGTGTAGTCTTTAAAACCCACCACACACGCATTTAATACTCTCCCCGTGGCAACAAACACCCTCCCTGTGGTATTTAACACCCTCCAGCATTTTGTGTCTTATCTTTGGTGTAAACCAGCATCAGCTGCTCCTTCCTACATGGCACAGTGGTGGCTGTGGCCGGATGGGACGGGTGAGGGATTTAGCTCTTACGGCTAAAGGAATCAAGGGATATGAGGTAAAAGCAGGAACGGGGTACTGATTTTAGATGATCAGCCATGATCATATTGAATGGCGGTGCTGGCTCGAAGGGCCGAATGGCCTACTCCTGCACCTATTTTCTATGTTTCCCCCCCTCTCTCTCTCTCTCTCTCTCACTCTCTCTCTCTCTCTCTCTCTCTCTCTCTCTCTCTCTCTCTCTCTCTCTCTCTCTCTCCCCCTCGCCCGCCTCTCTCTCTCCTCCCCTCCCTCCCTCTTTGCTGAGTTTCTCCAGCGCTGCATGTGTTTGTGCTCTTTTTATCCCGTAAGCGACAATTTATTTTGTATTAAAAATTACATTGACTTTTGTAAAAAGTTCCGGCATAATCACATTCACGAGGTTGTCCATCTCACAGACTCAGTGCCAGTTCTTTGGCCAGGAGATAAAAACCTGGCATGTGTGTGTTTGTGTGCTCTTGTGGTTGACAACAGCAGCCTTCTCTCCACACCTCCCCTCTTCTCCCTCTCCCTCCCTCCCTCTCTCCCTTCCTCTCACGCCCCTCCCTCTCACCTCCCCTCCCTCTCACCCCCTCCCATTCATCCGCTCCCTCTCACCACCCCCTCCCTCTCACCCCATCCAATTCATCCTCTCCCTCTATTCCCCTCCCATTCATCCCCTCCCTCTCTTCCCTTCCCTTTCTCTCTCTCTCCTCCCTCCCCACTGAGTTACTCCAGCGTCATGTGTGTTCTCTTTTTTCTCCAGTAAGCAACGATTTATTTTGTATTATAAAGCACGATTTACACCATTAACTTTTGTAAAAAAAAGCTTTGGCATAATTAAGCCCAGCGTTGCATTCTGCCACACGACACACGAGCATGTCTGACTCACAAACTCAGCACCGGTTCTTTGGCCAGATCAGAAAAACCAGGCGTGTGTGTATTTGTGTGCTCTTGTGGTTGATAACAGCAGCCTGCTCTTGCAGCAAGCGAGCAAGCGAGGCAGAGAGGACATGCTTTCTTTCGCTGGGCTTGGTTTAGTTTTTGCACCGTTGCCCCGCCGAGATAACAGCGTCCCACGCCCACACACCCAGCTCCAAATCTCCACTTCACCCGCGGTGACGCAGGCAGATCTCCGGGCGAGGTGCGAATATAAAACACCTCGCTCGGAAAATCACCCCTCCGCAGATGCTGCCTGACCCGCCCCAAGCTCCTCCAGCGAGCGTTTTTTCACTTCACACTTTTGTAGCTTGCACAGCGGAGACAATCTGCAGTGTCTCCGCTGTGCAAGCTACTTAAAACGCCCGCTACTCAGCGGGCAGCCACCTTAAGTTCACAAGTGCGTAGGAAGGAATTGCAGGTGCTGGTTTACACCGAAGATAGACACAAAATTGTCAATTAGGTCATAAGTGATAGGAGCTCAAACTAAACTAAACTAAAGTTCACAGTTGATAGGAGCAGAATTAGGCCACTCGGCCTATCAAGTCTACTCCGCCATTCAATCATGGCTGATCTTTCTCTCCTCCTAACCCCATTATCTCTGCCTCCTCCCCATAACCCCTGACACCCGTACTAATCAATAATCTATCTATCCACCCTAAAACTACCTACTGTCGGCCTCCACAGCCTGTGGCAAAGAATTCCACAGATTCTCCACGCTCTGACTAAAGAAATTCCTCCTCATCTCCTTCCCGAAGGAATGTCCTTTAATTCTGAGGCCATAGATCAATAATCTATCAATCTCTGCCTTAAAACGATCTAATTTCGCTGTGCAATCTACTCAGAGAACACCCATTTTGCAAAGAGGTTTTGTTTAGTTTTGAGATACGGCACGGAAACAGGCCATTCGGCCCACTGAGTCTGCGCTGACCAGCGATCCCCGCACATTAGTGCTATCCTACACACACTAGTGGACAATTTACAATTTCTCTGGCACTGTGCGGCAGCAATTCTACCACTGCGCCACCGTGCCACCCGAAGTGGAGTAGCTTAGCGGGTCAGGCAGCATCTCTGGAGAACATCTATCCACAAAATGCTGGAGGAGTTTAGTTTGTCTATTGTCACGTGTGCCGAGGTACAGTGAAAAGCTTTTTGTTGCGTGCTATCCAGTCAGCAGAAAGACTGCACATAGTTACAATTGAGCAGTCCACAATGTACAGATACGTGATGAAGGGAATAATGTTTATTGCAAGATAAAGCCCAGTCAAGTCCGATTAACGATAGTCCGAGGTACCCTAGCTGATGAAGGACTGTACAGAAGCCCGATAATAGAAACATAGAAAAATATGTGCAGGAGTAGGCCATTTGGCCCTTCGAGCTGGCACCGCCATTCAATATGGTCATGGCTGATGATCTAAAATTAGTACCCCGTTCTTCTAATAGAGATGGCAAGAAGCTGTTCCTGAGTCTGGGGATGCACACTTTCACTGCCAATCCAACCACTCCCCTCCCTCCCTCCCCTCACCTGGGATCAACAAGCTCATCAGGAAGGCTGACTCTGTCCTGGGGCTGGAGTTGGATTCAGGGGAGGTGGTCTTGGAGGGCAGGATGCTCTTCAAACTGCAGAGCATCCTGGACAATACAGCTCACCCCCTCCATGACACACTGGTCAACCTGAGCAGCACCTTCAGCAACACACTGGTTCCACCAAGATGCAGGACAGAACACTACAGGAGATCCTTCTTCCCTGTGGCTATCAAACTGTACAACTCCTCCCCCCTTCTGTCGTGGGGTTGAGTGACTCCCCCCCTCCCCAATCTTTGCACATCCACACTCCTTTCCACTCGTCACTTTAATTTCATGTTTCATGTATTTTGTGTTTTTATGACTGTTGGCAGATTAATTTCCCTCCTGGGATAAATAAAGTTCTATTGTATCTTATCCACCGATCACTCACTAGATTTGTTCTGCCCCTCCTCTCTTCTAGCTCATGCCCTCCCCACCCATTGCAAATCAGGGTCCCGACCGGAAACGCCACCCATCCATGTTCTCCAGAGATGCTGCCAGACCTGCTGAGTTACTCCAGTGCTTTGTCTGTTTTCTTTTGTAAACCGGTACCTGCAGTTCCTTGTGCCTCCACCCACGAGATCAGTGTCGCACTCGAGTTCGACCAGTTGCCATGACCATCAAATCCAAAGAGCCTCACACCTACGGAGTCAGAGGTTTCCACTGCGCAGAGTCAAGCCCTTCGGCCCACCCCCTCCATGCAGGCCCACCTAAACTAACCCAGACGACCGCACTTGGTCCATAATCTCGTCCACCTCAAGTGCTTAACCTGTGCGTAGGGGAGAGGGTAGAGCTGAAGATGTCCTGGTTGGGTTGCTCCTGGGCCTGGCCAAGCTGGCCATCTGCGAGTCACGGCGCCAGGCGGAAGAGGGCTCTGCCCGAGCCGGCTGCCTGCCCCTTTTCTGGGGTTATGTCAGCGCCCGGGTGGCACTAGAGAGGGACTAGGCGCTGTCCACGGGCACCCTGGGGCGTTTCCGGGACCGCTGGGCACCACGGGGAGTGGAATGCATCCTTAATAAGGATGGGGAAATCGTTGTTTAATGGTATATTTGATATTGAAGAGTATTTGTTTGACTTGTACTATGATGGTTGGTTTTGTTTTCCATTATTTAGTATTGTAAACGGTATTGTAAATAATTAAATATATATAATTTTGAGAGAAATAAAAGTGGTTACTCAGTCACTCATAGTACAGCACAGGAACAGGCCCTTCGGCCCACAATGTCCATGCCGAACATGATGCCAAGTTAAACTGATATCCTCTGCCTGCACGTGATCAATATCCTTCCATTTCCTGCATATCCATGTGCCTGTGTAAACGCCACTATCGTATCTGCCTCCCGCACCACCCCTGGCTGCGCGTTCCAGGCACCCACCAACCTGTGTGCGAAAAAATAATTGCCCCACACCCCTCCTTTAAACTTTACCCCTCTCACCTTAAAGCTGTGCCTTCTAGTCTTTGACATTTCCACCCTGGGGAAGAAATGTTCCGACTGTCTACCCCAGGGGTGGGGAACCTTTTCACGTTGGAATGTCGCATTAAATTAGCTGCAATCTAATAAGGCCGCATCCAAGAAACTTCAATTAGATATATTTCAAAATGTACATTATTTTGTAAACATCTAACTACTATGTACTAACTTCAAGAAAATGAAAAAAAGTTTGTTAATTCTAAAGTTAACTAACATTTTAATAACTAAGTTGTGACTGCTTTCTAGAGTCTAGAGTCGCATTAGAACTAAATCATGAGCATAACTGGTGTTAAAATAGCCCTCATGGCTTACTAATGTTTTTATTGTGGCCGTCAGTCGGGGAGGATTATTTCGTTGAATCTTCTTTTACTCTTTGGTATTTTAAATATGTTTATTCTAAGATTAAAATAAAAATAATAAAAGACGAAAAAAAACATACTAATAAAAATGAAAGGATTTGTTCTACAAAATTTGGATTCATCCAAAAGGCCGCACTTAATGGCCTAGAAGGCTGCATGTGGCCTTATGGCCGCAGGTTCCCCACCCCTGGTCTACCCTATCATAATTTATAGATTTTTGTCAGGTCACCCCTCAACCTTCGATGTTCCAGAGAATACAATCCAAGTCTGTTCAACCTCTCCCTGTTGCTGAATCCCTCTGATCCAGGCATCCTTCTGGTGAACCTTCTCAGCACACTCTCCAAAGCCACATTCCAGGCCCCCACCATCCTCTGTGTATAAAGACCGCGCAGAACAGACCCTCCTTGTAAAAAGAACAGGTAATAAAAAAGGACACAAAGTGCTGGAGTAACTCAGCGCCTCAGGCAGCGTATCTGGAGAACGTGGAATAGGTGACGTTTAGTTTCAGGACCCTTCTTCTGACTCCTTCAAGCGTACGGGACTACATTGGATAGGCATGGACTGCCAAGGCAGCACGGTGGCGCAGTGGTAGAGTTGCTGCCTTACACAAACGCTGGAGACCCGGGTTCGATCCCGACTACAGGTGCTGTCCGTACGGAGTTTGTACGTTCTCCCCTTGATTGGTGTACGTTTTCTCGGAGATCTTCGGTTCCCTCCCACACTCCAAAGAAGTACAGGTTTGTAGGTTAATTGGTTAGGTATAAATGTAAAAAATGTCCATACTGTGTGTAGGATGGTGTTATTGTGTGGGGATCGCAGGTCGACGCGGACTCAGTGGGCCGAAGGGTCTGTTTCCGCACTGTATCTGTAAACCAAACTAGAGTTGGGCCAAAGGGCCTGTTTCCGCGCTGTAGATAATTATGTGACCTGCTACAGGAAATTCAGAAGGGAAGTGAGGAAGGAAATGAGTGAAATACGACACAGAAAACAGAATGGGGATCCAAAAGTCTTCATCTGGCACCTAAACAGGATGCAGGTTGTGAAAGGGGGGGGGGGGGGTGGGAGTGGTGTGAAGTCAGAAGGGGAAGGTCACAAAATCATAAGGTCATAAGCGATAGGAGTAGAATTAGACCATTCGGCCCATCCAGTCTACTCCGCAATTCAATCACGGCTGATCTATCTCTCCCTCCTAACCTAATTTTCTTGCCTTCTCCCCATAACCTCTGACACCCGTACGAATCAACAATCTATGTGTGTGGGGATCACTGTTCGGCTCGGACTCGGAGGGCCGAAGGGCTCGTTTCCGCACTGTATCTCTAGACTAAACTAAACACATGGATATGCAGGGAATGGGTATGGACCACGTGCAGGCAGATCCATACACCAGTTGAACTTGGCGTCATGTTTGGCACAGACATTGTGGGCTGGCGGCCTCTTTCTGTGATGTAGTGAGAATTGACGGTGTTATTGACAGTGAGGAGGGTAATCAGGCTTTGGAAAGATACCAATCTGCTGATAAATTGGGTGGAGCACTGGTGGTCTGAAATTAATTGCGATAAGTGACAACACAAGTAGATAGAGCGGTAAAGTAGGCGTACAGTCCGCTTGCCTTCATCTCTCGGGGCATTGAGTATGAGAGTCAGGAAGACATGATGCAGCTTTATAGAACGCATTTGGAGTATTGCGTGCGGTTCTGGTCGCCCGCAATTGCAGGATGTGGAGGCTTTGGAGAAGGCGCTGAGGAGGTTTACCAGAACCTTGCAGGAAGGAACTGCAGATGCTGTTTTAAACCGAAGATGGACACAAAAATCTGGAGTAACTCAGCGGGTCAGACAGCATCTCTGGAGAAAAGGAACAGGTGATGTTTCGGGTCAAGACCCTTCTTCAGACAGAATACCAGAATATATACCCAAATGGTCCCTGGTTTAGTAGCTACAATGAGAGGCTGGACAAACCTGTTTGGGAAGGAACTGCAGATGCTGCTTCAAATCGAAACCCTGAAAAAGCGTCTCGACCCGTAACGTCACCCACTCCCTCTCTCCAGAGATGCTGCCTGTCCCGCTGAGTTACTCCAGCTTTTTGTGTCTGTGGACAAATTTGGATTGTTTTCTCTGGAACGCCGGAGGTTGCAGGGAGACCTGACAGAAGTACATAAAATTCCTAGAGCCACAGATAGGGTAGACGGACAGAACCCTTTTCCCAGGGTGAAAATGTCAAAGACACAAGGGCATAGCTTTAAGGTGAAATGGGGGAGTTTAAAAGGGATGTGTGGCAAAATGTGATGCCTGGAACGCGCTGCCAGGGGTGGTGGTGAAGGGAGATTTCCGAGGATTTCGCCAGGACTCGAGGGCCTAATCTATAGGGAGAGGTTGAGCACTTTATTCCGTGGAGCGCAGGAGGATGAGGGGTGATCTTATAGAGGTGTATTAAATTATGAGTGGAATAGTTTGGGTGAAGTCTTTTACCCAGCGTAGGGTAGTCAAGAACCAAAGGACGTAGGTTTAACGTGAGAGGGGAAAGATTTAATATGGGAACTTTAGAAACACTTTTTCGCTCAGAGACACGTGGGTATATGGAACTTTTTAAAGTCAGTTATCTTTAGACTTTAGTGACACAGCGTGGAAACAGGCCCTTCGGCCCACTGAGTCGGTGCCGACCAGCGATCAACCCATCACACAATCCCACATACACTAGGGACAATTTACCATTTACTGAAGCTGATTAACCAACAAAGCTGGAAACTGGGAGGAAACTGGAGACTGGGTGAGTTTTCTCTGGGTGCTCCGGTTTCCTCGTACATGTTTGTAGATCAATTGACTTCAGTGAAATTGTCCCCAGTGTGTAGGATAGAGCTAGAGTATGGGTGATCTTTTAAATGCTGTGTTTCCTATTAAATGCTTTTATAGTACCTGCCTCAAAGGCGTATAGGTTTGTACAGTAATTGGCTTAGGGTAAAAAGTGTACATTTCCCTAATGTGTGTAGGATAGTGCCAGTGTACAGGGGGAGTCGCTGGTACGCTGTGGGCCGAGGAGCTTTTTTGTGCAGTTTCGTGACCCAACTCACGCAACTACATGAAAGTTTCACATATTGTGTAAAAATATTATATAAATCATCCCTGAAACTCGTCAAGAAAAAAAATTGCACAGTTTTATTCAATTAGAGAAAAAACTGAAAATTTTGGGGTATTTTTAGTCCAATCAAAGCATGTTTAACATTGAGTCGGATGCCAGTTGGCCAATCATGCGCTTTGTTTCAGGCTAGCTAGGCAGGGAGCACACATCATGGCTGAGAGTACTTCTACTGATATCAGTTTTACTGGAGATTCCGATGAAGGTTCTTTGTTGTTCTGTGGAATACATGTCGTGGAAACTTGCAGCAGGGTAATTGAATTTAGTGAGAAAAGCATTAAGAAGTCTGAAGAATGTGCAGCTAAGTGGATAGAACAAAGCCTTGAAAGCAAAGTCCCTGCTGAGGTGCTGCAGTCAAACTTTGTGAATCAACTGGAACTGTAAGGTAAGATCTAAAGTCTGAATTTATGAACATTAATCTGTATGGACTTTAATTAATTTAATTGCACCCTTATATAATGTAAAAAAATGAGATTTGGAGGCTGTACATTCACTCATTCATTCATTCTCATTCACTCATTCATTCACTCATTCATTCACTCATTCACTCACTCATTCATTCACTCATGCACTCACTCATTCATTCACTCATTCACTCATTCATTCACTCATGCACTCACTCATTCATTCACTCATTCACTCATTCATTCACTCATGCACTCACTCATTCATTCACTCATTCACTCATTCATTCACTCATGCATTCACTCATTCATTCACTCATTCACTCAGTCATTCATTCATTCATTCATTCATGAAGTTGAGGGCCTAAACGATGTGTATCCATAACAAGGTAAATTAAACATTTACACTAATGCCAGCTTGTTGTAGTCTAATAAGTCTTTAACATCTAATCTCGGAGCTGCCTGCGATCACTTACCGAGTAAAAGTGCTCCGACCGCGGGGCCTATGTACTTAACATAGTGAAGCCGCGGTCTCAATTAAGCGGCCGATTCGCGAACGCGGAGCCGCGGAGTGTGTTTGGATCATTTCCGCGGGGGGGGGGGGGGGGGGGGGGAGGCTGTACATAGTAGCGGCCGTTTCCAGGCCCCGACAACGGGAGAAAAATGGAGGAATATTGATTGCACTGTATAGGCTTCCATTGGAGTGAGAAATGGCTGATGTTTATGTAGAAATTAATTGGCGTATGTGAACTTGAACTTGAACTAATTTATCTATAGCAGTAACTGTTATTCTCATTAACATTAAGAAGAGGTTAACATTTTATGAATTGAAGTCCTTGCAGACTTAATGACTGAGATTTTTTTTGGTAGCCTCTGCCTGACCCTCCACTTGAACTTGAACTAACTTATCAATGTACTTATCAAAAGACTTGGAATCTTATGAAGAATATTCAGATGAAGATCAGATGTAATGTAAACAAATAAATTGGGGAAATAAATGATTATATAAAGTTTTATTTTAGTGTCGATCGTTTCACTGTTTATTTGGTCAAATTATTTAAACAATGAGTGAATTACTTATGATAATGGCATGTTGGTGAATGACAGTGCAACAGTCCACCCACCCATCCAGACATACATACATACATACACACACATCCACACACACATCGATCCGTACGCACACATCCATCCGTACCCACACTTCCATGCATGCACACACACACACATACATGCACACATACATCCGCACATCCATTGCACGCAGACATACATGTACACATCCATGCACACACATACATCCACACATACATCCATCCACAGATACATACACACTTACATCCACAGATACACGTTTGACAGGTATACACAGACGCATACACACTACAGATACTCAAACAATGCAACACTTTTAGGGTTATTTTAGGTTAAAGGTAATAGCCCTAATTTGCAAAGGCACCATCAGGGGGTCTCTAACATATATATAGGCTCATTGTAGCTTAAAATAAATATCATCGAGTAAACATCAGAGCATTCGATTCTTGGTCAGGATGTGACATTTTCATCAGAAATAAGACGGGTCTCTTACAGGTCTGTCACCCAGCCTTGCACAGCCCCAGTCCCACTATGGCCGTTACCCCCACTCTCCCCAATATGGCAGTCAGTGGGGTTCAGTAAACGGGGGAACCCAGAGGATCTGTCCTGACCCTTTAATTAGGCAGGTTCATGAGCCCTTAAAACCTGGGACCTCTGCTGCAGTCTCATTACATTTCCTATTAAAGCGACTGGAAGATGCCTTGCAGGACTGTCCCCCAGCCTGGAACTGCCCCAGTCTCACTATGACCGTGACCCCCACTCTGCACACTGGCAGTCAGTGGGGTTCAGTAAAGGGAGGAATCCACAAGAACTGCCCTCACCCATTAATTAGGCTGGTTCAGGTGCGACAGTGTCATTAAAAAACCACTCACAATTATATTCATGTTATTTTTATATAATATAATTACACTTAATTATATATGATTACAGTCATATTTACAAGTCATATATATATATATATAGGTATAATAATATATAGTTTAAATGGGCTGCAACACGGAAATAGGCTGCCCATGGTGTAATATGGGCATTAGCCACTAGATGGCGCTTACTTTCCCGATCTCATTTTCTAATTAGTTTAATTAATTAATGTGCAACTTTCGGCACTGACGATTATGACATCCTTCTCAATTATATTTCATCTAAATCTGTGGAAAATGTCATGTAGTTCCGTGACGTGGGTCACGAAAATCGATTTCTAGACACATTTTTTATGCTAGGCCCACAGCCTTTGGTTGGAGCGGACTCGATGGGCCGAAAGGCCTGTTTCCCGTGCTGCATCTGTAAAGTCTAAAATATGTAGTCTTTATATTTAAAGTCTAAAATATATGTGGGTACAGATGGAGAGGTCAGAGAGGAAGGGGGAGGTGGCGTAGACAGTTAAGGCGGCAGGTGGGACCAGTGTAGATGGGGCATGTTGGCCGGTGTGAGCAAGTTGGGCCGAAGGGCCTGTTTCCACACTGTGTGACTATGACTGACAAGCGACCAAGATGCTGAGGCTCACCACTGGATTCTGGCATTCCTCTGCGATCGCCTGCTATGCCCTCCCTTTCCCTGCCGTTTCCTGTACCTCAGCAGGGAACACCTCATCAGTTGTGGCCTCGGGAAGATTGGCATAGCGACGGAGCATCGAGCAAGCTTTTTAATTCAAGCCATGACCGCCCCAGACCCGCAGTGTAGCACAACGTACAGCAATGGACAAATAAAGTTTACAAACCAATTCCCCTGCCCATGGTTTATAGGTTGGAAACAGCAGGTGGATCATCTCAAAGGTCCAAGTCTGTTGGCGTTCGTTCTTGAGCGGATTTCGTTCGGACAGATGTTGCAAGGATCTTCAGTACAAGTATCCTTTCCAAAATGCAGTCTTCTTTGTGTTAGATTTTACAATTTATGTCCTTGTTCTCCAGGGATGCTGCCCGACCCGTTGAGTTACTCCAGCACGTTGTGTCTTTTTTCGTGTCCATGGACACCCCATAGAACCTCGCGTAGACTTCCATAGAACATCCCATGGACTTCCTTAGAACCTCCCATGGACTTCTGTAGCACCTCACCTGGACCACCTCAGAACCTCCTATGGAATTCCTTAGATCCTCTCATGGACTTCCCCTAGAAGCTCCCATGGGCTTCTGCAGAACCTCCCATTGACTTCTGTAGAACCTTTAATGGACCTCCATAGAAACTCCCATGGTCTACCTTAGAATCTGCATTAGATTTCCATAGAACCTCCTATGGACTTCCACAGAACCTCTCGTGGACTTCCCCTAGAAGCTCCCATGGTCTTCCTTAGAACCTTTTATGGATTTCCATAGAAGCTCCCATGGACTTCATCAGAACCCTCGAGGATTTCCATAGGACGTGTCATGGACTTCCTTAGTACCTCACATGGACTTCCATAGAACCTCTTGTGGACTTCCATAGAACTTCCTTGGGACCTCCATGAACTTCCATAGGTCATCTCATGGACTTCCTTAGTTTTTTTTAGAGATACAGCATGGAAACAGGCCCTTCGGTCTGTTTCCATTAACACTATCCTACACTCACTCGGGACAATTTTTATATTTACCAAGCCAATTTACCTACAAACCTGTAAGTTTTTGGAGTGTGGAAGGAAACTGAAGATCTCTGAGAAAACGGGGAGAACGTACAAACTCCGTACAAACAGCACCCATAGTCGGGATCGAACTCGGGTCTCCGCAGAAAGGCAGGAATTCAACCACTGCGCCACCGTGCAATCTTTCATGGACTTCTGTAGAATCTCCCATGGACTTTCAAAGAATCTCTCATGGACATCCATAGGATGTCTCGGGCTTCCATAGAAGCTCTAAAGGACTTCAATACATCCTTCCATAGACTTACTTGGAACCTCCAATGGACTTCCTTAGAACCTCTCATGGACTTCCTTAGAACCTCTCATGGACGTCCTTAGAACCTCACATGGACTTCCACAGGATGTCTCATGGGCCTCTATTGAACCGCCATGGACTTTCACAGAACCTCGCACGGATCTCTGTAGAACCTCATGTGGACTTTCTTAGAACCTCTCATGGGCTTCCCCTAGAAGATCCAATGGACTTCCTTAGAACCTCATGGACACCCATTAGAAGGGTCACATGGACCTCTGGAGAACCTGTATGGACTTCCCATTGAAAATCTCATGGACTTCTGTAGATCCTTCCATGGACTTTCCTCCATTAGACTTAATTGGAACATCTAATGGACTTCCTTAGAACCTCTCATAAACTTCCTGAACACCCTAATGGACTTCCTTAGATCCTCTAATGGACTTCCTTAGAACCTCTAATGGACTTCGTTAGAACCTCTCATGGACGTCAATAGGATGTCTCGTGCGCTTCCATAGAACCTCCATGGACTTCCACAGAACTTCCCATGGACCTATGTAGAACCTTCCATGGACTTCCTTGGATCCTCTTATGGACACCCAAAGGATGTCACATGGACCTCAGTAGAACCACCTGTAGACATCCTTAGAACCTCTCATGGACTTCCATAGAACTTCTTGTGGACTTCCATAGGAAGGAGGAGGAATTGAGGGATGGGACCCGCCCCCCCCCCAACTACCCTTGGGCGCTCCTCAACCCCCCCCCCCCCCCTCACCACCACCTTCCCCGTTGAGTTCAGTGGTTACCCCGTGAGCGTTGGTGGGCCTCGCTGCCGGTGTTGGAGATCAGCGCGTTCCTCAGCGCCCGGACGCCCGGGCTCTTCTGGAAGGTCTCGGTGGCGAAGTAGTAGCAGATGGGATCGAGCACGGTGTTGAGGCAGGCCAGCGGCACAGTGGCGTGGTAGGCGTGTACGATGCCGGCGTGCGTCGGCGCCAGGGCCATCAGCAGGAGGACCATGTGGTAGGGCAGGAAGCAGAGGACGAAGACGGTCAGGGTGGCCCCCACCGTGTCCCTCACCCGGGGCCAGTCCTGCCGGGCGGCCGGGCTGCGGCGGACGGACCTGAGCAGCGCCAGCGAGCAGGTCAGCAGGGTTGCGAGGGGCACCCCGCAACCCATCAGCAGGGCGAAGGCCAGGGCGGCCGGTTGTGCCACGTAGTCCGGCCGCTTCTCGAAGCAGCGGGTGCAGGCGGTGTCGGCGCTGCCGTTGAGCGGAAGTCCTGGCTCGTTGTAAAGCTTGCGGAGCGTGTAGGTCGGCAGGCTGGCACCCACCACCAGCAGCCAGACCAGAGCGCTGTACCAGGGCGCCCTCCTCCTCGCCCCGCTCAGGCGGGACCTCATGGGGAAGCAGATGGCGGCGCAGCGGTCCAGGCTGATGCAGGCCAGGAAGAAGATGCTGGCGTACATGTTGACCAGGAAGACCAGGCCGGAGAGCTCGCAAGCCAGCACCGGCGGCGCCCCCGGGCTCCAGGCCCCGGCGTAGAAGGCGACGCGGACGGGCAGCGAGGCGGCCAGGAGCAGGTCGGCGCAGGCCAGGTGCTTCATGTAGACGGTGGTGTGCGAGCGCACCGCCGCGCAGCGGAAGAAGAAGAGCAGGGCCAGCGCGTTCAAGGGCAGCCCCAGGGCTGAGGTCAGGCCGAAGGCAGCCGCGAACGCCGAGTCACTCCAGTGGCTTGGATCAGGGCAGCTGACGTTCCACATGGCCGCTCACTGGCGGGGGTCTGAGCGAGGAAGGGGGGGGAGAGGGGATAGGGGGGTCGAGAGAAAGGAGGGAGCACGAAGAGATAGGGTAGAGAGAGAGTGAGGAGAGGGGAAGAGAGAGGGGGCGATGAGGGGGAAAGAGAAGGGGAGAGGAGAGAGGAGAGGAAGGGAGATGGGGAGCGAGAGTGAGGAGAGGGGAGAGAGAGGGGGGAGAGAAGGGGGAGATCAGGGAGGAGGAGAGTAGGGGAGAGAGAAGGGGTAGAGAGAGGAGAGAAAGGGAGAGAGAGAGGGAGTGGGGGAACGAGAGAAAGGGAGGAGCGCAAAGTGGGAGAGAGTGAGGAGAGGGAAGAGAGAGAGGGGGAGAGAGGAGGGAGAGAGAGAAGAGGGTGAGAGGGGAAGTGAGAGAGGAGAAGGGAGAGAGGAGGGAGGAGGAGAGGAATGGGGAGAGAGAAGGGGGAGAGCGAGGAGGGGAGAGAGAGTGAGGAGAGGGATAAGAGAGGAGAGTGGAGGCGAGAAAGAGAGGTAGAGAGAGAGGAGAGAGAGGGTGTTGAGAATGGAGCCGGGAGAGAAGAGAGAGTGGGGGATGAGAGAAAAGGAAGAGCAAGATGAGATGGGAGAGAGAAGGGAGAGGATAAAGGAGGAGAGGGTGGAGAGATATAGGGACAGAGAGGAGAGGGAGAAAGTGGAGAGAGTAGAAGGGGAGAGAGAAGAGATGGGGAGAGGGGTGGGGGACAGTGTGGGGGTGCGAGAGAAATGGAGGTGCAAGAAGAGGGGGGAGAGGTGGGGAGAGAGAGGAGAGGGGGAGAGAGAGGAAAGGAGAGAGAGAGAGAAGGGGAGAGGGAGAGAGAAAGTAGGGGAGAGAGTGTTAGAGATGGGCATTGTCCTGGGGGAGTGGGTGTAGATTCACCCGTTCTCAGCCTCCCTCCTTCCATTGCCCCATCCCTCTCCCCATCCCCCTCCCACTCCCTCGCCCTCCATCTCCCTCCCTCTCCCTCCCCTTCCATCCATCCCCCTCCCTCCATTCCGCTCCCTCATGCCCCATCCCTATCCCCCCTCCAGCCTCTGCCCTGTACCACAGTAACCCACTCCCTCAGTCACAATCCCCAACCCCCCTCCCCGCTGTCCCCAACCCCCACCCTGCCACCTTCTCGTCCTCCCCTCCCGATTCCCCCTCCCCGTCTCCAATCCCCCCCCCCCCCCTGCCCAGTAACCTCCTCCCCAAACACTTTCCCCGTCCCAATGTGACAATAAGTAGACAGAGGGGTAAAGAAGGGTTTAAGATAGTCACAAAAAGCTGGAGTAACTCAGCAGGACAGGCAGCATCTTTGGAGAGCAGGAATGGGCGACGTTTTGGGTCGAGACCCTTCTTCAGACTAATTCTGGTCGTCCCCATTACAGGAAAGATGTGGAAGCTTTGGAGAGGGTGCAGAGGAATGCTGCCTGGATTAGAGAGTTTCAGCTACAGGGAGAGGTTGGATATGCTTAGATGGACCCAAAATGCTGGAGTAACTCAGCGTGCCTGGCAGGCAGAACAGGAACAGGTGACGGTTCGGGTCGTGACCCGTCATCATCAGAAGGAATAAACTTTGATTGTTTGGACTGGTCGCAGGTTGAAGGGAGATCTAACAGAAGTATATAAAATTATGAGAGGCATAGGATCGGATGGACGCACAGAGTATCTAGCCCAGAGTAGGGGAATCAAGAACCAGAGGCCATAGGCTAAAGTGAGGGGGGGGGATGATTTAATAGGGACCAAAGGGGTAACTGTTTCGCACAAAGGGTGGTGGGTGTATGGAAGGAGCTACTGGAGGGGGTAGTTGAGGCTGGGACTATCGCAACGTTAAAGAAACATTTAGACAGGTACATGGATGGGGCACGTTTGGAGGGATATGGGCCAAACGTGGGCAGGTGGGACTAGTGTAGATGAGACATGTTGGACGATGTGGGCAAGTTGGGCCGAAGAAAGATTGCAAATTGTCCCTAGTGTGTGTAGGATAGTGCTCGTGTACGGGTCGCTGTTCGGCGTACGGGTCGCTGTTCGGCGCTGAAGGGCCTGTTTCCTCACTGCATCTCTAAAGTGTAAAATAGAGGTACTGACTCACAGCGCCAGAGACCCGGGTTCGATCCTGACTACAGGTGCTGTATGTGCAGAGTTTGTACGTTCTCCCTGTGACCACGTGGGTTTTCTCCGGGTGCACCGGTTTCCTGCCACACTGCAAAGCCGTGCAGGTTTGCAGGTTAATTGTCTGCTATAAAATTGTAAATTGTCCCTCGTGTGTGTAGGATAGAGTTTGTGTACCGGGTGATTGCTGGTGGGCGTGGACTCGGTGGGCCGAAGGGCCAGTTTCCGCGCTGCATCTCCAAAGTAACCTAAACTAAACTAAAGACAGTGTGCAGTGTAGAGGAGGGTCGCTTGTCAGCATGGACTCGGTGGGCCGAAAGGCCTGTTACTGCGCTGTATCTCCAAAACAAAACAAAATAAATAAAGCTGCATTGTGCAAGAGTTTGCGGTTGGAATGGTGAGGTAAGCTGAACTGAATTAACGACGCGGCCAGTTTTTTGCGCTCTATCTCTAAAACTAAACTAACTGCATTGTGCAAGAGTTTGTGGGTGAAACCGTGCCTCACCGAGGCTGCCTGAACGCAGGACGAGCCAGCTACACTTGCAACTGCAGATAATGCGATGTGGGGCAGGACGTGGCTTCATGTATGAGTGACGTCGCATTTCAGAGCCACAGCAAGTCCCAGGGCCGTAAGACTGGCACTCACGGCCAAATCTGTACCGAAGCGACCGCAGGAGATGGGCGATACGGGCGACGAGGTGGCACAGCGATAGAGTTGCTGCCTCACAGTGCCAGAGACCTCGTTTCGATCCTGACCACGGGTGCTATCTGTACGGAGTTTGTACGTTCTCCCCGTGAGACCCCGTGTGGGTTTACTTCGGTATCCTCCCACATTGGCTTGGTTAGAATGTAAATTGTGCCTAGTGTGTATAGTACGACAGTGTTAGTGTGTGGATATCGTTGGTCGGTGCGGACTCGATGGGCCTAAGGGCCAGTTTCTGCGCTGTATCTCTAAACTAAACTAAATTAAGATGCATAGAAACATAGAAAATAGGGGCAGGAGTAGGCCATTCGGCCCTTCGACTCAGCGCCGCCATTCAATATGATCATGCCTGATCATCCAGAATCAGTACCGCGTTCCTGCTTTCTCCCCATATTACTTGATCCCGTTTGCCCTAAGAGCTATATCTAACTCTCTCTTGAAAACATCCAGTGAATCGGCCTCCACCGCCTTCTGTGGCAGAGAATTCCACAGATTCACAACTTTCTGGGTGAAAAACATTTTCCTCGTCTCAGTCCTAATTGGCCAACCCCTTATTTTTATTATTCTTACCAACATTGGACTCTCGCATTTTGGATATCCTCCAACTAAACCGCACCACAAACCCCCCACCCTTTTACTTCACCCCCACCCTCCTCCTTTTTCTTCCACAATCCCCTCTCCTCCCCTGTGCCCCAACTAGACTCCCACCTATTTCTCCTCTTCCACTCTCCCCGTTCCTCTCCTCCTTTGGTTCCCTCTGGCTTCGACGCTTTATCTTTAAACTAAACAAAAAGCTTTGCATTTCACAACTCTTCAACCCATCCTTCTCACAACTTCTGCTTTTTGTGTCTATCTCTGCTTTAAACCGGCATCTGTAGCTCATTCTTACTCACACCTTTTGCTGTTGCAGTACCCAGTTCTGTCTTTACCCCATATCCTTGATTCCCTTAGCCATAAGAGCTAAATTTAACTCTCTCTTGAACACATCCAGTGAATTGGCCTCCATTGCCTTCTGTTGCAGAGAATTCCACAGATTCACAACTCTCTGGGTGAAAAAGATTTTCCTCATCTCAGTCCTAAATGGCCTTATTCTTAAACTGCGACCCCTGGTTCTGGACTCCCCCAACATCGGGAACATTTTTCCTGCATCTAGCCTGTCCAATCCTTTAAGAATTGTATATGTTTCTATAAGATGCCCTCTCATCCTTCTCAATTCCAGTGAATACAAGCCCAGTAGACCCATTCTTTCATCATGTCAGTCCGACCAGCCCAGGAATTAACATGGTGAACCTACGCTGCACTCCCTCAAAAGCAATAATGTCCTCCTCAAATTAGGAGACTAAAAGTGCATGCAATACTCCAGGTGTGGTCTCACCAGGGCCCTGTACAACTGTATTAGGGCCTCCTTGCTCCTAAATTCAAATTTTCTCGCAATAAAGGCAATTTCTTCACTGCCTGCTGTACCTGCATGCTTACTTTTAGTGACTGACGTACAAGCACATTCAGGTCTCGTTGCACCTCCCCTTCTCCTAATCTGACACCATTCAGATAATAAGCAGCCTTCCTGTTCTTGCCACCAAAGTGGATAACCTCATGGCTGATCATTCCGAATCGGAACCCCGGCGATTAATTGGCTTGGTGAATGTAAAAATTGTCTCTAGTGTGTGTAGGATAGTGTTAATGTGCAGGGATCGCTGGTCGGTGCGTAATCGGTGGGCTGATTCCGCGCTGTATCTCTAAACTAAACGAAACTAAACTAAAGATATTGATTAGTGCTATGACTTGCACATTGATGCCAACATAGATAACTTAATAGCGAGTCAGCAATCACAATCTCACAGCGTGGACTAATACATCTATAAAGAACCACTCCACTAAATATAGACACAAAATATGCTACCGAAGATAGATACAAAAAGCTGGAGTAACTCAGTGGGACAGGCAGCATCTCTGGAGAGAAGAAATGGGCGACGTATTGGGTCGAGACATTTTCCTGTGTATTTCCTTTCTCTGTTGTCTGCTCAGAGTATGAGTTCCCTTATTTGGTTGTGTAGGAAGGAATTGCAGATGCTGGTTAATACCGAAGATAGACAAAGTGCTGGAGAAACTCAGCGGGTCCAGTTTAGTTTTTAATTTAGTTTTGTTTAGAGATGCAGCGCGGAAACAGGCCCTTCGGCCAACCAAGTCCGCACCGACCAGCAATCCCCACACACTAACACTATCCGTCACATTTTTTTTTACATTTACCAAGCCAATTTACCTGCATACCTGTACATCTTTGGAGTGTGGGAGGAAACCGAAGATCTCGGAGAAATGCCCACACAGCTGACGGGGAGAACATACAAACTCTGTACAGACAGCACCCGTAGTCGGGATCGAACCCGTGTCTCTGGCACTGCAAGCGCTGTAAGGCAGCAAATCTACCGCTGTGCCAATGTGCCGCCCCCAACTTATGAATTTATATTGCCAGGGATACAAGGATGCGAATAATGGAGCTGGTGGGAGGACTAAGGTGGGGAAGGGGGGGGGGGGGGGAGAACAATGGAGGAAGAACAATGGAGGAATTACTTGAAATGAGAGAAATCAAAATTCTTACCACTATAAGGTTATAAAGGTCATAAGTGACAGGAATAGAATCAGGCCAGTCGGCCCATCAAATCTACTCCGCCATTCAATCATGGCTGATCTAGCTTTCCCTCCTAACCCCATTCTCCTGCCTTCTCCCCATAACCTCTGACACCCGTACTAATCAAGGTTCAAGGTTTCAAGATCAGTTTATTGTCACGTACCAATTAAGGTACAGTGAAATTCAGATTGCCATGCAGTCATACCAATAAAGAGCAACAAAATACCCCAATACATTTTTAACATGAATATCTACCACAGCGACTCCCCCACATTCCTCACTGTGGTGGAAGGCATAAAAAGTTGAGTCTTCTTCTCTGTTCTCTCACGGCCGGGGCACTCGAACCTTCCATTGTCAGGGCGATTTGGCTCCTGCAACAGGCGGTCGAACCCTCCGCTTCGGGGCGATCAAGCTCCCGCATCAGCACCCCACGCCCGGTGATCGGACTCCCGAGTCGGGGCTGGTCGAAACTCCTGCGACTTGGAGCAGGCCACAGTTGGAGCATCGATCCCAGACAAGGGATCGAAGGCTCTAATGGCAAGTTCATGGCCCCGCGGTGGGGCTCAAAGTCAGTCTCGAGCAAGATACAATCCAGAAAAAAGTTGCACATCCGGCAAGGCAAGAGATTGATAAAAAGTTTCCCCTAACCCCCTTCCCACATAAAACAAACCAGAGAACATTAAAACATACTCTTTAACACGTACTTAAAATAACAAAACAGAAGAAAGGACAGACAGACTGTTGGCGGGGCTGCCATTGCCAGCGCCACCCAGTTGACTCTAGAATCTATCTATCTCTGCCTTAGAGTTAGCCTCCACTGTCTCTCCACTATCTCTCCACTGACTTGGCCTCCACAACCGTCTGTGGTCAGCTGGGTTAAAACATTTTATTTCTCTGTTATTAACATGGGCTTTTACGTCATTAACAGTAAACGACGAGACAAGATGGAAACGGTGCCTTCAAAGGGGTGAGAGAAAGGCGGTTTGATTATTGTGGTAAGACAGGTGGTTTCAGCTCTTGACAGCATTTGAGGTTTACCTGTACAGGTTTACCTGTACGCCACATACAAGAGATCGCAGCTCTCAATGGGCCGAAGGGCCTGTCCCCATGCTATACTGTTGGTCAGCTGTCGTAGTTGAGTTCAGTTTACCTCCTTTACTCTGAATTAACGTGCTAGTCAAATCGGTAGTTTTAGTATTTTTAGTGTTAGAGGTGCAGTGCGGAAACAGGCTTCTCGGCCCACCGAGTCCACACCGACTAGTGATTCCCGCACACTAACGCTATCCTGCACACACTAGGGATCTATTTTACATTTACACACAGCCAATTAACCTGCAAACCTTTAATACTTTGTCTACTCCACTGCGAAATCTCGTCAAGGTATGCCTACTTTGAAGAAGTTCTCCTCCTCTCTCCGGAGACTGTTCATTTTTGTGAACCTGCAAACCTGTACGTTTTCGTTTTTAGTTTTTGTTCTAGAGATACAGCGCAGAAACAGGCCCTTCGGCCCTTCAGTCCGTGTCAGCCAGCGATTCCTACACACTGACACTATCCTGCACACACGAGGGACAATTTTACTTTTACACCAAGCCAACTGACCCAGTGTGGGAGGAAACTGGAGCACCCGGAGGAAACCCACGTGCTCAAAGGGAGAACGTGCAAACTCTGCACACACAGACAGCGCCCGAGGTCAGGATCGAACCCGGGTCTCTGGCGCTGTGAGGCAGCAACTGTACTGCTGCGCCACCATGTCTCGCTAAGGTAGTAGTACAGTGAAAGCAGGGATTCTGCAGAAGGACTTGGGCAGGTTGGGAGAGTGGGCAGAGAAGTGGCAGATGGAATAGAGCTTAGCAAATTGTGGAGTCATGCATTTTGCTCATAGGAATAAAGGCATACACTGTTTTCAAAATGGGGAGAGATTCCAGAAATCGGAGGTGCTGAAATTGGGAGTGCTGGTGCAGGATTCCCAGAAAGTAAATCTGTAAGTAAAGAAGTCAAATGCAATGCTAGCATTTATTTTGAGAGGGCTAGAATTCAAAAACAGGGATGTAATGCTGATGCTCTATAAGGTAATGGTCAGACTGCATTTGGAGCACTCTGAGCAGTTTTAGGCCCCATATCTGAGGAAGGATATGGTGAGGTTGGAGAGGGTCTAGAGGAGATTTACGAGAATGAATCCAGAAATGAGTGGCTTTCTTTGAATTAGATAAATCAACATTCATACCGCTGGGTTGTGAGCTGGGTTAATATATGAGGAGCGTTTGACGGCATTGGGCCTGCATTCGCTGGAATTTAGAAGGATGACGGGGAACCTCATTGAAAGGCCTGGATAGAGTGGATGTGCAGAGGGTGTTTCCACTAGTGGAAGAGTCTTGGACCAGAAGCCGTAACTTTGGAATAAATGGACGTACCTTGAGAAAGAAGATGAGGAGGAATTTCTTTAGTGAGGGTGGGGAATATGTGGAATTCATTGCCCCAGACGGCTGTGGAGGTCAAGTCATTGCGTATTTTTAAGGCAGCGATTGACAGATTCCTGATTGGTACAGGTGCCTGGGGTTATGGGGAGAAAGCGGGAGAATGGGGTTGAGGGGGAAAGCTAGATCAGTCATGATTGAATGGTGGAGTAGACTTGATGGGCCGAATGGCCTAATTCTTCTCCTACAACTTATGAACGTAACTTAAGACACGATGGTTGAAAGACATCATTTGATGTTGCGGGAAATGTATATTAGATCACCACATACGGAAATGAGACTGCTGTTATGTATCTGTCATTTCACCACCTAAACTGTGTGTTGCCCTGCTCAGATCGTAGAGGCACTGCATAGATCCAGGTTCGATCCAGCGACAATGTTTGCACATTCTCCCTGTGACCACGTTTAGTTTATTTTATTTTTGAGTTTTAGAGATACAGCGCGGAAACAGGCACTTCGGCCCACCGGGTCAGTGCCGACCACCGATCACCTCCACACTAACACTATCCTACACACACTAGGGACAATTTTTATAATTTTACCAAAGCCATTTAGCCAACAAACCTGTACGTCTTTGGAGTGTGGGAGGAAACCGGAGCACCCGGGGAAAACCCACGCAGGTCATGGGGAGAACGTGCAAACTCCGTACAGGCAGCATTCATAGTGAGGATCGAACTTCGGTCTCAGGCGCTGTGAGGGAGAAACTCTACCTTTGCACCACCGGGGCGAATAGGGTAGTATAGTTTAGTTTAGTTTAGAGATACAGTGTGGAAACAGGCCCTTCGGCTCACCGAGTCCACTCCGACCAGCGATCACCTGTTCACACTAGTCATAGAGTCATACAGCACAGAAAAAAGCCCTTAAGCCCAACTCATCAATGCTGACCAAGATGCCCCATCTAAGCAAGTCCCATTCTCCCACTGTCAGGAGTGGTGGAGGATGCAGATACGATAGTGGCATTTAAGAAGCTTTTAGATAGGCACATGGATAGGTAAGGAATTGAGGGATATGGCTCATGCTAAGTTTAGTTTAGAGATACAGTGGAATCAGGCCTTTCAGCCCATTGAGCCCCACGCCAATCAGCGATACCCCGAACACTAGTTCTCTCCTGCACACTAGAGACAATTTACATTTTACAGAAACCAATTAGCCTACAAAACTGCACGTCTTTGGAGTGCGGGAGGAAACCGGAGCACGTGGAGGAAGCCCAAGTGGTATGGGGTGAACGTGCAAACTCCGTGCAGACAGCACCCGTGGTCAAGATCGAACTGTGAGGCAGCAACTCTACTGCTACGCCACCGTGCCGCCCTCAAATTCCGCTTGGGTAGCTCACAACCCAACGGTACGTAGAAACAAAGAAAATAGATGCAGGACTAGGACATTCATCCCTTTGAGCCAGCACCGCCATTCAACATGATCATGGCTGATCATCCAGAATCAGTATCCCGTTCCTGCTTTTTCCCCATGATTCCGTTAGCCCTAAGAGCTATATCTAACTCTCTCTTGAATACATCCAGTGAATTGACCTCCACTGCCTTCTGTGGCAGAGAATTCCACAGATTCACAACTCTCTGGGTTAAAAACGTTTTCCTCATCTCAGTCCTAAATGGCCAAACCCTTATTCATATTATTCTTACGAAAATTGGATTCTCAAATTTTTGATATCCGACGAAACCCCACCACAAACCTCCCACCCTTTTTCTTCACCCCCACCCTCCTCCTTTTTCTTCCCCTATCCCCACTCCTCCCCTGTGCCTCAACTATACTCCCACCTATTTCTCCCCTTCCACTCTCCCCATTCCTCTCCTTCTTTGGTTCCCTCTAGCTTCCACGCTTTATCTTTAAACTAAACTAAAAAGCTTTGCATTTCACAACTCTTCAACCCATCCATCTCACACCTTCTGCTTTGTGTGTCCATCTTTGGTTTAAACTGGCATCTGTAGCTCCTTCTTATTCACAACGTCTGCTGTTGCTTTAGGTGCTGGTGAAGTCGCATTTAGAGTGTGTAGGAAGGAACTGCAGATGCTGGTTTACAACGAAGATAGGCACAAAATGCCGGAGTAACTCAGCGGGACAGGCTGAATCTCTGGAGAGAAGGAATGGGTGACGTTTCGGGTCGAGACCCTTCTTCAGATGGAACATGTAGAATGGTTCATTGTTAGCTGAGGGGAAGGTGACAACGAGGCAGACACTCAGTAAAATTGAATCCGGAGGACAGTCAAACTAGTCGGAGAACTTGGGCTGGGGACGGATGGAGAGAGAAGGAAAGCACGGGTTAATCAAAGTGTGTTCAGTTGTGGTCGTCATGTTATAGGAAAGATGTTGTCAAGCCTGAAAGGGTGCAGAGACGATTTACGAGGACGTTGCCAGGACACCACAGCCTGAGCTATAAGGAGAGGTTGAGTAGGCTAGGTCTCTATTCCATGGAGCGCAGGAGGATAAAGGATGATCTTAGGTGTACAATATCACGAGAGGAATAGATCAGGTAGACACACAGAGTCTCTTGCCCAGATTAGGGGAATCGAGAACCTGAGGACATAGCTTTAAGATGAGGGGGGAAAGATTTAATAGGAATCTGAGGGGTAACTTTTTTACAAGCTGTGAACAAGCTGCCAGAGGTGATAGGGACAATTTACCTATTAACCTGTAAACCTGAACGCCTTTGGAATGTGGGAGGAAACCGAGGAAACCCCACCTGGGTCACATGGAGAATTTAAAACTCCGTGCAGACAAGCACACGTGGTCAGGATCAAACCCGTGTCTCTGGCGTTGTGAGGTAGCAACTCTACCGCAGCGCAACCATGCCGTCCACACAGTGAGATACTTGGATAGACATGAAGTGCTGCAGTTACTCAGAGGACAGGCAGCATCTTTGGAGAGAAGGAATGAGTGACGTTTCAGGTCGAGACCCTTCTTCAGACTGATGTCAGGGGAGAGAAAGATACATAGATAAGGAAGTGTAGGGTGTGAAAATAGGACAAAGGGAATGGAGATCAAGGAAAATGTAGAATAGATCTTTGTTAGCTGGGAGAAGTTAACAACAAAGAGATAAAATATACTCCAAAGATAGACACAAAAAGCTCGATTAACTCAGCAGGACAAGCAGCATCTCTGGACAGAAGGAATGGGTGACGTTTCGGGTCGAGACCCTTCTTCAGATTGAGTCACGGGAAAGGGAAATGAGAGATGTAGCTGATGATACAGAGAGAGATATAGAACAATAAAACAATGATCACGATAAAGTAATGATGATAAAGGAAACAGCCATTGTTAGCTGTTTGTTGGGTGAGAACGAAAAGCTGGTGCGACTTGGGAGGGGGGGGAGATAGAGAGGGGGGGGGTATATTCGTACCACTGGGGGTTTAAGCTGCCCAAGCGAAATATGAGATGCTGTTCCTCCAATTTGTGCTGAGCCTCACTCTGACAATACTTACAGAGAAATGTGAGGTGTTGCATTTTGGGATGTCTAACAAAGGCAGGACCCACACAGTGAATGGTAGTCCTCTGGGGAGTGTTGTAGAGCAGAAGGATCAAGGAGTGCAGGTGCAAGGTTCCTTAAAGGTTGAGTCGCAGGGAGATAAGGTGGTCAAAAAGGCTTTTGGCACATTGGCCTTCATCAGTCAGATTATTGAGTATAGAAGGTGGACACAAAATGCTGGAGTAACTCAGCCATTGAGTATAGAAGTTGGGAGGTCATGTTGCAGTTGTATAAGAGGTTGGTGAGACCGCATTTAGAGTATTGTGTTCGGTTCTGATTTATAGAAAATATATTGTCAAGCATGAAACGGTTCAGGGAGAATTTACGAGGATGTTGCCAGGACTAGAGGGTCTGAGCTATAGGGAGAGATTGAGTAGGCTGGGTCTCTATTCCTAGGAGCGCAGGAAGATGAGGGGTGATCTTATTGAAGTGTATAAAATCATGAGCAGAATAGATTGGGTAGATGCACAGAATCTCTTGCCCAGAGTAGGGGAATGGAGGACCAGAGGACATGTGTTCAAAGTTAAGGGGAAAAGATTTAATAGGAATCTGAGGGGTAACTTTTTCACACAAAGGTGGTGGGTGTATGGAACATGCTGCCAGAGTTGAGGCTGGGACTATCCCAACATTTAAGAAACCGTTAGACAGGTACATGCATAGGACAGGTTTGGAGGGATATGGACCAAGCGCAGGTTGGTTGGACTAGTGTAACTGGGAGATGTTGGCCGGTGTGGGCAAGTTGAGCTGAAGGGCCTGTTTCCACACAATCACTCTATGACTCTATGACCCAGATATAAACCTATGACATTGCGCTTTGTTGCAGCTTCACAAGCACGTTAGTTGCAAAGGCAACAGAAACATGATGCAAATTAGCTTATCGGTTAGTCTAGGGAAGCTAAACCATAACATAGCAGAAACTGCGGCGCTTACATCGACCCGAGTGGGTCGAACGCCATCAGTTCTAAGGTAGGGATGTGGTTAATTTTGGGCAGGGTATTTCAGGAGGTTGACGTAGATGGAAAGAAGCTGTTCTTGATCCTGGAGATCACGTTTCTCAGGCTCCTGCACCTTCCTCCCGATAGTAGCAGAGATATGTCCATGAGTTCCAGTAGCCTAATGAGGCCATTCAGCTCTTCCATTTTCCCTCTGTACACCCCTCCATACATCCCTCACACGCCACCATACACCCTATCCTCCACACATCCCCAAGCCTTTCCATTCGTCATTTTAATTTCATGTTTCATGTATTTTATGACTGCTGGTAGACCACTTTCCCTCCTGGGATGAAGACAGTTCTATTGTATGGTATCGTATCGTACACAATTATACCAAGTCAATTAACCTACAAACCTACACGTCTTTGGAGCGAAACCGGAGCACCCGGAGAAAACCCACGCAGGTCACGGGGAGAACGTTCAAACTCCGCACAGACAGCGCCCGTGGTCGGGATCGAACCGCGGTCTCTGGCGCTGTGAGGCAGCAACTCTATCCGCTGCGCGAACGTGTACAGGGAGACACCGAGAGTGTCTCGTCAGCTTAACCACTGTCTGGGCTCTGCGGGAGAGAGGTTTTCCTGGCACATATACCAGAGACTGACGAGTCTGCATTATTGTGTGGTAAAGGGGCGAGCTGTCGAACGAGACCGGGAGGGAGTCACAAAACGCTGGGGCAACTCAGCGGGTGAGAAGTGCAAAGCTAGCGAGTTAAATGCTCTCACCTCAGCCCGAACTCGCTGATCCTCGCCTCCTCTGCTATACCGACTGGAACCGCTGGATAACCCCCTGACCATCAGACAAGAGGGGTTCCTGGAAGGGTCCGGGGAGAGGGTGGGTAAGGGGGTGGGGAGGAAGGAGACGGTGACAAGGGAGCAGGGGAATCGGAGTCAGGCAGGCGTGCAGCCTCCGAGGAGATGAGACTTTTCACGGAAACAGATGAGATGTTTCGCCCGTATCAGGAAGCCACGCAAACGATCTATCTCCACCCCCCCCCCCCCCTCCCCGGTTGTGCAAGCACTTACAGTCGTAGAGTCTTGGAGTCACAGATATAGATGTACAGTTACAGAGACATGTATAAGAAAGAACTGCAGATGCTGGTTTAAATCGAAGGTAGACACAAAATGCTGGAGTAACTTAGCGGGTCAGGCAGCATCTCTGCAGAGAAGGGATTGGCGACGTTTCAGGTCTAGACCCTTCTTCAGACTGGTGTCAGGGGAGGGGCGGGACAAAGATAGAATGTAGTGGGAGACAGTAAGACTAATGGGAGAACCGGGAAGGGGGAGGGAATGGAGAGAGAAAGCAAGGGCTATCTGAAGTTAGAGAAGTCAATGTTCATACCGCGAGGGTGTAAACTACCCAAGCGAAATATGAGATGCTGTTCCTCCAATTTGCGCTGGGCCTCACTCTGACAATGGATGAGGACCAGGACAGAAAGGTCAGATTGGGAATGGGAGGGGGAGTTGAAGTGCTGAGCCACCAGGAGATCAGGTAGGTTAAGACGGACTGAGCGGAGGTGTCAGCGAAATGATCGCCGAGCCTGCGCTTGGAATCGTCGATGTAGAGAAGTTGACACCTGGAACAGTAGATACAGTAGATGAGGTTGGATGAGTTGCAAGTGAACCTCTGCCTCACCTGGAAAGACTGTTTGGGTCCTTGGATGGATTCGAAAGGGGAGGTAAAGTGTCAGGTGTTGTAGCTCCTGCGGTTGCAGGGGAAAGTAGTAAGATTAAACGAGAACTTACTAGTTTGAAGTTTGATCTTTATTTTATGAGAGTTACGATGCGCGATTACGTGAAGAATCCCCCGCCAGTCCGCATGTGCGTAAATCTTCAAAGCAGCGGTTCAAAGATAACAGTAGTCGAAGTGACATAGTAAGATTTAGAGACGACTAGAACTACCAGATGACCTTTATGATACGAGGGTTGGGAGCGGAGGGCACGTAATCGCTCATCATAACTCCTCATAAAATAAAGATCAAACTTCAAACTGGTAAGTTCTCGTTTAATCTTACTATTTTACTTCAGAGTCATGTGAGTGACTACGTGAAGATTTCAAAGCTCTGTGATTTCATGCCATGGATACGAGTCCATGCGACACACTGCCTCAGCTGACACAGGATGAGCAACAATAAATAATGCATTCAAACATGATACAGACTTAAACATGTTGATGCTTTAATTAGCAAAACAGAAAACAATAGCGACCCCTCTCTCCCAGGGGGAAGCTTTAAAACAGAATTAAAAATGGAGTGGGCAAATACCCCCGGTGTGGCAAGAGGTTTATTGTAGAACCTCTGAAATATCAGTTCATTGGACCATCCTGCGGCCGCGAGGATTTGGTCGAGAGGGACGTCCAGTGCCCTCGCTGCTGATGTTGATGCCGCCCTGGTGGAGTGAGATTTAAAAACGTCAGTGTCCACTCCGTCACACGCCAGAACCTGTTTCAGCCACCTTGAAATGGTTTGTACCGACACCTTTTTATGAGGCTTTTTGTGACTGATGAATATTGTTAATTCGGAGCCTCTGAGGCTCTTGGTGACCTTGATATACTGCTGCAAGTGCGTAACTACACATAGGCGAAGGTCTATGGGGTATGCCATAAAAATAAGTTTTAGCCCTGACGTCCCTGGCCTGCTCTGCTTAAGTAAATCATAAACATAAAATGTTATGTTATTTACAGATGAAACCATCTTGTCCAGTCGCAGCTTCTGCAACGTCTGGACGCGTTGCGCTGACACCAGCGCCAAGAGCATGACCACTTTAAGAGTGAGTCTGGGCAAAGACAGGGATGTTGCTGGAGCCCATTGGCGAAGCAGCGTGAGAACCACACTCACATCCCAGATCTCCATGTACCTAGGCCTGGGAGGATTACAGTTAAAAAATACCCTTCATGAATCGGGATATTAAAGGGTGAGACCCAACAGAGTGTTGTCCCGATCCCTGCCACAGGTAGGACGATAAGGCACTCCTGGCACTGTTGATGGCACTATAGCTCAGTCGCTCATCAAAATATAGTGTGGAAAGAAATTCCAACACATCAGGTATGCTTGCCGTGTATAAATGTTTTGGTAGCTGGTGAATTAATCTGGATGCAAACAAATCAATATCTGGTAAGCCATACCGAGCGACAATATCATTAAATATTTCATGATTCAACATCCATTCTGTGTTGTCATTGAATTTTCGTGACCTGGTGGCCGCCACCATGTTTAATCTACCTGGTAAGTAGATAGCTGAAATCCAGAGGTTTCTTGTAATATACCAATGCCAAATAGGGTTAGCCAATTTATCACATGATACCGACTTGGATCCACCCATGTGATTAACGTATGCTACTGCTGCAGTGTTGTCAATCTGAAGCTGAACATGCAAGTCATGCATAATAGTACAATATGCCTTTAAGCCATAGAGTGCTCCCATCAACTCTAAATAGTTAATACCATGTGATTGAAGAATTAATGCCTCATGCATATTCCATCTGCCACCGCAGCTAGGGATGGTATCAGTAGCTCCCCATCCTAGAGCACTGACATCGGTTTGTAAAATAACTGAAGGTTTATCAATCAGAATTTTACTGGAGCAATGACAAATATTCGCTATCCACCACTGTAACTCAGCAATGGCTTCAGCTGGTAACCGCATGGGTCTATTGAAATGACCTGCATGTCTTTTGAGTGCCTGCTCCTTTGCATGTTGTAAATTTTGATAATGTAAAGGCCCGAATTGTGCAGCTGGAAAAGCAGCCACTAATTTGCCAATTTAGGTGGCTAGTATAATTTGCCAATTATACTAGCCACCTGTCGAATAGAGGATTGTTGCTCATCAACGAGCTTGTTACAAGCTTCTATTAACTCTAATCTCTTGCCCCTAGGCAGAGTCACAGACATGTGAGTTGAATTAATGGCGAATCCCAAATAATCAATGACTCTAGATGGTATCAATTTGGATTTAACTGGATGGATGAGAAACCCCAAACTCTCAAACATGAGTTTGGTAGCTGAAACAGATAATTCAGCTGATTCCTGAATCTTGCCTATGATTAGGACATAATCCAAATAGGCCATTACAATATGATTCTGAGCCGGAGTAGGCCCAACACCGGTTTTAACAACTTTGTAAATAATCTAGGAGCCGAGGTTAACCCATTAGGCAATGCTTTAAACTGCCATAGTTGCCTCATCCAGCTTAACTTCAAATATCTCCGGTGATTATAATGAATGGGTACTGATTAGTATGCATCTTTAAGATCTATGCATGCCATATAACATCCTTTGGAAACCAGTTGTTTAGCAGTAACAAAAGTTTCCATTTTGAAATGTTTATACTGCACATAGGAGTTAAGTCGAGTTAGATCAAGAATGAATCGACACACACCATCCTTCTTTTGTTTAAGAAATATATTAGACTTGGTGAGATTGATGAAACGACTTCTCAATTACCCCTTTTATAGATAACGTTTCAATTTCAGCTTGTACATCTAAAGACTCTTGTTGTGAGAAAACCAATGTCCGGCTTGGTGTATGCTGTGTAGGTGGACGGAATTTGAAAAGGAATTCTATTTGGAACCCTTGTATACTGTGCAGTATCAACGAATCTGATGTTATGCTACACCATTCATTGAAAAACAAGTGTAATCTCCCACCAACTTGTAACTGACCCATACATGACATGTTCTGAAAAGAACCAGATCCACCTACCTCCACAGTTGTCGGTGGAAACATCTGCCCCCGAATTCTGGAGGTGAAGAATGTTGGAGTGCGTCAATTGCGCTTGGTTGGCAAAGCCCAGCTTGGTCCTTGACCTGAACCAGCTTCAGCGAACCGTTTGTAGGGGTGCTGCCGCCGAAATGGAACTTTGATAGTCAGTTGGGCTTTTATGAGGCCGACCGTTTTCGCCTCGTCGTCCAACTCTCTGACCCGTTTTGATAGGTCATCACCGAACAGTAGATTCGGCAGTTGCACATTGCTCGATTTGCACAGTGCCGCAAACTTGGGGTTCAGAGTAGGACGGATAGCACTCTTTCTGAGACAGTTTATTTCAAAATGTGCATTGCACATTAGGGCCAGAGCATCCTGCTGCACCTTAGACAGGGACCCCCCATCGACCGACCTAGCGAAAGCTGTAATGCCTGAAGCGAGCAGCTTTAATATCTTCTGGAGCCTCACTTTCTGGGCTCTGATACCTACACCCATGTGACCCCAGATAGCGTGGTTCACAGTCGGCACTTTGATCGAGGCACAATTGGCGGGTGTCTCGTATTTTTTGGAAGTTTCTTCCATTGTGAGGTCTTGCAGCTGGTGTGAGGCCATGTAATTTATAGTCATAGCCAGGTCCTCATCCAGCGGTTCCCCAGTTCCAGTCGGTAAAGCACATTTAGATGCCATGCTTGGCACCCCTGGTTCGTGGCCTTCTTGCCTTGGGGTATGCTCACCGGCTATATCTCCGACCTCGGAGTCAGAACAAAACTGACCCCATATGCTCTCCTCCTCCAAGAGGGAGACATTATGCAGCCCTTCTACAGGTGCCGCTGCCACGGGCCCCCGAGGAGACTCGCGGATATAAAGCTCCTCTTGCTGGAGAATATCGTGATGAGCATCCTCTCCATCAGGAGCTCCATCCTAGACAGACGTCCGAAGACGCTATCCATTGTGGAAGGGGAACCCTCCTGGCTGGACTCATCCGAGTCAACGGGCCTTACCGACATCTCAGTGGCTTTCCGTCCCACCGGAGTAGTCACGGTGCTTTCAACCGGCACCACGTCGGAAGCCACTGGCCATGCCGCAAGTGACTCTGAAGGCGAGATGGATGGCCGCCCGCTACCCGCACTCCCGCGGTCTTCTATAGCTGCTTTCCCGGCGGCCCGCCTCGACCTTCCCTTATTCATTTTCTCCATGGTCCGCTTGCTCCTGCAACAAGACTTACCGACCGCAGAAAATGACAACAACTAAGTTTTTTAAAACTTACCTGAGGGTTTTAAAAACTTACCGCTGGTGGAGCTACACGACTGCCAGCCCGTCATTGCGCCATGCGTCAGACGTAATGACGTGCATGCGGACTGGCAGGGCTTCATCACGTAGCCGGGGAGGGGGTGGTTTGGGTGGGAAGGGACGAGTTCACGAGAGGGTTTCGGAGGGAACGGTCTCTGCGGAAAGTAGGAAGGGGTGGAGACTGGGAAGATGTGGCCAGTGGTGGGACCCCGTTGGAGATGGCAAAAATGTTGGAGGATTATATGCTGTTTGCGAATATGCTATATGCGAATTACATAATAAAGTTAGAGACACGGATTTAGTCATGGAATCACAGAAATACAGTCATAGTCACAGAGACACAGTCACAGTCACAGAGACACAGACACAGAGACAAAGACACAGAGACACCGACACAGAGACACAGACACAGACACAGATACAGTCACAGAGACACAGACACAGAGACACAGTCACAGAGTCACAGAGACACAGAGACACAGACACAGAGTCACAGACACCGTCACAGAGTCACAGAGTCGTAGAGTCACAAAGATATAGTTAGAGTCACAGAGACAGATTCACAGTGTCACAGGGTCACAGAGTCGTGGGAGTCACAGAATCACAGAGTTACAGAGTCACAGAGTCACAGAGTCACAGAGACACAGAGTCACAGTCACAGAGACACAGAGACACAGAGTCACAGAGTCACAGAGACACAGTCACAGAGTCACAGTCACAGAGTCACAGTCACAGAGACACAGAGCCACAGTCACAGAGACACAGAGTCACAGAGTCACAGAGTCACAGTCACAGAGTCACACAGTCACAGAGTCACAGAGACACAGAGACACATAATCACAGAGTTACAGAGTCACAGAGTCACAGAGTCACAGAGACACAGAGTCACAGTCACAGAGACACAGAGACACAGAGTCACAGAGTCACAGAGACACAGTCACAGAGTCACAGTCACAGAGTCACAGAGACACAGAGACACAGAGTCACAGAGTTAGACACACAGAGTCATAGAGTGATACAGCATGGAAACAGGCCCTTCGGCCCAACTTGTCCACACCGGCTAATGTCCCATCTACACTAGTCCCATTTGCCTGCATTTGGCCCATATCCCTCCAAACCTGTCCTATCCATGTACCTGTCTAAATATTTCTTAAAAGTTGGGATAGTCCCTGTCTCAACTACCTCCTCCGGCAGCTCGATCCATGCACCCACACAGATGCACACTATGTGAAGAAGGAACAGGAGCCTGAAAATCGTAACGTCTAGCTTCAGGAACAGCTTCTTCCCAACAGCCATCAGGCTGTTAAACACTACAACCTCCCAATAGGCTCTGAACCACATAGACTTTGGGGCATTGGTTTTGTATTTTTGCACTATTATTGTTTGTTTGTTGTTATTTGTATGTGTATGTGTGGGTGTGTATTTATGTGTGTGTACACATGTATATATGTGCATATGAGTGTATATATATATATATATATATATATATATATATAGATACGCACACACATGTGGGGAGAGAACAAAGGGGGACCCGGCATTGTCAGTGCACTTTATGTGGCGACTATTTGTATACCCTGCATACGCAAGCAAAGAATTGCTCTGTGACTCGTCACATGTGACAATAAAATAGTCATTCATTCATTCATTCATTCATTCATTCATTCATTCATTCGTTCATTCATTCATTCATTCATTCATTCATTCATTCATTCATTCATTCATTCATTCATTTATGGTGTTATAGGGTTATTCCCTTAACTTCATGTGTGCACTCCCTCTTGCTGACCCAATCCCTCTCTCCTTCCGATCCCAACCAATGAAGCCACAGGTTAAGGTATCGAAACACTCCTCCCTATCGAGATCTGAAACCCTTGGAACTGAGAACACAGAGCAGTACAGCACAGGAACAGGGCCTTTGGCCCACAATGTCCGTGCCGAACATGAGATGCCAAGTTAAGAAGGGTCTCGACCAGAAATGTCACCCATTCCTTCTTTCCAGAGAAATGCTGCCTGTCCTGCTGAGTTACTCCAGAATTTTGGGTCCAGCCATGTTAAACTAATCTCCTCTGCCTGCACGAGTTTGAGTTTGAGTTAGGACTTTACTGGACTTGATCTTCCACTGAATGTTATTCACGTTGTTCTCTTTATCCTGCATCTGTACGCCATGGACGGCTAGATTGTAATTGTGTATAATCTCTCCACTAACTGGACAGCACGTAACAAAACGCTTTTCACTGCACCACGGTACACGTGACAATAATAAACCAAACCAAACCAAACTAAACTCTTTTTCTTGACAACGCTGTACCTCGGTCAAGTGTACCGAGGTACAGTGAAAATCTTTTGTTGCTTGCTAACCAGTCAGCGGAAAGACGATATATGATTACAATTGAGCCGTCCACAGTGGTCAGATGCAGGATAAAGGGACACCTCCAGACGTTTAGTGCAAGATAACATTTAGTGCAAGATAAAGTCCAGTAAAATCGATCAAAGATAGTACGAGAGTCTCCAATGAGATAGATAGTAGCTCAAGACTGCTTTCTAGTTGTAGATAGGATGGTTCAGTTGACTGATAATAACTGGGAAGAAACTGTCCCTGAATCTGGAGGTATGCGTTTTCACGCTTCTATACCTTTTGTCCGATGGGAGAGGGGAGAAGAGGGAGTGGTCAGGGTGCGACTTGTCCTTGATTATGCTGCTGGCCTTGCCGAGGCAGCGTGAGGTGTAGATGGAGTTAATGGAAGGGAGGTCGGTTTGTGTGATGGACTGGGCTGCGTCTGCAATTCACTGCAATTTCTTGCGGTCTTGCACCAAAATTCCTTGCACGTGATCCATATCCCTCCATTCCCTGCATATTAACATGCCTGTCCAACAGCCTTATAAACACCACTACTGTATCTGCCTCCACCACCACCACCCCTGGCAGTGCGTTCCAGGCATTCCAGGTAAAAAAAAATTGCCCGCACATCTCCTTGAAATGATATTTTGAAGGATATCATGGATATTTTTTGGCAGAGATAGACAACATCTTGATTAGAATGGGTGTGAACAGTTGTGAATGTGTAGAAGGCAGGAAAATGGGATTAGGAGGCAGAGATCAGCCTTGATTGAATGGCGGTGGACTCGATGGGCCGAATAGCCTAATTATACTCCTATAACTTGTGAACTTGCGGTGCTGGCACGAAGGGCCAAATGGCCTACTCCTGCACCTATTGTCTATTGTGTATTGTCTATTGACTCGATGGGCCGACTGGCCTAATTTTACTCCTATAACTTGTGAACTTGTGATTATAAAAATATACTGGTAAACCTCCTCTGCACCCTCTCCAAAGCCTCCACATTCTTCCTGTAATGGGGGCGACCGGAACTGCATACAATACTCCAAATGTGGCCTGACCTGTCCTATAGAGCTGCATGATGGTCTGAAGAAGGGTTTCGGCCCGAAACGTTGCCTATTTCCTTCGCTCCATAGATGCTGCTGCACCCGCTGAGTTTCTCCAGCATTTTTGTGTACCTGCATCATGACTTCCTGAATTGTACTCATTACCCAGACCGATGAAGGCAAGCATAATGCTTTCTTCATCACTCTGCCTACATCAGTCTTCATTTTTTTTGGCTGATCTGTGCTTGTTCCAGCCGTTGTTTAGAGGGATATGGGCCAAATGTAGGCCACTGGGAGTGGAGGGGGATAGAGGGGTGAGAGGGAAAGAGAGGGGGGGAAGGGAGAGGGAAAAAAGGGAGGAGGGAGAGAAAGAGAAGGGGAGATGGGGGGGGAGAGGGGAGAGAGAGAAATGTGAGAGAGAGAGCGAGGAAAGGAGGCAGAGGGGTGAAAGAGGGTGGGAAGAGGGGAAGGGGCAGTGGGAGGAGGCAAAAGAGAGAGGGGAGAGAAAGAGAAGGGGAGAGGGGGGGAGGAAAGAGAAAGTGGGAGGGGAGAGAGAGGGAAAGAGAAGGGGGAGAGAAGGGGGGAGAGGGCAAGGGGAGAGGGAAAGGGAGAGAAAGGGAAGGGGAGAGAGAGAAAAGGAGGGAAAGGGAAAGAGAGAAAGAGAAAGGGTGAGAGGGTAAGAGAGGAAGAGAGGGGGAGGGAGACAGAGTGGAGGTGTGAGATATGTGGTTGAGAGGGAAAGATAGATCAGCCATGATTGAATGGCGGAGTAGACAATGGGCCGAATGGCCTAATTCTGCTCCTATCACTTATGAACTCATGAACTTCCGGAGAAGAGTAAGGAAGTTTGGCATGTCTCCAACGATTCACCACAGAAAGCCCACTGTCGGGTTGCATCACAGCTTGGTTTGGGAACAGCTCTACCCAAGACCGCAGAAAACTGTAGAGAGTTGTGGATGTGGCCCAGTCCTTCACACAGACCAGACTCCCCACCATCAACTCCATCTCCACTTCACGCTGCCTCGGGAAAGCAGCCGACATCATCAAAGACTTGACCCTGTCCCACCCCGCTCATTCCTTCTTCTTCCCGCTCCCATCCAGCAGAAGGTACAGAAGCTTGAAAGCACGCACCACCAGTCTCAGGAAGAGCTTATTCCCCTCTGTAATCAGACTTCTGAACAGCCCTTCCAAAAGCTAGAGTGTAGTCCTGATCTTCCGACCTACCTCATTGCGGATGGTGCACTTTTCTTTACCTGTACATTCTCTGTAACTGTAATGCTATGACGCTGTACCACTTGTGATGGCACATCCTCCCTTAGGGAGGGAGGGGGAAGGGGGAAGGGAGGGGAGGGCGAGATGAGAAGGAGGGGGGAGAAAGAAAGGGGGGGCTGGCAGAAAGGGGTTAGGATGAAAGGAGGGTACAGGAAGAAAGGGTGGGCAGGAAGACAGGGTGGGCAGGAAAAAGGGGGAAAGGAAGAATGGACGGGACAGGAATGAGGGGAAATGGGAAGAAAGGGGACAGGAAGAAAGGGGCATACTGGAAGAAACGGGCAGCAGGAAGAAAGGGGGACAGGAAGTATGGTTGACAAATTTCTCACTCCCAAATAAGGGACAAAAGGTCAAAATAAGGGACAAATTCCTGATGACAATTTGTTGACCGACTTGGCCATGGCTGGGTGAATGATGAGTTTGCCCGGGTGTAAAAGTTCACTTAAAAAGATAGACAAAGTACAAATTCTTAAGAACATACAAAGCTTTAATTTAACGTCTGACGGGTGTGGACCTAGAGACCCAGAGGCAACAGTTTCATGTCTGAATCTCCAGCAGCACACACAAAGAATACCAGAAACCCCGAGTTTATATACGTACAGAAATAAAACCAATTGCATGATGTAATGTACAAAAACCTCCAAATTTTGAGTTGTTTTTCACTCTTTGCCAAAATCCAGTCGCCCCAATGGCATCCTCTGGGCCCCTTCTTATCTGATTAACCTCTTCAACTTACCTAAAAAACTTGTAAGAGAGCGGCGAACTATTCAACTTACATAAAAAAAAACTTGCAAGAGAGCTGCGCACTTTTCACCTTACATAAAAAACCCTGCAAGAGAGCTGTGAACTAGTCACCTTAAAATAAAAAAAACCTTGCATGATAGGAGTTGTCTAAATCCCATCATGCATTACAATTGTCTGTTTACAACAGGAAAGCTTAAATATGACAACAATCAATTAATAACTAACTCTTTCATTCCTTCATTTTTAATCAGAACCTGATAACAATTATAGTCCTTGGTTAGTACATAATAGAGGCTTCAGACATTTCAGTACATAGATTAATATAATGATCAGCATTACAATAGATCCATAATGTATTACCATTCCCCATATTCCTCCAAACATGCTAAATGGCCACCATTCTACACCTTTATTAAAGTTATGCATTTCCTCCCCTACCTCTGTAATCTTCTTTATTTCTGCAGTAATATGTGCTGCTAAATCTGTAATGTTAGAAGATTCATCAGGGATGTAAGTGCAGCATTCGTGCCCTATAATAGCACAAGTACCCCCTTTCTCTGCCAGAATAAAATCTAGTGCCATTCAGTTCTGGAGGACTACTACTCTCATTGCCACCATTTCAGCAGTAATATCCTGAATGGATTGCTGTACATCCATAAAAGCCTGTGCAGTGGAATTAGCTAAAGTTTCCATAGCGGGTGCCATATTTTTTAATTCTTTAGCTGCTCTAGCGACACCGTATGGAGGAAAAACAATCATCCAATACTTTCGGTTTCTGAGATACCCCTCTTGACTCTCGGCGTTCCAGCTACCTCTGTAAGATCGTGGACCACCCTCATATAGGGACCTTCATAGGCTATATAGCAGCACCCGTTCCAGTGGTCGTTCTTTCCCTATTTCCTTTCCCAATTGCTGTCGTCTCCCAATGGCATCCCCGGCAGCCATGGATATGCCCATAACCCACACACAAAATATGTTCCATTTACTGATCGTGGTGGTCCCTGAGGAGAGATTGTAGTGCATGAGCTGTTTCCCAAATATACCCCTTTCTCTGGGTAATTGCAATGACATGAGGTATTTAATGGTATACGAGGATCGCTTATTATTCTCAACCGTGGTATTTTCCCTGCCTTAGTTTCATTCACCTTCCACCCTGGTTTAAACGGGGGTGTGTACCATCCTTTAAAATTATTATATATAAGTCCCCCATATCTACGGGTCCCATTTACCCGTGGCTTGATCACTCGGCAACTACTAGATACTGTAGTATCGCGAAAACAGAGTAGGGCCAACCATTCAGTTAGATTTAGGGTTATTGGCACTAGTGATACACCTTCCTCACTGTTGTCGGGAACAGAAGTGCACACCCAACAGTTACTGCCATTCCCCCTGCGAGCAAATTCATAACTCATAGACAAAACACTTGGTGTGGCCCGTTCCACTGGACGTCAAGTTTCTTACGGCCCCAATTTCTTATAAGTACGTAGTCCCCTGGTTGGACTATTTCGCTCTGGTCTCCTTCAGGTAGCGGCCTCTGCGACTCCTTCACCTGTGGATGTAATGTTGACAGAATATGGGTTAGCTGTTGAACATAGGTTGTCATTTCATCATTTAATGCGAGTAAATCTAAGGTTCCTTCATAAGTGATGCTCGCTGCCCAGGGGGTTCGTAGAGGTTTACCATAGATAATTTCCGTTGGGGATAGCTTTGTAGCACTATGGGGCGTTACCCTCATTTCAAATAATCCTAAGGGTAATACTTTAATCCATGTCTGTCCCATTTCTCCCATTAGCTTGGTAATTTTGTTTTTCACCACCTCTCTCCACCATCCCAGATGCCTGTGGGTGATGTACACAGTGAAATTGCTGCCGGATCTTAAAATGTGCACACAGTTCCTTATTAATAGTAGCAATAAAATGGGGCCCATTGTCCAAGCTTATAACAGTAGGTAGGCCAAACCTGGGAATAACCTCTCTTAACAACAATGTTACCGTAGTTTCAGCAGTATTATGAGTGGTCGGTAAAGCTTCAATCCACCTGCTAAATAAATCCAAAATCACTAAACAATATTTATAACACTGGGCTCTTGGCATTTCAATAAAATCAATCTGTATGCATTCAACGGTCGTGATGGCATTGGCGTCACCCCTGAGGATATCTTTATTGGTTTGCCTGGGTTACTTCGTAGGCAAATTTTACACTCAGAGGCCTGCTTCAGTGCCTCTTGCCGAATTTTCGGGTGCCACCATGTTTCTTTCGTCATCCTAATCATTCCCTCCTTTCCAGCATATGTAAGGGAGTGAATATATGTTAGTAAGACAGGTAAAAATGCATCTGGTACACAAACTTGTCCAAAAGGAGTAAGCCAAAGTCCCGTGGTGGAATCAATGGCACAGCCCTCTCGTTTCCATAGTTGTTTTTGGTTATCAGAGGCATCCCTCTGTAATGCACATACCTCCCTCATATCTGGCAAGACCGTTCTATTTGCTAGTATCTGTTCACCTGCTGGCACTATGCATTTGGATGCACAGGCTGCTTGTTTGTCTACTCTATCGGCAAATGCATTGCCTTTGGTTATAGGGTCCCCAGCACCAGTGGGGATGGCACATTTAATAATGGCCAGCTGTTCTGGTAGCATCAATGCCAGTTATGTTTGCGGCGGCCGAGATAGCGGCATGTATACCAGGCAAAATCTGGGTGCAAGGGGGGTAGTCGCGTGCTACCACATCCAGGCAAACTGAGAAGTAAGCTACTGGTCGGTTAACATCCCCATGTTTTTGAGTCAGTACGGCTGATACACAGTCTTGAATTATTGTTACATATAGCTGAAACGATCTGTCATACAGAAGTCTGCTGATGGCTGGGGCGGAGGCTAATGCATCTTTTAATGCTATAAAGGTCTCAGTCTGTTCCTCATTGAGGGGAAAAGGTCGTTCAGCATTTGCAGAAGCCAGTGGTGATAGATGCTTCGTATAAATTACAACATTGGGAATCCACTGACGGCAAAAGTTCATTAACCCCAAAAATGCTCTCATTTGTTTGGGGGTTTCTGGTTTTGGGTATCGAACAACAGGGTCCACTCTTGCTGGAGTAAGTGCTCTTTCAGTGGCACTGATTATGACTCCAAGAAATTTAACCTCCTTCTTGCCCTCTTTAACTTTCCTCTGAGGGATCACATACCCCCAAGCGTGTAAGGCTTCTAATAACTTTGCTGTGTCAGTGATGTTGCTGGCCTCATCAGAGCTGGCAAGAAGTAAATGATCAACATACTGAATTACAGCTGAGCCTTGTGGGAGGGTCAATGTCTTTAACTGGTCTGCTAGCACTTGGGAAAACATAGTGGGCGAATGTACAAAACCTTGCGGTAGGCGTGTCCATGTATATTGTTGTCCTTCGTATGTAAAGGCGAACAGGTATTGGCAATCAGGATGTAGTGGGACAGCAAAGAATGTGTTCTGTAGGTCAATTACTGTGAAGATGGTTGCAGAGGCGAGAACCTGGCTCAGGATAGTTGCGGGGTTAGGTACGATGGCGTGCATAGGCGTAACGATCTCATTAATTGCACGGAGGTCCTGTACTAGTCTCCATTCTGAACGTCCGGGCGTGGGTACCGGGAAGATCGGGGTATTACATGGTGAGTGACATTGCACCAATATACCCTGGTGTAAAAGAGGCTGCACCAGTTGTTGTATACGTGCCACTGCCTCTGGTTTTAATGGATATTGGGAGACCGCAGGGAGGCGGACATCCGGCTTAAGCGCGATCATTACAGGAGCACAATCAGTCAGTCCTACCTCATGTGGTACACAAAAATGCTGGAGAAACTCAGCGGGTGCAGCAGCATCTATGGAGCGAAGGAAATAGGCAATGTTTCGGGCCGAATCCCTTCTTCAGACCTCATGTGGTGATGCCTTAAGCAAGTTACGCACAGAAAGGGCATTCTTAATGGGTGTTCCTGCCGAGGTCAGGAATCCGCTGTGTTGCCAGAGAGCTCCAAAGTCATGAGCAACGCCGAAGGCATATCGGGAATCAGTATAGATGTTAATTTGTGTGTCCATTGCTAATATGCAGGCTCTAGTTAAGGCAAATAATTCTGCCTGTTGTGCTGATAACGGAATCTGAAACCTTCCATTTTCCAAAATCATCTGTGACTCGTTTACAACTGCATAGCCGGAAGCTCGCTGTCCTGTTTCAGGAATTATCATGGAGGAGCCATCGACGAACCATGATGGTATGTTGCCTTCCAATGGTACATCAGACAATCCTTCCCTTGTTTTTGTCAAAATGTCATTGGCCAACTCACAATTGTGGGGTGGCTCTGTGCAAGGCTCAGGTGGCTCTGTCAAAAAGGCAAACGGATTTATTGTAGAACAATGCCGAAAGGTCAAATTTGGATTATTCAACAATGTCAGTTCATAGCGGCCCAGGCGTGCCTGGGTGAGGTATTTCGTTTGGCTCGCATTCATTAATGCGGCGACACAATGAGTCGTAAATATGATCATCGGTTGATGCAAAGTTATGTTCGCGGCGGCCGAGATAGCGGCATGTATACCAGGCAAAATCTGGGTGCAAGGGGGGTAGCCGCGTGCTACCACATCCAGGCAAACTGAGAAGTAAGCTACTGGTCGGTTAACATCCCCATGTTTTTGAGTCAGTGCGGCTGATACACAGTTTTGAATTATTGTTACATATAGCTGAAACGATCTGTCATACAGAAGTCTGCTGATGGCTGGGGCGGAGGCTAATGCATCTTTTAATGCTATAAAGGTCTCAGTCTGTTCCTCATTGAGGGAAAAATGTCGTTCAGCATTTGCAGAAGCCAGTGGTGATAGATGCTTCGTATAAATTACAACATTGGGAATCCACTGACGGCAAAAGTTCATTAACCCCAAAAAGGCTCTCATTTGTTTGGGGGTTTCTGGTTTTGGGTATCGAACAACAGGGTCCACTCTTGCTGGAGTAAGTGCTCTTTCAGTGGCACTGATCATGACTCCAAGAAATTTAACCTCCTTCTTGCCCTCTTTAACTTTCCTCTGAGGGATCACATACCCCCAAGCGTGTAAGGCTTCTAATAACTTTGCTGTGTCAGTGATGTTGCTGGCCTCATCAGAGCTGGCAAGAAGTAAATGATCAACATACTGAATTACAGCAGAGCCTTGTGGGAGGGTCAATGTCTTTAACTGGTCTGCTGGCACTTGGGACAACATAGTGGGCGAATGTACAAAACCTTGCGGTAGGCATGTCCATGTATATTGTTGTCCTTCGTATATAAAGGCGAAAAGGTATTGGCAACCAGGATGTAGTGGGACAGCAAAGAATGCGTGCTGTAGGTCAATTACTGTGAAGATGGTTGCAGAGGCGGGAACCTGGCTCAGGATAGTTGCGGGGTTAGGTACGATGGCGTGCATAGGCGTAACGATCTCATTAATTGCACGGAGGTCCTGTACTAGTCTCCATTCTGAACGTCCGGGCGTGGGTACCGGGAAGATCGGGGTGTTACATGGTGAGTGACATTGCACCAATATACCCTGGTGTAAAAGGGACTGCACCAGTTGTTGTATACCTGCCACTGCCTCTGGTTTTAATGGATATTGGGGGACCGCAGGGAGGCGGACATCCGGCTTAAGCGTGATCATTACAGGAGCACAATAAGTCAGTCCTACCTCATGTGGTGATGTCGCCCAAATCTGATGTTTATCTATGTCGGTTGTCGTTGGCTGGTGGCGTCGGATAACTCCTTCAACGATCTGGTTCTCTTTCCAATATTCCAGCGTTCCCTGAGGAAAATATTGCTCACCCAGTATGTTACTTGCTTGGTTGCGTAATTCATAGGTGAGGTACCCCAGCTCTTTTGCTGAGTGGTCTGCCCTCACTAAGGTGGTTACATGTGGTGCCACTAGGGAAGCATTCTGTTTCCACAACCCTTCTTCCACTTGCACTATCAAGGCAGTGCCGGGTTCGCCTGACACTGTTCCTATCAAGCGGACCCTAGTTGCTTCCCTATCAGTGGACCAAAGTAATCTTCCATTTCAGGATTGCAACCCGTGGGATCATAAAATAAGGTCACATGTGGATCGGGTGTATTTCCAAAGACTGGTGCTGACAAAAAGATCAATAGCCCACCTTTGAGGTGTTGGGAAGTGTGTGTGCATCATCTTCTGAGTCTGGAGGTGAATTCCCTCGTCAGTGCAGATAATTCCTGCCTTTAATCCTATCAATTGCAGGTTGCAGGTTGCAGCCAAGATATGGGGTAACGGAAAAGGGGAGGGTGCATTGTTCCTGTCCATAGGTTACAGTCAGAGGCTGAGTTAGGGGGTAACACTGTACTTTCCCGTCCAAACCTGATAATCGTGTTACATGGTCTGACATGGGAACTCCCAGAGATGCAGCAAGCTCCTGATTCAGGGTAGATGAGGTTGTTCCTGTATCAATCAAAAATGGAACTCTGGTGTCCCCCAGCATCATGTTTACTATGGGTTCTTCATCGAGGTTGGCGATTAGTGGGAATAGGTGTTGTACAGGGGAGTGGGTGGGTCATTGGGAAAACGGGTTGTTGGTGGAGTACGGCGCCTATCTTCCCCGTCCTTCGCCTGTGTCACGAGAGGGGCAGTCCCTCACCCAATGCCCTATTCCCCCACACTTAAAACAGCTTCCTCCAGCTCCTCTCTCACCACGTGATCTTCCCTGCCCTAGGTGGTTTTGATTTCGTCTTCCCTGGAATTCTCCTTCCCATCGTGGTCTATCCCATTGTGGTCTGGGTGGAAAACCCCTTCCTCTACCAGGGCGCATCCCGTTCCCAGGTCTCATAGCCAGAGCCTGGTAGGATTCCTCAGCTGCTGGATCCCACATATAATATTCTGTTTTTATTCTGGATCCCACATATAATATTCTGTTTTTATTCCGTATTTCCGGCACCGTCAGCCCAAAAGGCAGCCACTGCACGTCTCCTCTGGGTGATGTCGTGGTCTGACCAGTTTAAATCTGCTTACAATCGAGGACCACCGACATGTTAATTGGCTTTTTCAAACATTCAAATAGACTGGTCATCATAAAATCTACACAAACTGCCTCGTCTGCATGCCCTTGCACGGCTTTTAGTGCCTGCCACGTCTGATGTTTCAAACATCCTTCCACTTCTGTTGTTCGGCCGCTGACAGAAGTGACATGGTCATGGACCAAATATCACGGTCCGTAGCCTGATAATATTCTACCGTACTGCGGAGGTATTCTACAAATTCCTGCGGGGTCTTATGGCGGCCTGGGGCTTTATCCCGCATCATACATTGCTCATGTGGTTTCCACGGTGCGTATATTTTCATGGTATCGTTCTGATTGCCGTCTCCTGCCCTAGGGTTTGGCACCGCTCTCATAGGGAAGTTCTGCACAGTCCTTCTAGAGTTTGTTTTTATGCGCTCCCCGATTGATCCCACTGTTTTAATCACTACATTTTGAGCACTTTCTGTTAGCTCACTCATGTCTTCCTGTAGTATTTCACTGAAGCTTTGTAAGGTCAGAACTTCGGGGTACATGGATATTACTGACGGAGCTGCCAAAGGTAAGGATGCCATTGCTACTGGTAGGACGTAGGGAGGTGGACGTCTCCCTGGATTATCTAACTCTTCATCTTCACTCCCAAACAGGGGCGTCGTGCCATACATGAAGTCTCCCCCGGAGGATTTACCAGTACTGGGTTTATTTTTACTAACCATCACCTGTTTCTCACCTCCCGCCTGTCTCTTAATTCTGTTCTCCTGTTCCTCTACCCACTGGCATTCTAGTGTAATACTTTCCCTCCCTTCATAGTGCCATCCTTATTTCTTAACTCTATCCCTTTTTTACATGCAGTATCCATCCAACTTCGATCTCTACTCTCCTCATGCTTCTTCTCTGCTTCCGCTTTCCATGCCTTAATTCCTTTCTTCCAAGTCTTTCCAGCATTCCTTTCCCATATCAACATCTCAGCCCTGTAAATTGTCTCAACATTGCACGTGCCACCGGCCAGGCTTCATCCCCTAACCGTTTGGTCAGCTTGTAACTTAACATTCTAAATTTCTTATTATACTAACGATTCAAATAACACATATGTTGAACAGGGGTTCCTCCTTCACTGTTATCCAGAGCATTCCCCATAGATAGATAGAGAAAAAGAGAGAGAGAGAGAGAAAGAGAAAGAGAGAAGGAGAAAGAGAATGCAGACTTCTCAATTCTTTAAAATAAAAAAACGTCCCAAGTATCTCAACAATCAGACCCGCTAATCGAGACCCCAGTTTCTCAACTTGGCAGACTCCTTATCGCTGAAAAAAACGTCCCAAGTATTTCAACTAGGCAGACCCGCTAATCGAGACCCCAGTTTCGCAACTTGGCAGACTCCTTATCACTGAAAAAAACGTCCCAAGTATCTCAACTAGGCAGACCCGCTAATCGAGACCCCAGTTTATATACGTACAAAAATAAAACCAATTACATGATGTAATGTACAAAAACCATCAGCCACCTCCAAATATGGAGTTGTTTTTCACTCTTTGCCAAAAGCCAGTCACCCCAATGGCATCCTCTGGGCCCCTTCTTATCTGATTAACCTCTTCAACTTACCTAAAAAACTTGTAAGAGAGCAGCGAACTATTCACCTTACATAAAAAACCTTGCAAGAGAGCTGTGAACTATTCAACTTAAAATAAAAAACCTTGCATGATAGTTGTCCAAATCCCATCATGCATTACAATTGGCTCTTTACAACAGGGAAGCTTAAATATGACAACAATCAATTAATAACTAACTCTTTCACGGGTGCTGGACTGCACACAAAGCCCAGCCAGCAGGCCAGCTGAGGAGTTTTGGCCTGCGTGCAAAGTCTGGCACCCTATCCAGCCCAGCACTGCGGCTGCACTCCATAGGCTGCACTACGTTTGGACGAGTGAGGCGGGGCCGGACGCGGCGCTCCGACCCGACAGTCCCCTCAACCCGAGTAGTAACAGCCAAATACGGGACAAGGTCGGTCCCATATGGGACAAACCAACTTAGCCCAAAATACGGGATGTCCTGGCTAATACAGTACAGTTGGCAACCCTAGCAGGAAGATAGGGGGTCAGGAAGAAGGGGGACAGGTAGAAGGGGGACAGGTAGAAGGGGGACAGGAAGAAGGGGGCCAGGAAGAAGGGGGACAGGAAGAAGGGGGACAGGAAGAAGGCGTGACAAGAAGAAGAAAAGATCTCAGAGAAAACCCACGCAGGTCACGGGGAAAACGTGCAAACTCTGTACAGACAGCACCCGTGGTCAGGATCGAACCATTGATCGTGTTTGAGACCATCACTCTCATGCAAGATGACACAGTGCAGCCGAAACCTTGGATACAAGGGGAAATATTTAATAATGTAATGCAGTTTTGGTCAACCTGCTGTAGGTAGGTGTCGTTAAGCTGGAAAGGGCACAGAGAAGATCTATGAGGATGTTGCCAGGACTTGAGGGACTTTGGCAGGCTGGGACTCTACTCCCTGGAGCGCAGGAGGTCGAGGGTTGATCTTGAGAGGGCGGTTCGGATGCCTGATAACAGCTGGGCAGAAACTCTCCTTGAATCTGGAGGTATGCGTTTTCACACATGGGCGGGGGGAAGAGGGAGTGGCCAGGATGAGACTAGTCCTTGATTATGCTGCTGGCCTTGCCGAGGCAGCGTGATGTGTAAATGGAGGCAACAGAAGGCAGGTTGGTTTGTGTGGTGATCGCTGGTCGGCGTGGACTCAGTGGGCCTATTTCCGTGCTGTATCTTTCAATCACTCAGTGAATCAGAGTGGTAGTATCCCGGTGGAACAGTGAAAAATGGGATTGATGTGTGAGGAAAACCTGTTTTTCACGTAATAGTAGAATTTGGCCATTCGGCCCATTGAGTCCACTCCGCCATTCCATCGAGGCTGATCTCTGCCTCCTAATCCTATTCTCCTGCCTTCCCCCCCATAACCCTTGACACCCATTCTGATCAAGAATTGGTCTGTCTCGGCCTTAAAAATATCCACTGACTTGGCCTCTACAGCCCTCTGTGGCAATGAGCTCCACAGATTAGCTACCCACTGACTAAAGAAAATCCTCCCCACCTCCTTTCTAAAAGAGCGCCCTTTAATTCTGAGGCTGTGATCTCTGGTCCTAGACTCTCCCACCAGTGGAAACATCCTCTCCACATCCACTCTATCTATGCTTTTCATTATTCTGTAAGTTTCAATGAGGTCCCCCTCGACGTTCTAAACTCCAGCGAGTAGAGGGGCAGTGCTGTCAAGCGCTCATCACATGCTTGGTCTACATAGTGGATATGGACCCGTACAGTAAGTATGGCACAGGAACAGGCCCTTCGGCCCACAATGTCCGTGCCGAACATGATGCCAAGTTAAACTAATCTCCTCTGCCCGCACGTGATCCATATCCCTCCATTCCCTGCATATCCATGTGTCTATCCAAAAGCCTCTTCAACGCCACTTTCGTATCTGCCTCCACCACTGGCAGCATGTTCCAGGGCACCCACCACCCTTTGTGTAAAAAAACTTGCCCCGCACATCTCCTTTAAACTTTGCCCCTCTCACCTTATGCCCTCTAGTGTTGGATATTTCCACTCAGGGAAAAAGATTATGTCGACAGAAAGCAAACTCAATGCTAGCATTTATTTCAAGAGGTCTTGTATACTACAACTAGGATGTATTGCTGAGGCTCTATAAGGCGCTGGTAAGGCCACATTTGGAATATTGTGAGCAATTTTGGGCATCATATCTGAGGAAGGATGTGCTGGCTCTGGAGAGGGTCCAGAGGAGGTTTACAAGAATGATCCCAGGAATTAGTAGGTTAACCTATGATGAGCACTGGGCCTGTAATCGCTGGAGTTTAGAAGGATGAGGGGGAGACCTAGAAAGGAGGTGAGGAGAAATATCTTTAGTCAGAGGGTGGTGAATCTGTGGAATTCTTTGCCACAGAAGGCTGTGGAGGCCAAGTCAGCGGATATTTTTAAGGCAGATACATAGATTCTTGATTAGTACGGGTGGAAAAGGCAGGAGAACGGGGTTAGGAGAGAGAGATAGATCAGCCATGATTGAATGATGGAGTAGACTTGATGGGCCGAATGGCCAAATTGTACTCCTGTCCCTTATGACCTTACGACCTTATCACCTTATCACCCTATCTATGCCTCTCATAATTTTATAAACTTCTATCTGGTCTGCTCAGCCTCCGATGCTACAGAGAAAAAAAATTATATTTATCCAACCTCTCCTTATAGATAATACCCTCTAATCCGGGCAGCGTTCTGGTGAAACTCATCTGTATCCTCTCCAAAGCCTCCACATCCTTCCTGTAAGGGGGTCGACCAGAACTGCACCCAATACTCCACATGCACCCTGACCAAAGTCCTACAGAGCTGCATCATGACTTCCTGACTCTTGTACTCAATGCCCTGACCAATGAAGGCAAGCATACCGACCGCCTTCTTTACCGCTCTTACAATTTGTTTAGAGATACAGTGCGGAAATATGCCATTCGGCTCTCCGAGTCCTCGCTGACCAGCGATCCCCGTACACTAGCATTACCCTGCACACACGGGCCAATTTCCAATTTTACCAAGCCAGTTAGCCTACAAACCCTTTGGACTGTGGGAGGAAACCGGAGATCCCGGAGTAAACCCACGCAGGTCACAGGGAGAACGTACAAACACTGTACAGACAGCACCAGTAGTCAGGATCGAACCTGGGGCTCTGCCACTGTGAGGCAGCAACTCTACCGCTGCGCCACCATTGCCATACATAGCGTTATAGACTTGGAGTCCAAGATCCCTCTGTACATCAATGCTGTTGTCTTCCCATTAACTTCCGGCTGCCAAACACTTTAATTTCACTTCCCATTTCCACACTGACCTTTCTGTCAAAGTGAGGACAAACGCAAATTGGAGGAACAGCACTTGATATTTCGCTTGGGCAGTTTACAACCCAGCGGTATGAATATTGCTTCCTCTAACTTCAAGTAGCCCTTGCATCCCTTCTCTCTCTGTCCGTCTCCCATCAAGTCGTGCTTGCTTCAAAGTCGTCTTGTTGAGTCTCATTGTCTGTAAAGCATTTGCACCTTGTCTACAGCTAACAGTGGCCTAAGATAGACACAAAATGCTGGAGTAACTCAGCAGGACAGGCAGCATATCTGGAGAGAAGAAATGGGTGATACTTCGGGTCGAGACCCTTCTTCAGACTGATGTCAGGGTAGAGGCAGATACATAGATAAGGAAGTGTAAGGTGTGAAACCAGGACGATGGGAATGCAGCTCAAGAAAAATGTAGAATAGATTGTTGTTAGCTGGGAGAAGGTAACAACAAAGCAAACAGAGATAAAATGTAGTCAGAGACAGTAAGATTGGTTGGAAAACTGGGAAGGGGGGAGGGATGGAGAGAGAGGGAAAGCAAGGGTTATTTGAAGTTAAAGAAGTCAATGTTCATACTGCTGGGGTGTAAGCTGCCCAAGCAAAATATGAGGTGCTGTTCCTCCAAGTTGCGGTGGGCCTCACTCTGACAATGGAAGAGGCCCAGGACAGAAAGTTCAGTGTGGGAATGGCCTGTTTCCATTATCATCGTTATATTTTTGGATGTCTTTCATCCATTTGTTTGATATCTCTCGACATCACCGTTTATGTCTCTGGTTTCCCTCTCACCCCAACTCTCAGTCTGAAGAAGGGTCTCGACCCGAAACGTCACCTATTCCTTTTCTCCAAGGATGCTGCCTGACCCGCTGAGTTACTCCAGCTCTTTGTGTCTGTCTTAAACCAGCAATCTGCAGTTCTTCCCAACACATTATCTGTACATATGCCCGTCACATTTGACCTCCCAAAATGCAGCACCTCTCTCCTTGCCTTTGAGTTTTGTGTAATTCGGAATCCATTATCTCTGCACCTATCCAGCTAAATAATATTTTGCAATGAAAGCAATGTTTTCAAAACCCGGCATCTGATAAACAGTACTGGACACCTTCCTGCTAATCAGGAAACCATCTTGCACCACCTCTCCCTACTTCCTGCTTCTGAACCAACTTTCCACCCACAGAACTGCTTCCTTATGTACTACAAAGTCCACCCTGCTATATAGTCACACACAACACAGAAACATATTGTTTGGCCTAGCTTGCCCGCGCCGACCAACATGCCCCATCTACACTAGTCCCACCTGCCCGCGTTTGGCCCATATCCTTCTGATCCTTTCCTGTCCACGTACCTGTCCAAGTGTCTTTTGTCTTTGGGGTGGCACGGTGGCGCAGCGGTAGGGTTGCTGCCTTACAGTGTTTACAGCGCCAGAGACCCAGATTCGATCCCGACTATGGGTGCTGTCTGTACGGAGTTTGTACGTTCTCCCTGTGACCATGTGCTCCGGATTCAAGTCAAGTCAAGTCAAGTGAGTTTATTGTCATGTGTCCCTGATAGGACAATGAAATTCTTGCTTTGCTTCAGCACACAGAACATAGTAGGCATTTACTACAAAACAGATCATTGTGTCCATATACCATAATATAAATATATACACACATGAATAAATAAACTGATAAAGTGCAGATAACAGATAATGGGTTATTAAAAAACAGAGTTTTGTCCGAGCCAGGTTTAATAGCCTGTTGGCTGTGGGGAAGTAGCTATTCCTGAACCTGGTTGTTGCAGTCTTCAGGCTCCTGTACCTTCTACCTGTAGGTAGCAGGGAGATGAGTGTGTGGCCAGGATGGTGAGGGTCTTTGATGATACTGCCAGTCTTTTTGAGGCAGCGACTGCGATAGATCCCCTCGATGGAAGGGAGGTCAGAGCCGATGATGGACTGGGCAGTGTTTACTACTTTTTGTAGTCTTTTCCTCTCCAGGGCGCTCAAGTTGCCGAACCAAGCCATGATGCAACCGGTCAGCATGCTCTCTACTGTGCACCTGTAGAAGTTAGAGATAGTCCTCCTTGACAAACCGACTCTCCGTAATCTCCTCAGGAAGTAGAGGGGCTGATGAGCTTTCTTCATAATTGCATTAGTGTTCTCGGACCAGGAAAGATCTTCAGAGATGTGGACCCCCAGGAACTTGAGGCTCTTGACCCTTTCAACCATCGACCCGTTGATATAAACAGGACTGTGGGTCCCCATCCTACTCCTTCCAAAGTCCACAATCAGTTCCTTGGTTTTGCTGATGTTGAGGGCCAGGTTATTGTGCTGGCACCATATGGACAGTTGCTTGATCTCTCTTCTATACTCTGACTCATCCCCATCAGTGATACGTCCCACCACAGTGGTGTCGTCAGCGAACCTGATGATGGAGTTCGCACTGTGACCGGCTATGCAGTCATGAGTATAGAGTGAGTACAGCAGGGGGCTGAGCACGCAGCCTTGAGGTGCTTCCGTGCTGATTGTTATCGAGGCTGACACATTTCCAAATTTCCTTCCACACTCCAAAGACATACAGGCTTTTAGGTTTGGGATAAATGTAAAAATTGTCCCTAGTGTGTGTAGGGTAGTGTTAATGTGCGGGGATCTCTGGTCGGAGCGGACTCGGTGGGCCAAAGGGCGTGTTTCTGCACTGTTTCTCTAAACTAAAACTGAACTAAACTAAATGTTTTTATAATCCCTGCCTCAACTACCCCATCTGGCTGCTTGTTCCATAAATCCACCACCCTCAGTGCGAAAAAGTTTTCTGTGGTAAAAGTGGCGCAGCTGTAGAGTTGCTGCCTCACAGCGCCAGGGACCCAAGTTCGATTCTGATTATGGGTGCTGTCTGTACAGAGTTTGTACGTTCTCCCCATGACCATGTGGGTTTCCTCTGGGTGCTCCGATTTCACCCCTACACTCCAAAGATGTGCGGATTTGTAGGTTGATTGGCTTCGGTAAAAGAGCGTAAATCGTCCCCAGTGTGTAGGATAGCATTAGTGTGTGGGGAACACTGGTCGGCACGGACTCGGTGGGCCAAAGGGCCTGCTACCGTGCTGTATCTCTAAAATACCTAAAACACTACATCTTGCCCCTCTCACCCTAAACTGTTGTCCTCTGGTTCTCGATTCCCATGCAGGGGTTAAAAGACTCAGTGCGTCCACCCGATCTATGCCCCTCATGGTTTTATACACTTCCACAAGATCACCCCTCATCCTCCTGCACTCCAAGGAATAAATTCCTGGCCTGCCCAACCTCTCCCTGTAGCACAGGCCCTCGAGTCCTGACAACATCATTGTAGATCTTCTCTGAACCCTTTTCAACTCACTGACATCCTTCTTATAGCAGGGTGACCAAAGCTGAACACAATACTCCAAATGTGGCCTCACTGATGTTGTGTCCAACTGTAAAATAAGATTCCAACTTCTGTATTCATTCTCATACATAGTGCTGGAGTAACTCAGCAGATCAGGCAGCACCTCTGAAGAACATGGATAGGTGACATTTTAGGTCAGGACCCTTCTTCAGACTGACGAGGTCTGATGAAGGGTTCCGACCCAAAACGTCACCCATCCTTTTTCTCCAGAGATGCTGCCTGACCCGCTGAGTTACTTTGCACTTTGTGTCTGTCCCCTTACACCCACAATGTCCATGCCGATCATGATGCCAAGACCAACTCTTATTTGCCTGCACGTGATCCATATCCCTCCATTTCCTGCAAATCCACATGCCTGTCCATAAGCCTCTTAAATGCCACTATCGTATCTGCCTCCACCACTACCCCTGGCAGAGCATTCCAGGCACTCAGCACCGTCTGTGTAAAAAATACTTGCCCTGCACATCGCCTTTAAATTTTGCCCCTCTCAACCTAAATGTAGGTCCTCTACTATTTGATATTTCCATCCTAGCAAAAATGGTTGTGACTGTCTACCCTTTCTGTGCCTCTCATATTTTAAAATACTTCTATCAGGTCTCCCCTCAACCTCTGGCATTGCAGAGAAAACAAACCAAGTCTGTTCAACCTCTCCCTGTAGCTGAAACCCTCTAATCCAAGCAGCATTCTGGCCTATAATAATAATAATAATGAATTTTATTTACGGGCGCCTTATACCGAGGTCTCAAGGACACCTTACAGAGATTTATAGGAAACATATAATTAGAATAAAAAAATAAGTTATAAAGACCAATACACAAATCAGGGACAGAATTCCTTCCAAAAACACAAAAAAGAAAATCAGAAGCACAATTTGAGGAGAGAGCAGCGGCAGCGAAACCGCGCCAGCGTCCACTCTCCCCTCCGACCGCCATCTTGAATACAGACTCACAAATACAATTACAAACAATTACATACAAAAATCATCCCCCCACAATGATTTCCACTGTGGGGGAAGGCACAATGTCCAGTCCCCAGCCCCAGTTCAGCCAAAAAAGTCAGGCCAAATGAAGCCCCCGCTATTGCCTCTACGGAGGCCCGATGATCCAGGCTGTTCTGCTCCTATAACTTATGAACTTAGTTTAGTTTAGTTTAGTTTGGCGTAGTGGTAGAGTTGCTGCCTTACAGCACCAGAGATGCAGGTTTGGGGTGGAAACAGGCCGTTCGGCCCACTGAGTCCTCACGGACCAGCGATCCCCGTACACTAACACCATCCTACACACATTAGGGACAATTTACATTTGTACCAATCCAATTAACCTACAAACCTGTACGTCTTGGGAGTGTGGGAGGAAACCGAAGATCTCTTAGAAAACCCACGCGGTCACAGGGAGAACGTATACCTCTGTACAGACAGCACCCATAGTCGGGATAGAAGCCGGGTCTCTGGCGCTCTACTGCTACGCCACCATGCCGCCCAACTAAACTAAACTAAACTAAGAGAAACTAAACTAAGCTAATCCAGGCAGCATTCTGGTGAACCTCCTCTGCACTCTCTGCAAAGCCTCCTCCACATGCTTCCTGTAATGAGGCGACCAGAACTGCATGCAATGCTTCAGATCGCGAGCGGTTGGTGGGTTAGCGTTGGACCACATACTTCTCTGTGGGAGGACAGTGAGCATTGTTGCATTTCTGGTCTGACACTGAGTCTGAGTCAGACTGTGTTGGGTGTCTCTAGTCATGGTCCCTTCCACAGAATAACAACACCTATCCACTCTGTTAACAGTGTGGTCGGTGCTCAGCTGCAAGTCACAGCCATCGGCCAATAGGATCTAGGCTAGTGTTGTGTGTATTTTTTTAGTCAAGTTCAGAGATTCTGCTCGGAAACAGGCCTTTCAGCCCACCTAGTCCACGCCAACAAACGATCCCCGCACACTAACACCTTACACACACGAGGGACAATTTACATTGATACCAAAGCCAACGTTCTCATTCTCTCTGTACGTTCTCCGGGTGAGCTCAAAGAGGGTTTTCTCCGGGTGCTCCGGTTTCCTCCTACACTCAAAATTGTGAATTATCCCTAGTCATAGAATCATAGAGTGATAATGTGTGGAAACAGGCCCTTCGGCTCAACTTGCCCACATCAGCCGACATGTCCCTGCAACACGAGTCACACCTGCCGGCGTTTGGCCCATATCCCTCTAAATCTGCCCTATCCATGCGCCTGTCTAAAGTTTTCTTAAATGTTGTGACAGTCCCTGTCACAATTACCTCCTCTGGCTGCTCGTTCCATACACCCACCACCCTGTGTATGAAAAGGTTACCCCTCAGATTGGTATGAAATCTTTTCCTCTTCACCTTAAACCTATGTTCTCTGGTCCTCGAGTCCTCTACTCTGGGCAAGAGACACTGTGCATCCGCCCGATCTATTCCCCTCGTAATTTTATACACTGTGTTGGATAGCGCTAGTGTGCGGGATGATCACTGGTCAGCAGGGACTCGTTGGGCCGAAGGCCTATTTCCACACTCTTTCTCGGAAGTCTAAAGTCTACATGTCTTCCTCTGGCATTGCAGTTCACAACTCTTCCCTCCTAATCTCATACGTTTGTCTCTTTTTCAACTGGGCTTTGTCCAATCATCTGCCCATCACCCCCTCCCCTCACCTGTATCCACCTATCACTCCACCTATCCACCTGGTTTGTCCCGCCCTCACCTCTCTTCCAGCTTTCTCTCTCACCCCTTCCACAATCAGTCTGATGAAGAGAAACGTCACCTTTCTATTTCCGTCCACAGATGCTGCCGGACCCCTGGAGTTAGTTCAGCACTTTGTGTCCATTGCTCAAGATTCTAGTATCTAGAGTAAAATCATAAGACATAGGAGTGGAATTAGGCCATTCGGCCCATCTATTGAACACCCATTCAATAAGGGGGTGCCGCACGAAGGCTGCCTCGCCAATGGTCTGACTGTCTTTTCCTTCTTTTGTGTTTTTACTTTTAAAATGTTTTAGTTTTATTTTTAGTTTTGTATTATGTGGCTGGTGGTGGTGGTGGTGGGGGGGAGGGGGTGGGGGGGGTGGGAGGATTGGGGAAATGTTTTAAATCTCTTTCCTCGACGGAGATGCGTCTTTTTCCGTGTCATATCTCCGTCCACACTGTGGCCTAACATTGTGGAGTTGGCGGCCTCTTGTTTGGGACTTCTAGAGCCGCAAAATCACGGAGCCTGCGGACTTTAACATGTCGGAGTGGGCGATCCCTTTGCCTGGGGTCGGCCTTTGATGCTCCAACCTGGGGGAGCTTCGGACTTTAACATTGTGAAGCTCCCTGTTAGGGACCGACTTCGGAATTCCAAGCCACAGGAGTTTTGACCACCCCGACGTGGGAGCTCGATCGCCGGCTGCGGATGGTTCAACTCCCCCTACCGCAGGAGGAAAGGAGGAAAGAAGATAAGACTTCCATCACAGTGGGGAATGTGGAGGAGTCGCTGTGGTGGATGTTTATGTCAAATTTTATGAAGGTGTGTCTTGTTGCTTTTATGTTATGACTGTATGACAAACCAAATTCCTTGTATGTTGCAAACATACTTGGCTAATAAATTACGATTATGATTATGATTATGATTATGAATCACGGCTGATCCATCTTTCCCTTTCAACCCTATTCTCCTGCCTACTCCCCATAACCTCTGATACCTGTACTAATCATGATCTCTCTATCTCTGCCTTAAAAATATCCATTGACTTGACCTCCACAGCCGTCTGTGGAAATGAATTCCATCGACTGATGTATCAGGTCACCGTAAAGTACGCGGCGTAATGACGTATGACGCGCGGTGTTTTTTGAAGTGTCGTAACTTCTTTTTTGACACATCTGGATTTTGGAATGTTCAAAATCTTTTGGCGACACTGATATGACACCGGAAAAATCGGCAAGTGGGACAGGTCCTTAAAGGTACGCCCTTTTATTCTGAGGATGTGCCCTCTGGTCCTGGACTCTCCTACAAGTTGAAAGATCCTATTCACACCCGCTCTATCCTGGCCTAAGTTTCAATTAGGTCTCCTGGGCCTGTACTCGCTGGAGTTTAGAAGAAAGAGGGGGGACCTCATTGAAACATACGGAATAGTGAAAGGCTTGAATAGAGTGGATGTGGAGAGGGTGTCTCCACTAGTGGGAGAGTCTAGGACTAGTCATACTCAGTATTAAAGGACTTTCTTTTAGGAAGGAGATGAGGAAGAATTTATTTAGTCAGAGGGTGGTGAATCTGTGGATTTTTTTATAACAGATGGCTGTGGAGGGCAAGTCAGTGGATATAATTAAGGCAGAGATAGATAGATTCTTGATTGGTGCGGGTGTGCTACATCTTGTCTGTAACAGGGCGGCACGGTGGCACTATGGTAGAGCTGCTGCCTTACAGCGTCAGAGACTCGGTTTCGATCCCGACTACGGGTGCTTGTACGTACGGAGTTTGTACATTCTCCCCGTGGGTTTTCTCCGAGATCTTCGTTGTCCTCCCACACTCCAATAGACAAATAGACAATAGACAATAGATGCAGGAGTAGGCCATTCGGCCCTTCGAGCCAGCACCGCCATTCAATGTGATCATGGCTGATCATCCCCAATCAGTACTCTGTTCCTGCCTTCTCCCCATATCCCCTGACCGCTGTTTTTAAGAGCCCTATCTAGCTCTCTGTTGACAGCATCCAGAGAATCCGCCTCCACTGCCCTCTGAGGCAGAGAATTCCACAGACTCTCCACTGTCTGTGAGAAAAAGTGTTTCCTCGTCTCCGTTCTAAATGGCTTACTCCTTATTCTTAAACTGTGGCCCCTGGTTCTGGACTCCCCAAACATCGGGAACATGTTTCCTGCCTCTAGCATGTCCAAGCCCTTAACAATCTTATATATTTCAATGGGATTCCCTCTCATCCTTCTAAACTCCAGAGTGTACAAGCCCAGCTGCTCCATTCTCTCAGCATATGACAGTCCCGCCATCCCGGGAATTAACCTTGTAAACCTATGCTGCACTCCCTCAATAGCAAGAATGTCCTTCCTCAAATTAGGGGACCAAAACTGCACACAATACTCCAGGTGTGGTCTCACTAGGGCTCTGTACAACTGCAGAAGGACCTCTTTGCTCCTATATTCGATTCCTCTTGTTATAAAGGCCAACATGCCATTCGCTTTCTTCACTGTCTGCTGTACCTGCATGCTTACTTTCATAGACTGATGTACAAGGACCCCCAGATTCCGTTGTACTTCCCCTTTTCCCAACTTGACGCCATTTAGATTGGCGCCAAAGACGTGCAGGTTTGCAGGTCAATTAGCTGGGTATAAATGTACAACTGTCCCCAGTGTGCGTAGGATAGTACCAGTGTAAGGGGTGATTGCTGGTCAGTACGGACTCGGTGGTGTCGAAGGGCCTGTTTCTAAACTAAATTCAATTAAACCTGGAGCCCAGAACTGAGCGATGTACTCAAATATGCAATAATGTTTGCGTATTTTTCCAAACTGCAGATGATATTGACTGAAGGATCTTACTCAAACCGGAAACCTTCCGTTAAGTCGGTACGGTATGGACCTGACATCTGCTTCCTCCTCATCACTGACCAATCTTTCTGTTTCCTTTGCTAACCACATATCTGTTGTTGCGACAGTACCTTACCCGACAGAGCTGTGCTGTGTTCCACGTACTTATGGAGTGTGTGAGGTTGCAGCCCCTGTTCAAATACTGAAAAGGGCTGCTCCTTACCTTCTGGCTGCACTTCACACCCACCACCCTCATCTTTGGACAGCCTGTGCGTAGGGGAGAGGGTAGGGCTGCAGGTGTCCTGGTTGGGTAGCATCCTTGGCCTGGCCAAGCTGGCCATCTGCGAGTCACGGCGCCAGGCGGAAGAGGGCTCTGCCCGAGCCGGCTGCTTGCCCCTTTTCCGGGGTTATGTCCGCACTAGAGAGGGACTGGGCGCTGTCCACGGGCACCCTGGGGGGTTTCCGGGAGCGCTGGGCACCGCGGGGAGTGGAATGCATCCTTAATAAGGATGGGGAAATAGTTGTTCAATGGTATATTTGATATTGAAGAGTATTTGTTTGACTTGCACTACGGTGGTGGGTTTTTTTTGGAATTATTTCGTATTGTACATATTATTGTAAATAATTTTGGTTAAAATAAAAAATAAACAGAGCTGTGTTCTCTGTACTTCCTTCCATCCCACACGCTGAAGCTCCTGCCGTTACAATCGAACACACCTCAGCCTACGCCAACTCACTCAAGGTCCCTTAGACCACAGTTTGGTTTGGGAACAGCTCCATCCAAGACCGCAAGAAATCACAGCGAATTGTGGATGCGGCCCAGACCATCACATAAACCAAACCTCCCTTCCATCAACTCCATCAGCCTAATCATGGACCAGTCTCACCCCGGCCACTCCCTCGTCTCCCCTCTCCCATCGGGCAAGAAGTACAGAAGTGTGAAAACGCACACCGCCAGATTCAGGGACAGTTTCTTCCCGGCTGTTATCAGGCAACTGAACCATCCTACCACAACCAGAGAGCAGTGCTGAACTACTATCTACTTCATTGGTTACCCTCGGACTATCTTGATCGGACTATGCTGGCTTTACCTTGCACTAAACGTTATTCCCTTAGTGATCACGCCGACACTACACACACTACGGACAATTTACAAATGTTCCCGGTCAATTAACCTGTTCATCTTTGGAGTGTGGGAGGAAACCGGAGCACCCGGCGAAAACCCACGCAGGTCACAGGGAGAACGTACAAACTCCTAACAGACAAGCACCCGTGGCCAGGATCGAACCCGGGTCTCTGACGCTGTGAGGCAGCAACACTACTCTGCGCCACCGTGCCGCCCATCTATCTTCTAACTTATCTAGAGACTCATAGTGCTGGAGTAACTCAGCGGGACAGGCAGCATCTCTGGAGAACGTGTATAGGTGATGTTTCGGGTTCAGACTGAATCGTCGCCTATCTATGTTCTACAAAAATGCTGCCCAACCCATTGAATTACTCCAGCACTGTGTCTTTTTTTTGTGAACCAGCATCTGCAGTTTCTTGTTTCTACCTGAACAGATCTTCGCCCTGCGTATAACCCGTGCCCTGGGAGAGTCATAGTGATACAGTATGGAAACAGGCCCTTCGGCCCAACTTGCTCACACTGGCCATTATACATGTCCCAGCTACACTAGTCCCACCTGCCTGCATTTGATCCATATCCCTCCAAACCTGTCCTATCCATGTACCTAACTGTTTCTTAAACGTTGGGATAGTCCCAGCCTCAACTACCTCCTCTAGCAGCTTGTTCCGTACACCCACCACCCTCTGTGTGAAAATGTTACCCGCAGATTCCTATTAAATCTTTTCCCCTTCACCTTGAATCTATGTCCTTTGGTCCTTGATTCCCCTACTCTGGGCAAGAGATTCTGTGCATTTACCCGATCTATTCCTCTGATGAGCCAGTGTAGAGGGAGCTTCACTCAGTGTCTACCCCGTGCTGTTCCTGCCCTGGGAGTGTCTGTGTGTGTGTGTGTGTGGCGGGGCGGGGCGGTGTAGAAGGAGATTCACTCTTGAGTCAGTCCCTTTTTTAAAATAAAATTAAATTTATTCAGCTATTTATAATTGTATTTACACATGAAACCATGACAAAAGACCCACCACGTTGCAAAAATATGCCAAATATTCTTTACAACCAAAGATCAAAATGCCGGAGTAACTCAGCGGGATGGGCTGCATCTTTAGTATAGTTTGGTACAGAGATACAGGTCCTTCCGGCCCATCGCTATGTGTCTAACCCTCTAGTAGTGCAGGCGCCCAAAAGGGGCTGCTCCTTGCCTTCTGGCTGCACTTCACATCCACCATACACATCTTTGGACACCCTGTGCGTAGGGGACTTGGTAGGGCTGACGATGTCCTGTTTGGGTTGCTCCTGGGCCTGGCCAAGCTGGCCATCCGCGAGTCATGGCGCCCGGCAGAAGAGGGCTCTGCCCGAGCCGGCTGACTGCCCCTTTTCCGTGGTCACGTCCGCACCGGGTGGTATTAGAGAGGGACTGTGCGCTGTCCACGGGCGCATTGGGGGATTTCCGGGAGCGCTGGGCACCTCGGGGGGTGGAATGCATCCTTAACAAGGATTGTGAAAGTTATTTAATATTTAGAATTCAAGAATATTTGTTTGACTTTGTATGGTGGTGGGTTTGTTTTGTATTGTACTTATCATTTTGGAAAATAATTGATTTAAATTATTTTTGTTGATGATTAAAAAAAAGAAAAGAAAAGAAAGAAAAAGAAAGCCAGTGACGAGGGAGGTTCATTCAGTGTCTAACCCGTGCTGTCACTGCCCTTTTTTTAATACAAATACTTTTATTCAGAAACAAAACAAACATAGAGAAAAGTAACACGATCAAAACTGCCTTTGCTGCAGTTTACAAAACAAGTCATCAGTTTTAAAATAATGTCGTCATCATCAGTATTACATTCCACCTTCCGCAGCGACCAGCATTCATGGGAGGCCTCCAAAGTCCCCGTGGACACTGCGCGTTCCCTCTCCAGGGACACGCAGGCACGGACATAGGCCTGGAAAAGGGCAGGCAGCCAACCCCGGTGTGGTTGTCGACTAGCTGCTGCCTGGACCCGTGAATGGGCATCTTGGCCAGGCCCAGGAGCAGACGGACTGGGAGATACCCCCCTCCCTCCCAATCCTCCATCCTCTGCACTGGGAGCCCAAATATCAGGAGCGTGGGGCGAAAATGTAGCCAAAACGTGAGGAGCAGCCCCTTCACATAGTCGAACAGGTGCTGCAACCTCTCACACTCCATGTACATAAGGAACACGTCTTCCTCGCCGCAGAAGTGACATGCGGCGGGTGAGTCCATGAACCGGCTCAGGTACCTGTTGCATGCCTCAGCTCTGTGCAACACTCTCCACCCCAGGTCCCCACCCCAGAGAGTCCCTGCTCTGGGAGTGTGTGTGTGATGGGATGCGGAGGGAGCTTCACTCTGTGTTTAACACCAAGGAGCGCACGCGTGTCCTGGTTGGGTTGCTCCTAGGCCTGGCCAAGCTGGCCATCCGCGAGTCACGGCAACAGGCAGAAGAGGGCTCTGCCCGAGCCGGCTGCCTGCCTCTTTTCCGGGGTTACGTCCGTGCCCGGGTGACATGAGAGAGGGACTTCTCGCTGTCCAACGAGCACTATGGGCATTTCCGGGACCGCTGGGCACCGCGGGGAGTAGAATGTATCTTTGACAAGGATTGTAACATAGTTGTTTTAGAGTGTAAAAATTTGGGAATATTTATTTAGACAATTGAGTGATTTTGTATTATGTCGGCGGGTATGTATTGCATTGTATATATTATTGCAATAATTGATGAAATTAATTTTTGTTAAAAAAAAGGAGTGCATGTGACAGAATGGAGCAGGCGCTTCACCCATATAATACGATAACAAATTATACTTGCAAAACAAAACCGTGGTAACTCACCGATCACCATAGTACTAAATCACCAAATTATCTAAGACAATAAATTTTCAAATAACTGTTAACACAATCCTTATAGAAATCCCCCAGGGTGCCCGAGGACAGCGCGTAGTCCTTCTATAGTACCACCTGGGCACGCACGTAACCCCGGAAAAATGTCAGGTAGCCGGTTCGGGCAGAGCCCTCTTCCATCTGGCGCCGTGACTCACGGATGGCCAGCTTGGCCAGGCCTAGGATGCAACCCGACCAGAACATCTTCAGCCCAACCCTCTCCACTGGGCACAGGGGTGTCCATACATGGTTAGATGCCACTTAGTAGATGGCAATGCCCATAATCATTTGTGTGTTGCAAGGCCACCAGGGTCCCCTTCCATCCTTATCAAGGCGTGTGCTGACTTCTCCTTTCGAGAAGGAATTTTTAAGAAGGCTCCGCTCCTTCAATGCCTGCAGTAAGATGCTGCAGGTGTTCTACCAATCGGTGGTGGCCAGTGCCAACTTCTTCGCTGACGTGTGCCGGGGTAGCAGGGTGAAGGCTACAGGGTGAGGTCCTTTTCAGAATGGCAGGCAGTGACTAGTGGGGTACCGCAAGGCTCAGTGCTGGGACCCCAGCTATTTACAATATATATTAATGATTTGGACGAGGGAATTGAATGCAACATCTCCAAGTTTGCGGATGAAGCTGGGGGGCAGTGTTAGCTGTGAGGAGGATGCTAGGAGGCTGCAAGGTGACTTGGATAGGCTGGGTGAGTGGGCAAATGCATGGCAGATGTAGTATAATGTGGATAAATGTGAGGTTATCCACTTTGGTGGCAAAAACAGGAAAGTAGACTATTATCTAAATGGTGGCCGATTAGGAAAAGGGGAGATGCAACGAGACCTGGGTGACATGGTGCACCAGTCATTGAAAGTAGGCATGCAGGTGCAGCAGGCAGTGAAGAAAGCGAATGGTATGTTAGCATTCATAGCAAAAGGATTTGTGTATAGGAGCAGGGAGGTTCTACTGCAGTTGTACAGGGTCTTGGTGAGACCACACCTGGAGTATTGGGTACAGTTTTGGTCTCCAAATCTGAGGAAAGACATTCTTGCCATAGAGGGAGTACAGAGAAGGTTCACCAGACTGATTCCTGGGATGTCAGGACTTTCATATGAAGAAAGACTGGATAGACTTGGCTTGTACTCGCTTGAATTTAGAAGATTGAGGGGGGATCTTATAGAAACTTACAAAATTCTTAAGGGGTTGGACAGGCTAGATGCAGGAAGATTGTTCCCGATGTTGGGGAAGTCCAGGACAAGGGGTCACAGTTTAAGGATAATGGGGAAATCCTTTAGGACCGGGATGAGAAAAACATTTTTCACACAGAGAGTGGTGAATCTCTGGGGGTGGAGTTGGATTCATGGGAGGTTGGTCTTGGAGGGGAGGATGCTCCTCAAACTGCAGAGCATCCTGCACAATACAGCTCACCCCCTCCATGACATGCTGGCTAACCTGAGGAGCACCTTTAGCAACAGACTGGTTCCACCTACATGCAGCACAGAACGCCACAGGAGATCCTTCTACCCTGTGGCTATCAAACTGTACAACGTCTCCCCCTTCTGTCGTGGGGTAGACTGAGACTGACTCCACTCCCCCTCCCTATTCTTTGCACACACCCCCAAGCCTTTCCACTCGTCACATTAATTACATGTTTCATGTAGGGGAGGGGAGTGGCGGGGCAAAGAGGGGAGGGGGGATCACGGTGACAAAGGTGAGGTTATTTCTCCAAAACAAAACTAAACTAAAATCGGAGGTACAGGAGCAGAATTGGGCCATTCGGCCCATCAAGTCCACTCTGCCATTCAATCACGGTCGATCCATCTCTCCCTCCAAAGGCCGATTCAGGCCTTTCACTATTCTGTATGTTTCTGAGTCTGCGATAGAGCAGGAGGAGGTGGGTTAGGGGTTCTTGACGGTGGAGATGAAGGTGACGTTCTCTGCCTCGGTGGCCACCGGGGTCCCAGTGTCCTTGCGGTGACGGTGGCGGTGGTGGCTAAGGCAGGAGACCGCGGCACCAACGGTCGCCATCAGCTGGGTCTTCTGGAAGGCCTCTGTGCAGAAGTAGTAGAGGACGGGGTCGAGGGCGGCGTTGGAGGAAGCCAGGAGCTGGGCGGCATAATAGAGGTGGAGGGCAGTGCGAGGTGACCGCTGAAACAGGCCATCGTAGAAGGGCAGCATGGCGTGGTAGGGCAGGAAGCAGAAGGTGAAGATCAGCAGGTTGGCCAGGATCATGTTCTGGGTCTTGCGCGCCTTCTGGAGGTGGGCTGCCAGCCTGCCGCTGCTCCTCACACTCCTCAGCGCCAGCAGGGAGCAGACCAGGAGCAGGGCGAAGGGCAGCCCAAAGCCGATGGAGAGGGTGAAGGACACAGTCAGGTGGTTGGTCACCGCCTCGTGATTGACGCAACTGGAGTTGTTGCCCCTGTCGGTGGTCAGATTCAAGACGAGGTAGGGTGGCAGGCTGGCGCCAACCGACAGCAGCCAGACCACGGCACTGACCCAGGGGGCGGCATGGTGAAGGCGACGCAGGGGCAGGCGCAAGGGCCACAGGGTGGCGATGCAGCGGTCCAGGCTGATGCAGGCCAGGAAGAAGATGCTGGTGTACATGTTGACCAGGAAGATGAGGGTGCTGACCTCGCACACCAGCTGTGTCACCTTCCCGCTCCTGCGGATGTACGCCAACCGGAAGGGCAGGAAGCAGACCAGCAGGAGGTCGGCCGTGGCCAGGTTCCTCATGTACACCGTGGTGCCCGAGCGCAGCCGGATGTCGTGGCAGAAGACCCACAGGGCGCCCACATTGAGGACCAGCCCCATGGCGATGATCAACCCGTAGAGCACGGTGAAAGGCAGCAATGCCGGCTCCCACTCTCCCGCTGTTCCGTTGCCCTCGGCCAAAGTCCTGAAACCAGAGAGGCAGCGGGTAAGGGAAGGGCAAGCGGGATAGGCTCATAGAAACATGGAAACAGTAGTAGGCCCTTCAGACCTTCGAGCCAGCCCCACCGTTCAATAGCACCATGGCTGATCATCCAAAATCAGTACCCTGTTCCTGCTTTCTCATAAGGTCGCAAGTTCATTGGAACAGAATTAGGCCATTTGGCCCATCAAGTCAACCACCATTCAATCATGGCTGATCTATCTCTCCTTCCCAACCCTATTCTCCTGCCTTCTCCCCATAACAATAGACAATAGACAATAGGTGCAGGAGTAGGCCATTCAGCCCTTCGAACTTCGCCTGGGTCCATTCAATGTGATCATGGCTGATCATCCACATTCAGTACCCCGTTCCTGCCTTCTCCCCATATCCCTTGACACCGCTATCTTTAAGAGCTCTATCTAACTCTCTCTTGAAAGCATCCAGAGAACCGGCCTCCACCGGTCTCTGATCATGCAGGTACAGCAGGCAGTGAAGAAAGCGAATGGCATGTTGGCCTTCATAACAAGAGGAGTTGGGTATGGGAGCAAAGAGGTCCTTCTGCAGTTGTACAGGGCCCTAGTGAGGCCACACCTGGAGTATTGTGTGCGGTTTTGGTCTCCAAATTTGAGGAAGGACATTCTTGCTATTGAGGGAATGCAGCGTAGTTTCAAATGCTTAATTCTCGGGATGGCGGGACTGTCATATACTGAGAGAATGGAGCGGCTGGGCTTGTATTCTCTGGAATTTAGAAGGATGAGAGCGGATCTTATTGAAACATATTAAGGGTTTGGACACGCTAGAGGCAGGAAACATGTTCCCGTTGTTGGGGGAGTCCAGAACCAGGGGCTACAGTTTAAGAATAAGGGGTAAGCCATTTAGAACGGGGATGAGGAAACACTTTTTCACACAGAGAGTTGTGAATCTGTGGAATTCTCTGCCTCAGAGGGCAGTGGAGGCCGGTTCTCTGGATACTTTCAAGAGAGAGCTAGATAGGGCTGTTGAAGATAGCAGAGTCAGGAGATATGGGGAGAAGGCAGGAACGGGGTACTGATTGTGGATGATCAGCGATGATCACATTGAATGGCGGTGCTGGCTTGAAGGGCCGAATGGCCTACTCCTGCACCTTTTGTCTATTGTCTATAACCTCTGATACCCATACGAATCAAGAATCGATCTATCTCTGACTTAAAAATATCCACAAGACTTGGCTTCCACAGCCTTCTGTGCCAAAGAATTCCACAGATTCACCACCCTCTGGTTAAAGAAACTTCTCCTTGTCTCCTTCCTAAAAGAACGTCCTTTAATTCTGAGGCTACGTCCTCTAGTCCTAGACGCTCCCACTAGTGGATGCGTCCTTTCCACATCCACCCTATCCAAGCCTTTAACAATTCTGTATGTTTCTCCCCATATCTCTTGATTCCGTTTGCCCTAAGAGCTGTACCTAAATCTCTCTTGAAAACATCCAGTGAATTGGCCTCCACTGACTTCAGCAGCAGAGAATTCCACAGGTTCAAAACTCTCTGGGTGGAAAAGTGTTTCCTCATCTCAGTCATAATTGGCCTTCCCCTTATTCTTAATCTGTGGCAACTGGTTCTCGACTCCCCCAACATGGGAAACATTTTTCATGCATCTAGCCTGTCCAATCCCTTAGGAATTGTCTATGTTTCTTTAAGATCCCCTCTCATCCTTCTAAATTCGAGGGTCCGGTCGGCAAGTGCCCTCCATACCACCCTGGTACGCAGACTTACCAACCCCTGTCCAGTGCCCACACACCCCTGGTCGATATAATCCTACAGTCCTGGTATAACTAGCAAAGATTACCACCAATTGCCCAGTGCCCATGCAGCCCCTGGGCAATACAAGCACACCGCTGTTATAACTATAGTCCTGCCACCTCCTGTCCATGCCCTGTGGCCTGGTCAATATAACCTCACTAAAATCTCGTTGAAACTTACCGAATAGTGTAAGGCCTGGAAAGAGTGGATGTGCAGAGGATGTTTCCACTAGTTGGAGAGTCTAGGACCAGAGGTCATCGCCTCAGAATAAAAGGACATACTTTTGGAAAGGAGATGAGGGGGAATTTCTTTAGTCTGAGGGTGGTGACTGTGGAATTCATTGCCATGCACAACTGTGGAGGCCGTGGATGTGTCAGAGGTTATGGGGAGAAGGCATGAGAATAGGGTTAGGAGAGAGAGATAGATCAGCCATTATTGAATGGCGGAGTAGACTTGATGGGCCGAATGGCCTCATTCTATTCCTATCACATGATCTTATGATCATACCACCTTGGTAAATCTGCAGTCCTGGCACAGAAGATCACTCCCTACCCTTTGCCCACATATCCCTGGTCAATATAATCCTACTGTCCTGGTATAACTACCGAGCAAACACTACCACCCTCTGCCCTTTGCCCATAGTGCCCTAGCCTCACACAACCACACTATACTGATATAACTACAGTCCTGGCACAGATTTACCACCCACTGCCCACACTCCCCTGGTCAATACAAGCACAGCACGCTGTTTTAACTATAGTCCTGCCACCTCCTGTGCTTGCCCAGCGCCCTGGTCAATATAACCACACTCTCCTGGTATAACTAATTGGCACAGACTACCACTGTTCTGCCTGTGCCCACACACCCCTGGTCATGATAACCGCATCAGCCTGGTGTAACCATAGTCCCACCACCTCTAACCCTGTGCCCTGCTCAATACAACCACACCAGCCTAGTATAACTACAGTCGTGGCACAGTCTGTCACCCTCTGCCCTGTGCCCACACAACCCAGGCTAATATAACTGCACATCCTGGGTTTGTGCACACGCCACTGGTCTGTATACACATACTCCTCTCTGGTCTGTATCACACAAACACATTGCCATGGCCTGTATATACACACACACACCGCCCTGGACTGTATATACAGACACATATACCTCTATGGTCTGTGTAAGTACACGCACACACTGCCATGGTCTGCATATTTACACACACACACACCTTCTTGGTCTATATATATGCACACACACACCACTGGTCTATATATACACACACACAGCACTGGTCTATATATACGCACACACACACCACTGGTCTATATATACGCGAGCACACACACAACTGGTCTATATACTGTATACGCACACACAGCACTGGTCTATATATACGCACGCACACACACCACTGGTCTATATACTGTATACACACACACACACACCGCTGGTCTATATATACGCACGCACACACACAACTTGGTCTATATATACGCACACACACACACACACACCACTGGTCTATATATACGCACGCACACACACAACTTGGTCTATATACTGTATACGCACACACACACACCACTGGTCTATATATACGCACACACATACACACACACACCGCTGGTCTATATATACGCACGCACACACACAACTGGTCTATATATACGCACACACACCCCACTGGTCTATATATATACACACACACATACACACACACACCACTGGTCTATATATACGCACGCACACACACAACTGGTCTATATATACGCACACACACCCCACTGGTCTATATATACACACACACACACACACACCACTGGTCTATATATACGCACACACACACCACTGGTCTATATATACACACACACACACACACCACTGGTCTATATATACGCACACACACACCACTGGTATATATACTGTATACACACACACACCACTGGTCTGTCCACACACCCACCTATTGGCCTTTATAGGTCATTATAATTACATTTCGTCGTCCCATATACTCACATTGCTACCTGCTGGGGAAGAGGGATCTCTGGCCTTTAATGCCTTTAATGCTGGTGGTCTGGTGCTCAGGTAATGCCACACCACGGATGGCACAGGCCTCTCTCACCCGTCGTGGCGTCGCTCAATCTTCACCCGAAGGCTGCAGGTGCAAAGGATTAAACCAGAGAGAGGGTATCATTGATAATATTGGCCAAATAAGAATGTCACAAAATGGAGAATCTCTGCATTTGCAAAGCCTGCTTGTCCGCTTTCTGTGAAAAGCTACAAAGCCATGAGTCTTATGGCTCCAGGGGGTCTGGACCCTGGGAGGAAGTTGAGTACAGGGTGATGTCCAGATGTCCCCTCTATTGTTAATATGTATGAGGGTTTTGCAGAAAGAGCTGAGCTGGGTTGCAAATGCATGATCAGGATTGGTTCTAGAATGGGGTGTTGTAAAGTATTGTTAATTATGTTGCAGAGTATTTGCATTGTTATCTTGTGATTGGTTAAAGTATGGAGCCTTGCTCAAAGTGTTTATATTACCTGGAGAAATGTTTCTTCACTTTGGTGAACTGTCTTCCAACTAGAACCTTCTGTGGAAACAATGTAATGGGGTACTTTGTGATTGGGTTAAGGAACTGTCAATAAATATATTATATTATCTTTATTTGTGATTGGCTTGTAGGGGTTGCCCCCCCTCCCCCATGTATTTTCGAGCCACGGGTTCGAAACAGTATAAAAGAGGATCAGTCGATCTTCTGGAGGTGCACTTCAGACTGTGTTGATGTCTGGAGGTGTCTATTTGCACGAGGCTGAAGGGCTTGGACGAGCAGAGATAAGGATCGGACCCGCGGTGTTGGTTAGGTATCATATAGGAAGTTAGTTTGTGAGTGAGAATAAAGAGTTAAGGGCATGTCCCACTTAGGCGCCATTTGCGCATCATTTACGCGACAGCCTAAAAATAGGTTGGCGCATTGTGACGCGTGGTTAGTTGTGGTGACGCATGCAATGACGCGCGGTAACACGCAGTGCTTTCCTGTCGCCCCAGGCTTTTGGAATGTTCAAAATCCTGGGGCGACATTTGGGTGTCTCATCATGTTGTGCGGCCTGTCACACGCTGATATATGCTGTCCTGTGGGTGACACCCGGTCAGGGTTGGGGTTAAGGACCACAGATGGGCTGTAAAATATTCTTCCTTCAATGCATGGATTTTAATCATTAATATATTAAGATTAATACAATAAAATCAATTGTGCAAATGAAAAGATGTCTGAGTTGTTCAGTTTTATTTATAGATGTCTTGGTCCACTTCCAGATCCGATTACCGTCTCTTTTCACAGGGATGTATTCAGTGAGTGTAGACTGAACTCCCCTCTCCCAGCTTCACCCCTCCCGCCCCCATCCCTCCTTCTCCACTCCCCCCTATACTTCTCCCCTCCTTCTTCCCTTCCCCCCTTCTCCCCGCTCAACTCTTCTCCCCCTTATCCACTACCCCCCCATCCCTCACATCCCCTTCCCCCCCTCTCCCTCCCTTCTCCCATTCGCCACCCCCGCCCCCCACTTTCCTCGACGCCCCCCCATTTGTGGACCCAGCCTGCGACCAACGATCCCCCGCACACTATCCTGCACACGCTAGGGACAATTTATACAAACCTGTGCACCTTTGGAGTGCGGGAGGAAACCCTAGCCCTAGCCCTAGCCCTAACCCTAACCTGAACCCTAATCCTAGCTTCTGCCTGCTCCTCATGGGAACTAAACTGTTGGCCATGAGTTGTTAGTGGGATCTAGCTGTCACAGGCTGGGTCCACAAATGGGGGGCATCCCCCTCTCCCCATTCCACTCTTCTCTCCCTTATCCATTACCACCACCCCTCACAGCCCCTTCTCCCCCTCTCCATCCCTTCTCCCATTCTACAAACCCCCCCCCCACTTTCCCCAACGACCCCCATTTGTGGACCCAGTCTGTGACAGCTAGATCCCACTAATAGCACTGCACAAAGGCCACATCATCCGTTTTTGTAACATTGACTATGGGATAAATGCTGACTTTGGGAACAACACTCCCCACCACCACCACCACCCCCGCCCCCTCGCCTTGCTTCAAAATGGGTGATGGGTATTTAAACTCAGTGGCCGGGGCAGGTGGGTGGCACTGGTTCATTGACAACATTGCCTGTGCCCAGTTGAAAAGCCCGCTGCCTCTGGAGGTTTGGAGAGACCATTGGAAGAGAGATCTGCTTCCGGGACAACTCGTGGCCAACAGTTTAGTTACCACGAGGAGCAGGCAGAACATTGCGGGTTCGAGTCCAACCCCTGGGGCCCCTGTGTCACATTTAGTTCAGAGATACAGTGCCCTTCGGCCCACCGAGTCCGCACCGACCAGCGATCGCCCGCACATTATCCCACACACGCTAGGGACAATTTATACTTATACCAAGCCTATCAACCTAGAGTTAGGGTTAGGGCTAGGGTTCGGGTTAGGGTTAGGGCTGGGGTTAGGGTTAGGGTTAGGGTTTGGGTTTCCTCCCGCACTCCATAGGCGCACAGGTTTGTATAAATAGTCCCTAGCGTGTGTGGGATTTTGTGGGGAATCGCTGGTTGCAGGCTGGGTCCACAAATGGGGGGGCGTCGGGGAAAGTTCGGGGGGGGTGTGGAGAATGGGAGAAGGGAGGGAGAGGGGGAGAAGGGGATGTGAGGGGGTAGTGAATGAGTGGGAGAAGAGTGGAGCAGGGAGAAAGGAGGAAGAGGGGGGAAGGGAAGAAGGGGGGTAGAGGGGAGGGGAGAAGGGTAGGGGGGAGTGGAGAAGAAGGGATGGGGGCGGGAGGGGGGAAGAGTGGAGAGGAGAGTTCAGTCTACACGCACTGAATCCATCCCTGGTGATCGGATCAGGAAGCGGACCAATACATTTATAAATAAAACGGCACGACTCAGACATCTTTTCATTTGCACAATCGATTTTATTGTATTAAATTTAATATATTAATGTTTAAAATCCATGCATTGAAGCAAGAATATTTTACAGCCTCAATCCTAATCGGGCGTCACCCGCATGACAGCATACGTCAGCGTGTATGTCGTGGAACTTGACGGTTTTACGGGCATTAGTCACTGATGCTCCGCAGTCAGCCAAATGTGACCCAAGTGGGACAGGCCCTTTAGATGATCCAGTGCTTGACTCAGTGTTTTACTGAACTAGACTAACGGGGTAAGCTTTAGGACCACAATTACATCATCACCGGACAGTAACAAGGAACCGCAGATGCTGATTCATACCAAAGAAAGTGCTGGAGTAACTCAGCAGGGTCAGGTAGCATCCTTGATAGAGATACAGCGTGGAAACAGGTCCTTCGCACCCACTCACCACTGCGTCGACCAGTGATCCCCACACATTAACACCATCCTACACACACTAGGGGCACTTCCGACCCGGGGTAAGATCACCCGGCGCAGGGGTGCTGGGATTGATTATAGTGAGTGATTCCTGTGAGTGATTATAGATCATAAACTTTGTTGGAAACCACATATAGAATACATCAAACAGAAATTATCTAAATCCATTGCTATTCTTTACAAAACAAAGGACCTGTTGAATAAGAAGTGTTTGTATATATTGCATTGCTCGCTTATAATGCCATATATGTCATATTGTGTTGAAGTTTGGGGAAATGTATATAAATCAAATATAGACCCTATAATTAAACTCCAGAAAAGAGCTATTAGAATAATACATAAAGCTTCTTACCGTGAAACTACAAATCCATTATTCATAAAATCCAGTACCTCAAAATGTTTGGATATTGTGCATGTAAAGACATTAGAAATACTTTTACGAGTTAGGAATAAACGCCTTCCTGTTAGTATTCAAAACAATTTTAAATTAAGGGAAGGAAATTATAATTTAAGAGGGTTGTGTATTTTTGAAACATGTGAAGTGAGAACCAATGTAAAATATAGATGTGTCTCAGTTTTGGGAGTCAAATTATGGAACGGGCTTAGTGATGAGTTGAAATTTGTAGCTCTCTGTCGAGTTTCAAAAAAGCCTTAAAAAGTAAAATAATTATGGATTATAATGTAAAATGATTAAAATGTAAAATATGTGCACTGTAAATTAGAAACGATTTCCAGCTGGATTTGTGTGTGCTGTTACCACATATGGCCTGGCCCTATATCTGTGTGCTGTTGCGTTCTAAATTCGGCTCTTTAAAAGCTTTCATGGGCCAGTAAGTAATTTTCAAGCTGCAATCATATTTTTAAAGACATGTTAACCCATGTGAGTTTTTGCTTACATATAACCATTTAGTTTACTGTTGACACAGTTCAGTGTTTGCACTGTTCAGTTATTCCAAAGTTGATATTCAGTCTTCATAGCCATATTTTTTGGGGGCTATTTAGATAAGCAAAAATGTTATTATAGAGGTGCTTCAATGTATTTTTTCGTACATAATACTGGAGAAATAGTTTAGCGTTAGACAGGAAGATTCGATTTGTAAAATGTTTGTTTGGAAGAGCTTGCTGCTTCTTTCTATAGCAGCTTTCTTGGGTGGGGAGGGTCCAGTAACATTTTAGCAATTCATATAAACACATCATTACACACTAGTCATTTTCAACCTGCACTGATCCGTTGCTTCATTTTCAGCCTGTCATGTAGTTCATTGTATTTACATTACAACTTAACGTTTTTCTTTATTATGCATGGATAGACACATAAAGCTAGTGAGCTGGAATGTCAAAGGTTTAAACCATCCTGTTAAAAGAAGAAAGTTTTTTTCGCATCTTAAACAACTCAAAACAGAAATAGCCTTTGTGCAAGAAACTCATATCCGTTGCTCAAACAATGGACGTCTCTTGTCAGGTTGGGTGGTGCAGGGGTTCCACTCTTCCTTTCAGGCTAAAGCCAGAGGAGTTTCAATCCTTATCAGCCAGAACATTTCTTTTGAGCCACATAATGTGATCTCTGACAAGTTTGGTCAGTATGTAATTGTGACTGGAAAATTATACAATACACTGGTAGTATTTGTCAACGTGTATGCCCCTAATGTAGACGATGTAGGTTTTTTCGAGCGGTTATTTTCATTACTTCCAGACCTGAACACATACTCTCTTATACTCGGTGGTGATTTCAATTGTGGTTTAGATCCTCTTTTAGACCGATCCTCTACTAACCCCAGTACAGTAAGTAATTCAGCTTGTTTCATCCAAGCCTTTCTCTCCCATTACGGTGTCTGCGATGTGTGGCGCTCTTTACATCCACAAAATAAGGAATACTCATTTTTCTCACATGTCCATCATACGTATTCTAGAATTTACTATTTCTTTCTTGATAACCAACTTGTACCCCTGGTTTATTCCTGTGACTATGAGAGTATTGTCATTTCTGACCATGCCCCTATTGCTCTGGCCTTGTCCCTTCCAGATCTCCCTCAAAAGAGTAGGCAGTGGCGATTCAATTCAACTTTGCTCTCGGATGATAAGTTTGTAGAGTTTATGGAAAGAGAGATAGCCTTTTTTCTTTCCACTAATATATCCCCTGAAACCTCGAGCCTGATCGTATGGGATGCCCTTAAGGCTTACCTTAGGGGGCAGATCATATCTTACACTGCTCAAATGAAGCAGAAATCCAATAAAGTGCGTTTAGATCTTGCTCATCAAATTGGAGAAATTGACAAGCAATATGCACAAACTCAAAATCCAACTCTTTATAAAAGACGATTGGAACTCAAAACCAAATTTGACCAACTCACTACTCACTCAATTGAACACATACTTTAAAAAAATAAAGCCATGTTTTATACATATGGAGATAAAACTGACAAATTACTTGCAAATCAACTTAAAGGTGCTAAAGCGAGACAGAATATTTCTAAAATTGGCAGCTTAATGGCCAGTTCACTTCGGATCACTTGCAAATTAATGACGCTTTCAGACTTTTATTCCCAGCTTTATACTTCAGAATCTCAACCGGATCATAAGGTAATGCATGACTTTCTGAGCAGTCTAAATATTCCCAAACTCTCATTAGATTTTAGGGAAAGATTGGATGAACCCATGTCACAAGCAGAAATAGCTTCAGCCATTTCCACAATGCAATCAGGCAAATGTCCAGGCCCTGACGGCTTCCCGGCAGAGTTTTTAAAAAAGTTCTCTCTACTCCTTTCCCCACAGTTGTGTTCCGTTCTATCTGAATCCTACAGACAAGGTTCTCTTCCTCCATCCTTTGCCGGCCTGTATTACTCTTATCACCAAAAACTGTAAAGATCCAACCGAATGTGCCTCCTACAGACCCGTCTCCCTTCTAAACGCGGATGCTAAAATTTTAGCTAAGGTTCTAGCTCGTAGACTAGAGAATGCCCTCCCTGCTGTTATACCTGAGGACCAAACCGGCTTTGTTAAGAGCAGACATTCCTTCTTTAACATACGTCGATTATTAGATATTGTCTACTTTGCTTCTGAGGATGTCCCTGAGTGTGTCATATCTATTGATGCAGAAAAAGCATTTGACCGCGTTGAGTGGGTCTATCTATGGGCTGTTCTGGACAAGTTTTGGAATGAACTTTATTTCATGGATCAGGTTACTATACTCTCATCCCACAGCCTCAGTTCAGACTAATTCCCAGTTGTCCAAGCTGTTCGACTTGCATCGTGGATCCAGCCAGGGGTGTTCTCTGAGCCCCATGCTTTTTGACTTGGCCATTGCACCACTTGCCATGGCCTTTCGCAGCTGTGAGGACATAGCCGGTATTTGGAGGGGCAATACACAGCATAAGGTCTCACTATATGCTGACAACCTTTTGCTTTTTGTCTCAAACCCAGGCACCTCTCTGCATTCTGCTATGTCACTGCTCAATAATTTTGGTCAATTTTCAGGTTTTAAGATAAATCTTGGAAAAAGCGAACTGTTTCCCATTAACTATGAAGTACAACCCTCGGATCTTACCAACTTGCCATTCAAAATTGAAAAAAACAAGCTCTCATACTTGGGCATTTCAGTTACGAGGAAATACAAGGATCTTTTTAAAGAGAATTTTATCATTCTGTTAAACCAGATCAAACAGACGCTAACACAGTGGTCTCCCCTGTCAATGTCACTTGTCGGCCGGATAAATTCAATCAAAATGACCATTTTACCAACATTTTTGTACCTTTTTCAGGCCTTACTGTTTTTTATCCCCAGGTCCTTCTTTGACCATCTTGACTCAGTTATTTCCTCCTGTATCTGGAGAGGTAAGTGGCCTCGTCTTAATAAGGCCCACCTTCAAAAAACCAAAAACCTCCCAAACCTTCGCTTTTACTATTGGGCTGCTAACCTGCGCTGCCTTGCATTTTGTTCTTTCTTACACAGCCAGCCCGATTGCCCTGACTGGGTAGCCATGGAATTACACACAGATGATAATATGTCCATACCTGTACTACTTGGTTCCTCACTTCCACTCCCCTCAATTAAATCTGTAAAAAATCCTGTGGTTAAACACTCTTTGAGGATATGGGTTCAATTCAGGAAATGTTTTGGGTTGCATAACTTTTCTCTACTGAGCCCTAATGCATCAAACCACCTTTTTAAACCATCAACTCTGGACCCTGTCTTTAAAGAATGGTATAGGAAGGGTATTGTGCGCTTCAAGGACCTGTTTATGGGTAACACTGTAGCAACACTGTTGCGGACAGGAAGGCACTACAACGGGTGGTGATAACCGCGCAGCACATCATCGGTGCCCCGCTCCCTGCCATCGATGCCCTCCACCGAAAATGGTGTCTGAAACGGGCTGGGAAGATCATCAAAGACCCCTCCCACCCCAACCATGGACTGTTTGCCCTCCTCCCATCAGGGAGGCGGTACAGGAGCCTCAGGTCTCGTACCAGTAGGATGAGGAACAGCTTCTACAATTATACCGTCGCATTGCTGAACTCGGAGTCCCGCCGATAGATTCCTCCGGTCCCTCTGTTCATTATTCTGTATTTTTGATTATTCTGTATCCTCTTTTTTTTTAAATTTCTATATTGCACTACTACTACGGACTGACGCAAAACTGCATTTCGTTGTACCCATACTCAGTATTTGTGCAATGACATTAAAGTTGAATTGAATTGAATTGAAAAAAATTTGAACAATTAAGCAACAAATTCAATCTTCCAAAGTCAGATTTTTTTCCGATACCTGAAAACAAGACATTATGTGTTCTCTAAACTGCCCAGCTCTTCTATACCAACAGACACAACCCTTGTTGAAATAGTACTTTCTTTAAACCCATCTCAGAATAGACTTGTCTCAGCTTTATATGGCAGGATGTTGGATCTAAGGCGCGCCGACCCATGGACAAGCTCAAGGCAGCATGGGAGGAAGGGCTTCTCTCTCTCGGAAGATACATGGAGTTCCATTCTTAAACTGGTTAATTCCACCTCTCTATGTGCTCGTCACTGCCTGATCCAATTCAAAGTGGTACATAGGGCTCATATCTCAAAAGCCAAATTATCTACTATTTACCCTGAGGTTAGTCCATTCTGTGTTAAATGTAAAAATTCTGAAGCCTCTCTTATCCATATGTATTGGTCATGCCGCAGCCTTAACAAGTTCTGGCTAGAGGTCTTTTGTACTTTATCCCAGGTGTTAAACATCAAATTGGAACAAAGCTTCTAATCGCTCTTTTTGGGGTAACTGGTGAGGAGGTTAGATTAACTGCAGATAAATGCCGCACTATATCTTTTGCTTCTCTTCTGGCTCGGCGAACAATCCTGCTCAGGTGGACGGAACCTACCCCGCCCACTCATACACAATGGCTGACAGATATTATGTCCTGCCTAAAGCTCGAGAAAATCAGGTACTCACTTCAACATTCAAATGGAAAGTTTCAGAAAGCGTGGGGACCTTTTTTAAATGCATTCCAGACTTTGTAAATGCTTGATCATCAAGTACAGGTTTAACAGCCTTAACAGTCTACCCATTCTCTTATTATGGATTATTGCTGTGACAGGCTGATATTTGCATATGCTCACTGGCAGTGACTGTGGGGGGGGGGGGGGGGATTATTTTTGGTATCTCGTTTTTTCTTTTATTGTTGTTGTCTTGTTATATGTTGGCATAAGTTGTTTTTTATTTATTCTTTTCGTACACTCTGTCTGTAACAAATGGAAAACTTTGCACTTTGTTATGTCCTGAAAACGAAATAAAAAAGATTTTGATTTGAAAATGTAAAATGTGTAAGGATTACAATTTAGAGTAAAAAATAATTATTTCCTTTGTAATGCTGATATTCTGGGTTATCTTATGGATTGTATAGGATAGGCAAAAATAAGCTTTGTGGCTTCAGCCTATTCCTTTTTCGGTCATTGATTATGTGAACGTTGTGTGAAATGGATACAGTGTTGGTTCATATTCACACAGATTGTAAAGTTTTGTTCTTTTTAATGTATGACCGAAATAAACTATTCATTCATTCATATATATATATTCATATTATGATTATGATTGATATCAAGCAAGAGCCAAAATATAGAAATGTGATGGGCAAGTTTTTTCCACACAGAGGGTGGGGATTATCTATTGAGCTGGTAGAGATACATGATGGAAACAGGCCCTTCGGACTACCGAGTACACGCCAACCATCGATCACCAATGGACTCCCAATCGACCACCCAATCGATCACAAGTGGATACATCCTATTCATAAGTTATAGGAGCTGAATTCGGACAGAATGCTGCCTGGATTAGAGAGCATCAACTACGGGGAGAGGTTGGACCCAGAGTTTTCTCTGGAATGCCAGAGGTTGAGGGGAGACCCGATAGAAGGAGAGACCTAGATAGGATAGACAGTCATGGAAACATAGAAACAGAAAATAGGTGCAGTAGGCCATTCGGCCCTTTGAGCCAGCACCACCATTAAATATGATCATGGCTGATACCTTGTTCGTGCTTTCTCCCCATATCCCTTGATTCTATTAGCCCTCAGGGCTATATCTAACTCTTATCTTGAAAACATTGTGAATTGGCCTCCACTGCTTCTGTGGCAGAGAATTCCACAGATTCACATCTGTCTGGGTGAAAACGTTTTTCTTCATCTCAGTCCTAAATGGCCAACCCCTTACTCGTAAACTGTAAACCCTGGTTCTGGACTCTCCCAACATCGGGAACATTTTGCCTGCATCTAGCCTGATCAATCCCTTAAGAATTTTATATGATACCATAAGATCCCTCTCATCCTAAATTCCAGCGAATACAGCCCTGTCGATCCATTTGTTCATCATATGTCAGTCCCGCCATCCTGGTAATTAACCTGGTGAACATAGGCTGCACTCCCTCAATAGCAAGAAAGTCCTTCCTCAAATTAGGAGACCAAAACTGCTCACAATACTCCAGATGTGGTCTCATCGGGGCCCTGTACAACTGATCCTTTTTCCCAGGTACAAGTGACAATAAATCAGCATCACTCCCCCTGAATTGTCCAAAGTTGCCCCAAAACCTCGCCCCCTCACCACTCTCCCAACTCCCGAGATATTCCCATCATTATTCCCCCCCCCTCCCCCCCCCTCACCACTCTCCCAACTCAAAACTAACCTGTAACTAAGAATGGGTTGACAGGGCTTATATTCACTGGAATTTAGAAGGAAGAGAGGGGACCCCACACAACTAGCACTATCCTACACATGCTAGGGACAATTAACAATTTTTTACCAAAGCCAATTAGCCTACAAACCTGCTCATCTTTGGAGTGTGTGAGTAAACTGGAGCATCCGGAGGAAAGCCGCGCAGGTCACGGGGAGAACGTACAAACTCTGTATAGAAAGCACCCGTAGTCAGAATAGAACCGAGGTCTCTGGCGCTGCGAGGCAGCAACTCTACCGCTGCAGCACCGTGCTGCCCTTTTTACTTTATGGAAACAGGCCTCCATCAGTCCACCATCATTAGCCTGAGTTCTATGTTTCCCACTTTCTCGTCCACTCTCTATTCACTAAGGGCTATTTTTACAGAGGGCCAATTAAACAAGAAACCTACACATCTTTGGGACTTTTAGTTTTGAGTTTTAGAGATACAGCGTAGAGTCCACGCTGACCACTGATCATACTCGTTCGCACTAGTTAATGTTTAGTTTATAGATACGGCATGGAAACAGGCCCTTTGGCCAACAGAGTCCACGCAGACCATCGATCATCTGTTCACACTAGTTCTACATTATCCCACTTTCCCATCCACTCCCTACACGCTAGGGGGCAATTTACAGAGGGCTAATTAACTTACAAACCCGCACGTCTTTGGGACGTGGGAGGAAACCGGAGCACTCGGAGAAAAAGCACGCGGTCACAGGGAGAACGTGCAAACTCCACACACACACACACACACACAGGGCCCCCGATGTCAGGATCGAACCCTGATCTCTGTCGCTGTGAGACATCGACTCTACCCGCTGAGCGGCTGTGCCACTCTGGTGAACTGTCATTGAACTGATACATTAATTTTGTTTCCTCTCCACAGATGCTGCCTGACCTGCTGCGTTTTTCCAGCATTTTGTTTTTTTTCCATTCTTTCAAAAGCATACTTTATTGATAATATACACCTTGAATACATTCAGAACATGATACTATTGTCATTCAACAGACTAAGATTAATGGACTTAAATGTTTAAAGAAAGCCTATAAACTTCTCTATTTCCATAGTAGATAGAGGAGGTTTGGTACGTCGATGAATACTCTCTTGACTTTCTGCAAGTGTAGAGTAGAGAGCACATTAACTGGTTGCATCACAGCCTGGTTTGGCAACTCGAACGCCCAGTAACAAAGGAGATTACAGAGAGTGGCACTGTATCACCCTCCCAGGAATGAGTGGGTGTAAAAAAGGTGTAGGGGGCGCCGTCGAGTATGGCTGCCCTGCCAGCAGCTGTTCGTCTTTTCACCCTTTTTTTTATTTTTAGTTAGTTAAAAGTGTTTGTTTTGGAGGTCTTTTAGTCTTTTTATGAGGGGGGGTGGGGGGAAGGGGGAAACTATTTTTCTCAGTACCTACCTGGTCGGAGATGCGGCTTTTCTCCGAGCCGTGTTTTCGCCCCTTCCTCGCTGCCTACCGGCAGTGTGGAGCGGCGTTTCCTGCCGGGACTTCAGCTTCGGCGGCGGCACAGCGCTGGGGCACCATCGTGGAGCGGGCGATGCCTTGCCCGGGTCGCCGTGCGATGGGCTCTGGAGGGCTGGGACCGCCGACTGCAACATGGCGGAGCTGCGGTCTGTGGAGCTACCAGCCACGGGCGGCGCTGAGCTTTGAACACCGCGGAGTCTGTGATCTCACGACGAGGTCGCCAGAGTTGGAGCTCCGACCAGCGCGGCCCGTGGACTTCGGGAGCCGCGGTCTCCGGGGAGGAAGCGGCCGCTCCAGACATTCCAAGCCGCTGAGGAGTGTTCACCCGACGCCAGAGCTTCATCATCCGGCGAGAGGGCCTGAAGCATCGGGCTGCCGTAGCGGCGACTGCGGAGGCTTCAATAGGCCCGACTATGGGTGAACAGGGGATGGGACTGGACTTTTGATGCCTTCCCCCACAGTGGGAACCATTGTGGGGGGATGTTTTTATGTTTACTGTTAAATTCTTTGATGTTGTGTCTTATCTTCATTTGTGTGCTGCGATGGCAAGTCAAATTTCACTACACCAATTTGTGTATGTGATAATAAATGTCCTTTGTCCTTTGTCCTTTAACATATCATGAGCGTTTGTCGGTACTGGGCCTCTACTCGCTGGAGTTTAGAAGGATGAGAGGAGACGTCATTGAAACTTACTGAACAGTGAAAGACCTGAATATAGTGGATGTGGAGAGGATGTTTCCACTAGTGGGAGAGTCTAGGACCAGAGGTGGTAGCTTCAGATTTAAAGGACATTCGTTTAGATAAGGAGGAATTTCTTTAGTGTTGCCTTCTCCCCATAACCCCTGATACCCATACTAATAAAAAATCTGTCAATATCTGCCTTGAAAATACCCAATATCGGCCTCCACAGCTGTACGTAGCAATGAATTCCACAGATTCACCACCCTCTGACTAAATTACCTGATGATTACTTTGGGCTACACATAGATACATAGATACATAGAAAATAGGTGCAGGAGTAGGCCATTCGGCCCTTCGAGCCTGCACCGCCATTCAATATGATCATGGCTGATCATCCAACTCAGTATCCCGTACCTGCCTTCTCTCCATACCCCCTGATCCCTTTAGCCACAAGGGCCACATCTAACTCCCTCTTAAATATAGCCAATGAACTGGCGTCAACTACCCTCTGTGGCAGAGAGTTCCAGAGATTCACCACTCTCTGTGTGAAAAAGTTTTTCCTCATCTCGGTCTTAAAGGATTTCCCCCTTATCCTTAAGCTGTGACCCCTTGTCCTGGACTTCCCCAACATCGGGAAGAATCTTCCTGCATCTAGCCTGTCCAACCCCATAAGAATTTTGTACGTTTCTATAAGATCCCCTCTCAATCTCCTAAATTCTAGCGAGTATAAGCCAAGTCTATCCAGTCTTCCTTCATATGAAAGTCCTGACATCCCAGGAATCAGTCTGGTGAACCTTCTCTGCACTCCCTCTATGGCTATAATGTCCTTCCTCAGATTTGGAGACCAAAACTGTACGCAATACTCCAGGTGTGGTCTCACCAAGACCCTGTACAACTGCAGTAGAACCTCCCTGCTCCTATACTCAAATCCTCTTGCTATGAAGGCCAACATACCATTCGCTTTCTTCACTGCCTGCTGCACCTGCATGCCTACTTTCAATGACTGGTGTACCATGACACCCAGGTCTCGCTGCACCTCCCCAGTTCCTAATCGGCCACCATTTAGATAATAGTCTGCCTTCCCGTTTTTGCCACCAAAGTGGATAACCTCACATTTATCCACATTATACTGCATCTGCCAAACATTTGCCCACTCCCCCAGCCTATCCAAGTCACCTTGCAGTCTCCTAGCATCCTCCTCACAGCTAACACTGCCCCCCAGCTTAGTGTCATCCGCAAACTTGGAGATGTTGCTTTCAATTCCCTCGTCCAGATCATTAATATAAATTGTAAATAGCTGGGGTCCCAGCACTGAGCCTTGCGGTACCCCACTAGTCACTGCCTGCCATTGTGAAAAGGACCCGTTTACTCCTACTCTTTGCTTCCTGTTTGCCAGCCAGTTCTCTATCCACATCAATACTGAACCCCCAATACCATGTGATTTAAGCTTGTATCCTAATCTCTTATGTGGTACCTTGTCGAAAGCCTTCTGAAAGTCCAGATACAACACATCCACTGGTTCTCCCCTATCCACTCTACTAGTTACATCCTCGAAAAATTCTATAAGATTCGTCAGACACGATTTACCTTTCGTAAATCCATGCTGACTTTGTCCAATGATTTCACCACTTTCCAAATGTGCTGCTATCCCATCTTTAATAACTGACTCTAGCAGTTTCCCCACTACCGATGTTAGACTAACTGGTCTGTAATTCCCCGTTTTCTCTCTCCCTCCCTTCTTAAAAAGTGGGGTTACGTTTGCTACCCTCCAATCCTCAGGAACTACTCCAGAATCTAAAGAATTTTGAAAAATTATCACTAATGCATCCACTATTTCTGGAGCTACTTCCTTAAGTACTCTGGGATGCAGCCTATCTGGCCCTGGTGATTTATCGGCCTTTAATCCATTCAATTTACCCAACACCACTTCCCGACTAACCTGGATTTCACTCAGTTCCTCCATCTCCTTTGACCCGCGGCCCCCTGCTATTTCTGGCAGATTATTTATGTCTTCCTTAGTGAAGACGGAACCAAAGTAGTTATTCAATTGGTCCGCCATATCCTTGTTCCCCATGATCAATTCACCTGTTTCTGACTGCAAGGGACCTACATTTGTTTTAACTAATCTCTTTCTCTTCACATATCTATAAAAACTTTTGCAGTCAGTTTTTATGTTCCCTGCCAGTTTCCTTTCATAATCTATTTTCCCTTTCCTAATTAAGCCCTTTGTCCTCCTCTGCTGGTCTCTGAATTTCTCCCAGTCCTCTGGTATGCTGCTTTTTCTGGCTAATTTGTACGCAACATCTTTTGCTTGGATACTATCCCTGATTTCCCTTGTTATCCACGGATGCACTACCTTCCCTGATTTATTCTTTTGCCAAACTGGGATGAACAAAGGCAAGCGTGGCGCAGCGGTAGAGTTGCTGCCTCATAGTGCCAGAGACCCGGGTTTGATCCTGATTATGGGTGCTGTGTGCTGTCTGACCTAACGTGAGTTTTCTCTGAGATTTTCGGTTTCCTCCCACACTCCAAAGATGTACAGGTTTGTAGGTTAATTGTCTTGGTGTAAATGTAAAATTGTCCCTAGTGTGCGTAGGATAGAGTTAGTGCATGGGGATCGCAGGTCGGTGCGGACTCGGTTGGCAGAAGGGCCTGTTTCCGCGCTGCAACTCTAAACTAAAGAAAACTAAACTAAACTAAAGAAATTCCTCCTCATCTCCTTTGTAATGGTATGTTCTATTATTCTGAGTGCACTGAGTAAATCCCGCAAATATAGGGGAAGTTAAACTAATCCACTATTCTCCTATAGCTTTCTATGATCTGTCTACATCTCAGTCCCTCTGTCTCCCTCAGGCTATTGGGGAGCCTGTAGTATGATTCCATTCAAGAAGCAATGAAACATAGAAAATAGATCATCCAAACAGTACCCCGTTCCTGCATTCTCCCCATATCTCCTGATTCCGTTAGCTCCAAGAGCTATATCTAACTCTCTCTTGAAAACATCCAGTGAATTGGCCTCCACTGCCTTCTGTGGCAGAGAATTCCACAGATTCACAACTCTCTGGGTGAAGAAGTTTTTCCTCATCTCACTCTTAAATGGCCGACCCCTATTCTTAAACTGTGTGACCCCTGGTTCTGGCCTCTCCCAACATCGGGAAATTTTTCCCTGCACCCAGCCTGTCCAATCCCTGAAGAATTTTATATGTTTCTATAAGACCCCCTCTCCAGTGAATGTAAGCCCAGTCAATCCATTCTTTCATTATACGTCAGTCCCGCCATTCCGGGAATTAACATGGAGAACCTACGCTGCACTCCCTCAATGGCAAGAATGTCCTTCCTCAAATTAGGAGACCAAAACTGCATAGAATATGCCAGGTGCGGTCTCACTAGAGCCCCGTAAAACTGCTGTATGACCTCCTTGCTCCTATACTCAAATCCTCTTGCTGAAGGCCAACATGCCATTTGCTTTCTACTTTGCCTGCTTACCTGCATACTTACTTTAAGTGACTGATGTACAAGAGATTGCACCTTAAATATTTTTTAGCTTTGCCCGTATCGCCTTAGGGGATGAACCTTCCAGTATTTCATGTGATAGGAACATAATTAGGTAATTTGGCCCATCTAGTCTACTCCGCCATACAATCATGGCTGATCTATCTCACACTCCTAACCCCATTTCCACTCAGAGTGCCGCGGTGACTTTCTTCCTGAGTGGTAGAGCAACCGATGAGCATTTTTCAGCACTGGGCCTGTACTCGCTGGAGTTTAGAAGGATGAGAGGGAACCTCATTGAAACGTACCGAATAATGAAAGGCTTGGATAGAGTTGACGTGGAGAGGATGTTTCCACTAGTGGGAGAGTCTAGGACTAGAGGCCGTAGCCTCAGAATTAAAGGATGTTCCTTTGGGAAAGAGATGAGGAGGAATTTTTTTCGTCAGAGGGTGGCGAATCTGTGGAATTAATTGACACAGAAGGCTGTGGAGACCAAGTCAGTGGATATTTTTAAGGCAGGGATAGATAGATTCTTGATTAGTCCGGGCATCAGGGGTTATTGTGAGAAGACAGGAGAATGGGGTTAGGAGGGAAAGATAGATCAGCGATGATTGAATGGCGGAGTAGACTTGATGTGCCAAATGACCCATATCATGCATAGTCTTGGTATGGGTTAGTATGCAACAAAGTTAGTATGGTGATCTTATAGAGGTGTACCAAATCATGAGAGGAATAGATCGGGCAGACGCAGTCTCTTGCCCAGAGTAGGGGAATCGAGAACTAGAGGACATAGATTTAAGGTGAAGGGAGAATGATTTAATAGGAACCTAAGGGGTATTTTTTCTCACAAAGGGTGGTAGGTGTTTGGAATGAGCTGCTGGAGGAGGTAGCTGAAGCAGGGACTATCACAACGTTTAAGAAGCAATTAGACAGGTACATAGATAGGACAGGATTAGAGGGATATGGGCCAAACACAGGCAGGTGGGACTAGTGTAGATGGGGCATGTTGGGGAGTGTGGGCAAGTTGGACCAAAGGGCCTGTTTCCACATTGTATGACTCTATGACTCTAAAAAGCGTTTCACTGTACTTCAGTGTCCGAACTAAACTAACATACTAAACGAACTAAACTTATGAGCGGCAGGGTGGTGCAGCAGTAGAGTTGCTGCCTTACATCGCCAGAGACCCGGGTTCGATCCCGACTATGGGTGCAATCTGTACGGAGTTTGTACGTTCTCCCCGTGACCAGCGTGGGTTTTCTCCGACATCTTCTGTTTCCTCCCACACTCCAAAAGATATACAGGTTTGTAGGTTAATTGGCTTGGTATAAACGTAAAACTGTCCCTCGTGTGTGTAGGGTAGTGTTAGTGTGCGGGGATCGCTGGTGGGCGTGGACTCGATGAGTTGAAGGGCCTGTTTCTATGCTAAATTAAACTAAACAAAACTAAAATTAACTAAGCACCACCTTGTCATCAGTCCTTCCATTTGCTGAACATAAATTCCCCTCAATCTCTGACACTCCAGAGAAAACAACTCAGGTTTGTCCAACATCTCCATGCAAGGGCAGCTGCTGAGGAGAGAAGGAACTGCAGTTGTTGGTTTACAAAAAAATATATACAAAGGGCTGGAGTAACCCAGGGGCCCAGGCAGCATCTTTGTAGAATGTAGATAGGTAACGTTTCAGGTTGCGACCCTTCTTCTTACATCCATTTTTGAATAAACCAGCATCTGCAATTCCTTGTTTCTATATTTTATCCCTCTTTCTAGCTAATACCCCCTAATCCAGGCATCATTCAGGTAAAGTACAAACAAGGAATTGCAAAATCTGGTTTAGTTTAGGGAACAGGCCCTTCGGCCCATCGAGACTTTTCCGACCAGCGATCCCCGCACACTAACACTATCCTACACACACACTAGGGACAATTTATAATTTTACCAAAGCCAATTGTCCTATAAACCTGCAAGTCTTTGGAGTGTGGTAGGAAACCGGAGCCCCCGGAGAAAGCCCACCCAGGTCATGGGAAGAACATACAAACTCCATACAATAGACAATAGACAATAGGTGCAGGAGTAGGCCAATTCGGCCCTTCGAGCCAGCACCTCCATTCACAATGATTGTGGCTGATTATCCACAATCAGTACCCTGTTCCTGCCTTCTCCCCATATCCCCTGACAGCTATCTTTAAAAGCTCTATCTAACTCTCTCTTGAAACCATCCAGGGAATTGGCCTCCACTGCCATCTGAGGCAGAGAATTCCACAGATTCACAACCCTCTGTGTGAAAAAGCTTTTACTCATCTACAAACCCTTAATGTTTCAATAAGATCCCCTCTCACTCTTCTAAATTCCTGAGTATACAAGCTCCATCCTATCAACATATGACAGTCCCGCCATCCCGGGAATTAACCTTGTGAACCTACACTGCACTCCCTCAATAGCAAGAATGTCCTTCCTCAAATTTGGAGATCAAAACTGCACACAATACTCCAGGTGTGGTCTCACTAGGGCCCTGTACAACTGCAGAAGAACCTCTTTGCTCCTATAGTCAACTCCACTATTATGAAAGCCAACATGCTTTCATCACTGCCTGCTGTATCTGCATGCTTACGTTCAGTGACGCATGAGCAAGGAACCCCAGATCTCATTGTACTTCCCAACTTGACACCATACAGATAATAATCTGCCTTCCTGTTTTTGCCATCTGTGGATACATTTTATCCACAATAAACTGCATCTGCCATGCATCCGCCCACTCGCCCAACCTGTCCAATTCACCCTGCATCCTCATAGCATCCTCCTCACAGTTCACACTGCCACCCAGCTTTGTGTCATCTGCAAATTTGCTAATGTAACTTTTAACCCATTCATCTAAATCATTAATGTATATTGTAAATCGCTGCGGTCCCAGCACCGAGCCTTGCTGTACCCCACTTGTCACTGCCTGCCATTCTGAAAGGGACCAGTTAATCCCTACTCTTTGTATCCTATCTGCCAACCAATTTTCTATCCGTCATGTATCCCATATCCCCAAATACCATGTGCTCTAATTTTGCCCACTAACCTCCTATATGGGATCTTATCAAATGTTTTCTGAAAGTCCAGGTACACTACATCCACTGGCTATCCTTGTCCATTTTCCGAGTTACATCCTCAAAAAATTCCAGAAGATTAGTAAAGCATGATTTCCCCTTCGTAAATCCATGCTGACTCAGACCGATCCTGTTACAGCTGTCCAAATGTGCCGCTATTTCATCTTTTAGAATTGACTCCAGCATCTTCCCCACCACCAATATCAGGCTAATTGGTCTATAATTCCCTGTTTTCTCTCTCCCGCCTTTCTTAAAAAAGTAGGATAACATTAGCTACCCTCCAATCCACAGGAACTGATCCTGAATCTATAGAACATTTCTAGAGCCACTTCCTTATGTATCCTGGGATGCAGACTATCAGGCCCTGGGGATTTATCAGCCTTCAGTCCCATCAGTCTACCCAACAACATTACCTGCCTAATGTGAATTTCCTTCAGTTCCTCCGTCACCCTAGACCCTCTGGCGACTAGTACATCAGGAAGATTGTTTGTGTCCCCCTAGTGAAGATGGATCCAAAGTACCTGTTCAACTTGTCTTGTTCCCCATTATAAATTCACAGTCTTCAAGGGTCCAACTTTGGTCTTAACTAATTTTTTCCTCTTCACATACCTAAAGCCGCTTTTACTGTCCTCCTTTACATTCTTAGCTAGCTTACCTTTGTACCTCATCTTTTCTCCTCATATTGCCTTTTTAGTTATCTTCTGTTGCTCTTTAAAAGTTTCCCAATCCTCTGGCTTCCCGCTCATCTTTGCTATGTTATACCGTGACTTCCCTTGTCAGCCACTGTCGCCCCTTACTCCACTTGGAATCTTTCTTCCTCTTAGGAATGAACTGATCCTGCACCTTCTGAATTATTCCTTGAAATACCTGCCATTGTTCCAATGTTATCCCTGCTAGGGTATCTTTCCAGTCAACTTTGGCCAGCTCCTCCCCCATGGCTCCATAGTCCCCTTTGTTTAATTGTAATACTGACACTTCCGATTTTCCCTTCTCCCTCCAAATTGTAGATTAAAACTGATCATATATGGTCACTACCTCCTAATGGCTACTTTACCTCGTGTTCCCTTATCAAATCAGGTTCATTACACAACACTAAATCCAGAATTGCCTTCTCCCTGGTAGGCTCCAATACAAGCTGCTCTAAGAATCCATCACGGAGGCACTCCACAAACTCCCTTTCTTGGGGTCCAGTACCAACTTGATTTTCCCAGTCTACCTGCATATTGAAATCTCCGATAACAACCGTAGCATTACCTTTGCAACAAGCCAATTTTAACACTTGATTCAACTTGCACCCTATATCCAGGCTACCGTTTGGGGGCCTGTAGATAAGTCCCATGAGGGTCTTTTTACCCTAACAATTCCTCAGTTCTATCCATAATGACTCTACCTCCTGATTCTATGTTTACCCCTCACAACGGCCTGAATTTCATTCCTCACCAACAGACCTACCCCACCCCCTCTGCCCACCTGTCTGTATTTTTGATGGGACATATCCTTGAATATTCAGTTCCCAGCCTGGTCATCTTGCAGCCATGTCTCTGTAATTCCCACAACATCATACTTGCCAATTTCTAAGCTCGTACTCAAGCTAACTCTATTCAAACATTCAAGCTAACATTCTAACTCAAGCTCATCCACGTTATTTCTTATACTTCGCGCATACAGTTTAACTTCGGTATTCACCTCCCCTCTCACTACGGTCACTATTGGCCATGACCTTACTCTCTTATCCCTTCTTGAACTTTCCTTCCCATTATTTCGGGAGCCTTTTGTAACCTTTCGTGTACTCACTTCCCCTTTACCGCCATCTTTCTACTCCCAATTTGTCAAACCCTCTCCCCCACTATTTAGTTTAAACCCGCACGTAGAGGACAAGCAAACCTGCCTGCCAGAACGTTGGTCCCCCTTCAGTTAAAGTGTAACCCGTCCCTTTTGTCTAGGTCATCCCTACCCCAGAAGAGATCCCAGTGGTCTATAAATCTAAATCCCTTCTCCCTGCACCAGCCCCCCAGCCACACATTCAGATCCCCAATCACCCTGTTCCTGCCCTCACTGGCACGAGGTACCGGAAGCAATCCAGAGATAACCACTGTAGAAGTCCTGCGTTTAAGTCTTCTTCCTAACTCTCTAAACTCGCATTGCAAAACCTCCTTCCTCTTCTTCCCGACAGCAGCACCCGTAGTCAGACAGCTCCCGTAGTTAACTGTACAGGCAGCAACCGTAGTCAGGATCAAACCTGGGTCTCTGGCGCTGTAAGGCAGCAACTCTACTGCTGTGCCACCGTGCTGCCCTCATTTGATCTTTGTTGATACCAATGATAGACAAAAGTGGTAGAGTTACTCAATGGGTCATTCTGGTAAACCTCTCCAAAGGCTCCACATCCTTCCTGCAACGGGGCGACCAAAACTGCACGCAATACTCCAAATACAGCCAAGCCAGCATTTCAGAAAGTTTCGTGAAGCAGTTTAGTTTAGCCGAGAGATACAGCACGGAAACGGGCCCTTAGGCCCACTGAGTCCGCGCCGACCAGCGATCCCCGCACACTAACACAATCCAACACACAATCAGGACAATTTACATTTATACCCAAGTATACAAACCCAAGCCAGTTAACCTACAAACCTGTACTTATTTGGGTCACAGGGGAAGAACGTAACAACTCTGTAGAGACAGCGGCATGGTCAGGATCGAACCGGTGTCTCTGGCGCTGTGAGGCAGCAGCACTACCGCTGCGCCACCGTGCCGCCCAGTTCTCCCCTGGTTCCTGGACACACCACAGAATCTTGTTACTGCAGCTGCTGGTGATTTAAGGTCAGAAGGGATAGGAGAAGAATTAGGCCATTCGGCCCATCAAGTCTACTACCCCATTCAATCATGGCTGATCTATCTCTCCCCCCTAACCCCATTCTCCTGCCTTCTCCCCATAACCTCTAACACCCGTACTAATCAAGAATCTATCTATCTCTGCCTTAAAAATAACCACTGACGGCCCCCACAGCCTTCTGTGGCAAATAATTCCACAGATTCACCACCCTCTGACTAAAGACATTTCTCCTCAACTCCTTCCCAAAAGAATCATCATCATCATCGTCACCATCGTTGAAAACATCAACGGGCACGGTGCCTGACAATGCTGTGTACGACAGTGATCGCAACTTCTACTGAAGTATGTGGATGGTCATTGGCTCGGTAGGAGCTCATCCGTCCTTTGACAGGTCGTGTTTTTAGTGCTGCTGGGGGGTCCACAGCCCCCTCCTCACCTGGCAAACCAGGTGGGAGAGACGGTTTGTTGGCCGACTATCCAACCATGGAGCAGTTAGCACGGGATTACATGGTATCCGTGGCGGGGGGGAACTCCCAAATAACGTCCTTTAATTCTGAGGCTACGCTCTCCAGTCCTAGACTCTCTCCCCCTAGTGGAAACATCCTCTCCACATCCACTCTATCCAAGCCTTTCCCTGTTCTGTATTGAGTGCCTCGGTGGACCGACTGTGCGGAGGGCCGGAGTCATTCAAACCACAGCAGCAAGACATTGCGTTAAACAGCGTTCTCCACAAAACACAATACAGGCACAGGGGGAGATGCGTAGGAAGGAACTGCAGATGCTGGTTTAAACCAAAGACAGACACAAAACAGCTGGAGTAACTGAGGCAGAATCTCTGGAGAGAAGGAATAGGTGACGTTTCGGGTCGAGACACATTTCTTCAGGGGAGGTGGGAATCTGTGCATTGACGGAACATGGATCACACAGAGAACTACCTTCAAACTGGTCACTCGCTGTCTCCCAACCCCGATTCAGTCTCTCTCATCCTCTGAAGGAGGGTCTCGACCCGAAATGTTACCCATTCCTTCTCTCCAGAGATGCTGCTGAGTTACTCCATCTTTTTGTGGCTATCCTCCCTATCTCTCCCTCTCTCACTTTGTGTCTCTTCCCCCCCCCTCTCTCTCTCTCTCTCCCTTTCTCCCTTTTCCCTCATTCTCTTTCCTCTCTCCCTCTCTCTCTTTCTCCCTTTCACTCTCTCTCTCTCTCCCTTTGTCTCTTTCTTCTCTCTCTTTCTCCCTTCATTGGAACCTTCCTCTCTGTCAAAGCACCATAGAGCTGTACAGCAAGGAAACAGGCCCTTCGGCCCATCTAGTCCATGCTGAGCGAGTTGGAACACTGGGCTAGTCACATTTTCCTTCTCTGCCCATTAACTCTCTCTCTGCCTGTGTGTGTCTCTCTCTCTCTCTCTCTCTCTCTCTCTCTCTTCCAAATATGTATATATACATATATATACATATCTATGTCTGTCATATATATATATATATATATATATATTTCTCTTTATATATAAAACACATATTTCCATATTTTTTGCTGTCCATTTCTCTCTCTCTTTCCCCATCCCTCCCTCTCCCCTCCTGTCTCTCTGCCCCCCTCTCTCCCTTATTTCTTCCCCTTCCTCTCTCTGCTCTCTCCCTCTCCCCCCTCTCTCTCTCGCCCCTCTCTCTCCCTCTATCCCCGTTCTCCCCTCCATCTCTCCCCCTCCTCTCCCCCGTTCCTCTCTCTCTCTCACCCCCCTCTTCACCTCGTCTCTCTCTCCCACCTCCCCATTCCCCCACTCTCTCTCTCTCCCATCACTCTCCTCTCTTCCTTTCCCCCCCTCTCTCTCTCTTCCTCCCTCCCACCGCTCGAACGTGGGTCACCGTCCCTGTGAGGCAGCGGCTCTACCCGCTGCACCACCCTGCCGCCTCCGGGTCTCTGACCCTCCCAGGCTCAATCTCCGAGCACCTCTGAATGTCTCAGCCACCCTCCCTGTCTGACTCCATTGCTAAGGTTGCAGATGACACCGCTGTGGCACGTCCCCTATCTCAAGCAGCAACGAGACGGAGTACAGGAAGATAGAGCGTTTAGTAACTTAATAATAATAATAATAGATTTTATTTATATAGCGCTTTTCAGGACTCAAAGTCGCTTTACAATTGAGAGTCAGGAATAAACAAAACAAAATAGAGCAGTAAGACAGAGGGGAGGGGAACATGGGACTAAGAGTATGCAGAGGTGAAGAGATGGGTCTTGAGGCGGGACTGGAAGATGGTGAAGGACTCAGAATTTCGGACCGGTTGTGGGAGGGAATTCCAGAGCCTGGGAGCTGCCCTGGAGAAGGCTCTGCCTCCAAAAGTGCAGAGGTTTGATTTCGGAGTGGAGAGGAGACCAGCTGATGTGGATCTGAGGGACCGTGAGGGTTGGTAGGGGGAGAGGAGGTCAATGAGATAAGGGGGGGCCAGGTTGTTGAGGGCTTTGTAGGTGAGGACCAGGATTTTGTAGGTGATCCGGTGGGAAATGGGAAGCCAGTGAAGTTCTTTGAGAACTGGGGTGATGTGGTGCCAGGATTTGGTGTGGGTAATGAGTCGAGCGGCTGCATTTTGGACCAGTTGGAGTCGTTTGATGCTGCTGGAATTGATTCCGAAAAGAAGAGAGTTACAGTAGTCCAGTCGGGAGGAGATGAAGGCATGGATGAGTCATTCAGCAGCGGGGGGTGTGAGAGACGATCTGATTTTTGCAATGTTGCGGAGGTGAAAAAATGATGTTTTGACAACATGGCGGATGTGAGGCTCAAGGGAGAGGGTTGAGTCAAGGATCATGCCAAGGTTGCGTGCCTGAGGAGATGGGGAGACAGTGGTGCCGTCGATAGTGAGAGTGGGGTTGTTAATTTTAGTGAGTGTTGATTTGGAGCCAATGAGGAGAAATTCTGTTTTGCTACTGTTTAATTTAAGGAAGTTGAGTTGCATCCAAGATTTGATGGCTGATAGGCAGGAGTTGATATGGGAGAGAGGGGGGTGGTGGGGGGACTTGGTGCTGAGATAGATCTGGGTGTCATCAGCATAGCAGTGGAGGTCCAGGTTGAAGTGACGGAGTATATGACCAAGGGGGAGGATGTAGATGATGAAGAGGAGGGGACCAAGAACGGAGCCTTGGGGAACGCCTTGAGTGACAGTGGCTGTGGCAGAGGTGTGGTTATGGAGAGAGATGAAGTGGGATCGGTTGGAAAGGTAAGAACGGAACCAGCTGAGTGCAGAACCTTCAATGCCAAGGTCCCTAAGTCTGGTGAGCAGGATGTTGTGGTTGACTGTATCGAAGGCTGCACTCAGGTCTCGCTGACAAGGTCTCGCTCAATGTCAGCATAAACTTCAGGAACTGTGCCATCGGGCGTGATGGTGTACACGCCCCAGCCAGTGTCAATGGTGCCGAAGTGAGAGGGGACCTCATTGAAACTTACAGAATAATGAAAGACCTGGATAGAGTGGATGTGGAGAGGATGTTTCCACTAGTGGGAGAGTCTATGACCAGAGGTCGCGCTCTCAGAATTAAACGACGCTCATTTGGTGAGGAGGAACTTCTTTAATCAGAGGATAGTTAATCTGTGGAACTCATTGCCACAGACGGCTGTGGAGGCCATCAATTGACATTTTTAAGGCTGTGACAGCCAAATTCTTGATTAGAACGGTGTCAAGGATTACGGGGAGAATGCAGGAAAATGGGGTTAGGATGCAGAGATCAGCCATGATTGAATGGCGGTGCTCGATGGGCCGAATGGCCTAATAAACGAGTTTGGTATTCCGAAAAACGCAAGGAATCATGGGATTTGTCAAAGGTCACTCGCTATAAAGAAAAAGCGAACGTAATCTGTGTATAAATTCTTATCTTTAATCATGGTTGATGTGTAAAAATATATTTAATCTGAGGAACGGGGGTGCCAGGCAGCGGGAGATCGGTATGGAACAGCGAGAGAAAGAGGGGGCAGATGCGGGTGGGAGACTGGACGGGTGGAGAGACATTCTCGGCAGCTGCGCACGCACAGACCTGCACTTCATCCGCAGCCAGATTGAACCCGGGTCCCCGGTGCCGCAAGCGCTGCCGAACCGCCACTGGACCGTCCCCGTCCCCCGAGTGTCCCATCCCTGCCCGGGGGGTGGCCGGAGACGTCCGGGGCGACCCCGGACCGACGGGAGAGCGGCCCACAGGCCCACAGCCAGCAGGGAGAAGAAGCGCCAACTTCAGCCCAACCCCGCCCCTCTCCAACTCCCGAGGAACCCGCTCTCCGACGGGTCGCGGACTGCCAGCCGCATCCCCCGCCCCACCCAGCGGCCGCTGGCCAATCCCCGAAAGCCGAGCACCAGCTATCATAGATACTTAGATACATAGAAAATAGGTGCAGGAGTAGGCCATTCGGCCCTTCGAGCCTGCACCGCCATTCAATATGCTCATGGCTGATCATCCAACTCAGTATCCTGTACCTGCCTTCTCGCCATACCCCCTGATCCCTTTAGCCACAAGGGCCACATCTAACTCCCTCTTAAATATAGCCAATGAACTGGCCTCAACTTACCCTCTGTGGCAGAGAGTTCCAGAGATTCACCACTCTCTGTGTGAAAAAGTGTTTCCTCATCTCGGTCTTAAAGGATTTCCCCCTTATCCTTAAGCTGTGACCCCTTGTCCTGGACTTCCCCAACATCAGGAACAATCTTCCTGCATCTAGCCTGTCCAACCCCATAAGAATTTTGTACGTTTCTATAAGATCCCCTCTCAATCTCCTAAATTCTAGCGAGTATAAGCCAAGTCTATCCAGTCTTTCTTCATATGAAAGTCCTGACATCCCAGGAATCAGTCTGGTGAACCTTCTCTGCACTCCCTCTATGGCTATAATGTCCTTCCTCAGATTTGGAGACCAAAACTTTACGCAATACTCCAGGTGTGGTCTCACCAAGACCCTGTACAACTGCAGTAGAACCTCCCTGCTCCTATACTCAAATCCTCTTGCTATGAAGGCCAACATACCATTCGCTTTCTTCACTGCCTGCTGCACCTGCATGCCTACTTTCAATGACTAGTGTACCATGACACCCAGGTCTCGCTGCATCTCCCCATTTCCTAATCGGCCACCATTTAGATAATAGTCTGCCTTCCCGTTCTTGCCAGCAAAGTGGATAACCTCACATTTATCCACATTATAATGCATCTGCCAAACATTTGCCCACTCACCCAGCCTATCCAAGTCACCTTGCAGTCTCCTAGCATCCTCCTCACAGCTAACACTGCCCCCCAGCTTAGTGTCATCCGCAAACTTGGAGATGATGCTTTCAATTCCCTCGTCCAGATCATTAATATAAATTGTAAATAGCTGGGGTCCCAGCACTGAGCCTTGCGGTACCCTACTAGTCACTGCCTGCCATTGTGAAAAGGACCCGTTTACTCCTACTCTTTGCTTCCTGTTTGCCAGCCAGTTCTCTATCCACATCAATACTGAACCCCCAATACCGTGTGATTTAAGTTTGTATCCTAATCTCTTATGTGGTACCTTGTCGAAAGCCTTCTGAAAGTCCAGATACAACACATCCACTGGTTCTCCCCTATCCACTCTACTAGTTACATCCTCGAAAAATTCTATAAGATTCGTCAGACACGATTTACCTTTCGTAAATCCATGCTGACTTTGTCTAATGATTTCACCACTTTCCAAATGTGCTGCTATCCCATCTTTAATAACTGACTCTAGCAGTTTCCCCACTACCGATGTTAGACTAACTGGTCTGTAATTCCCCGTTTTCTCTCTCCCTCCCTTCTTAAAAAGTGGGGTTACGTTTGCTACCTTCCAATCCTCAGGAAGTACTCCAGAATCTAAAGAGTTTTGAAAAATTAGCACTAATGCATCCACTATTTCTGGAGCTACTTCCTTAAGTACTCTGGGATGCAGCCTATCTGGCCCTGGTGATTTATCGGCCTTTAATCCATTCAATTTACCCAACACCACTTCCCGACTAACCTGGATTTCACTCAGTTCCTCCATCTCCTTTGACCCGCGGCCCCCTGCTATTTCCGGCAGATTATTTATGTCTTCCTTAGTGAAGACGGAACCAAAGTAGTTATTCAATTGGTCCGCCATATCCTTGTTCCCCATGATCAATTCACCTGTTTCTGACTGCAAGGGACCTACATTTGTTTTAACTAATCTCTTTCTCTTCACATATCTATAAAAACTTTTGCAGTCAGTTTTTATGTTCCCTGCCAGTTTCCTTTCATAATCTATTTTCCCTTTCCTAATTAAGCCCTTTGTCCTCCTCTGCTGGTCTCTGAATTTCTATCAATGGGGATACACACAAAAATGTCGCAGCAACTCAGTGGGACAGGCAGCATCCCCAGCGAAAAGGAATGGGTGACGTTTCAGGTCGAGACGCATCTCCAGAGATGTTGCCTGACCCGCCGAGCCACCGCAGCACCCCATGTACATCCCTGCCAATGACCGGCGCTCGGCCCCCACCGGCACCGATGGGGCCAACAGGCAGCCACTGGACAAGGCGAGAGGCGCAGCCGACGGTCCGCAGCCCACCGGGGAAGGGCCCCCCCGGGAGTTGAAGTGGAGCCGAGCCGCAGCCAGCCCCACCCCCCTCCTCGCCCGATCCCGACGAAACATAAGCCTGCACACAACACAGCAGCACAGCTACCGAGAATGTTTATAGCGAGTGACCTATGACCTGGGCATGCGCAGTCGGAATTCCGAACTCGCTTATTCTACTCCTATAACTTGTGAACATGAAGTGGAGATGGAATCATGTCCCATCTACACTAGTGAACCACCTGCCTGCATTTGGCACATATCGCTCCAAACCTGTCCTATCCATGCATCTGTTTCTTAAACGTTGCAATAGTCCCAGCCTCAACTACCTCCTCTGGCAGCTTGTTCCATACACCGACCACCCTTTGGTTCCTATTCAATTTCAATTTCTATGCAGAAAAATGTTTCCACATATCTATATTACTAAAACTCTTCTCTTGTTTGTGTGCATGTGTGTGTGTGTGTGTGTGTGTGTGTGTGTGTGTGTGTGTGTGTGTGTGTGTGTGTGTGTGTGTGTGTGTGTGTGTGTGTGTGTGTGTGTTTGTGTGTGTGTGTGTGTGTGAGAAGTGGGAACAATCTGATAATTCCTATTTTCTTCCAATCGCTGGGCCATTTTCCCATTTTGATACTTCCTACTCACATTTTTACCCTGGAGGCGATAAACAATCTCCTGTCGCATTACCACCTACATTTCTGAACTTTTTGATCCTTGAAATGTTAAAAACAGCCCAAACTCACCCATTTTGAGGAAAAAAATCCGATTGACGTCACAATGCACTCGCAAGGAAGGACGGGACGCTCCGGGAGGGAGGGGCACTCCAGCGCTCACAGTGAACGAGGAGTGGCGGCGGCTGCCTCGTGGGGAGGCTGCTGCCGCGGGCCGGGCCCAGCGACTGGGCCTAAGCTGGAGCCGAGCCTGGAGCTGGAGTGAGGGCCGAGCCCGGGGCTTGGGATGGGGCCGTGACCAGGGCCGATAAAGAATCTGCCGGTGGAACCAAGGACAAGCCTGGGTTCAGGGTCAGGGACAGTGAAGTCGGAACCTGCACTGGCGCCCAGGCGGCGGCCGAGCTGACGGCTGGAGGCTGCTGCTGGTAACAAGGCCGAGCCTGGGTCTACAGCCAGGGCCGGGTCGAGTATGAGATCAAGGCCCAGTTCTAGGCCCTGACGCTGCTCTACCAACTGGGGCAGGGAATGGGAGTGAGGGGAGGGGGATGAGGGAAATGAGGTGGAAGGAGATGGGGTAGGGTATCTAACCCACTCCCTCTCTTCCCCTCTCCCTCTCTACTGCCTCCCCCTCCTCTACCCTCCCTCTCTACTCCCCTCCCTCTTTCTCTCTACCCCATACCCCTCCCTCTCCTTCGCTACCCCCTCCCCCTCCCTCTCTGCCCCCCAATCCTCTCTACCCCCCTCCCACTCTACCCCCCTGCCACTCTACCCCCCTCCCACTCTACCCCCCTCCCACTCTACCCCCCTCCCTCTCTACCCCCCCCTTCTTCTCTACCACCCCTCCCTCTCTACCCCCCTCCCTCTCTAGGGAGTGGTAAGTATTGGGACCTATGGGCGAGTGGTGAAATATTGCGTTCGAGGACCAGCCCTCCTCTGTGACGCCGTGCCCCCCCCTCCCCCCCGCATTGGGGGATGGGACCCAACAGGTCCCACTTGGTTACAGTATCAGAAACCCGGGCTCGATCCCGACTACGGGTGTACGGAGTTTGTACGTTCTCCCCATGTTTTCTCCGAGATCTTCAGTTCCTCCCACACTCCAAAGACAAACTGGTTTGTATGTTAATTAGCTTGGTTTAAATATAAATTGTCCCTCGTGTGTGTAGAATAGTGTAGGATGTGCAGGGATCGCTGGTCGGTGCGCACTTGGTGGGCCGAAGGGTCAGTTTCCATGCTATATCTCTAAACTAAACTTTCTCCCCTCTCCTTAAACCCAATGTCTTCTGCTTTTTGATTCCTTCTCTGGGACTACCCGATCTGGTTTTCGATTCCCTTTCTCTGTGTCTGCCCGATCTTTTCCTCTCATGATTATATACACCCCTATAAGATCACTCCGTATCCTCCTGCACTCCAAGGAATTGTCCCAGCCTGCTTAACCTTTCCCTCTAGCTCAGGCCCTCAAGTCCTGGCAACATCCTCGTAAATCTTCTCTGTAATATTTCCAGCTTGACAATACGTCACCTATAAAATGGTGCCGAGTACTGAACACAATACTCTAAATGTAACCTCACCAATGCCTTATACAACTGCAACATGACCTTTCAACTTCTAGTGTACTCAAAACTCTGACTGATGAAGGCCAATTTTCCAAAAGCCATTTTGACTACACTATCTACGTGTGACACCACCTTCAAGGAATTATGTACCTGGACCAGAGCCCGACCATTCACTGTGTAGGTTCTGCCCTTGTTTGTCTTTTCAAAATGCAACACCTGACATTTCTCTGTATTCCAGTTGAGACATGTTCCTACACCTACAGTATATATCACCAACAATTTGTCTTGGATGAACCATATTGAAGCTGTGGCCAAGAAAGACAGCATCAGCACCTCTACCTCTTCAGAAGCTAAGAAAAATCATCAATGGAGACCTCATTGGAGACCCTCGGACTATCTTTAATCGGACTTTACTTGATTTTACCTTATACTGAACGTTATTCCCTTTATCCTGTATCTGCACACTGTGGACGGCTTGGTTATAGTCATGTATTGTCTTACCGCTTACTGGATAGCCTGCAACCGAGAGGTGGCACAGCGTAGAGTTGCTGCCTTACAGCGCCATAGACCCGGGTTCAATCCTGACCATGGGTGCTGTCTGTATGGAGTTTGTACGTTCTCCCTGCGCGTGTTTGTAGGTAAATAGGCCTTGGTAAAATTGTAAATTGTCCCTAGTGTGTGTAGGAAAGTGTTAGTGTACAGGGATCGCTGGTCGGTGCAAACTTGGTGGGCCAAAAGGCCTCTTTCCACGCTGTATCTCTAAACTAAACTAAACTAAACTAAAGCATCCTATCCAGATGCTTCACAGCCTCGTTTGGCAATTGGTTTACCCAAGGCACTGTAGAGAGTTGTATATCATAAGGTCATAAGTGATAGGAGCAGATTTTGGCCAATCGGCCCATCAAGTCTGCTCCGCCATTCAATCATGGCTGATCTATCTCTCCCTCCTAACCCCATTCTCCTGCCTTCTCCCCATAACCCCTGACACCTCTACATGTGGATGCAGCCTAGTCCGTCACACAAACCAGACTCCCCATCATCGACTCCAGCTGCACTTCACGCTGCCGCGGGAAGGCAGCCAACATCATCAAAGACCACCCACACCCTCTCCTGTCGGGCAGAAGTTACAACAAGTTTGAATGCACACAACACCAGATTCATGAACAGCTTCTTCCCCGCTGTTATCTGACTGCTGAACGGTCCTTTCATCTGCAAAGGATGAATTCCTGATCTCCCAATCTACCGTAGACAGCACGGACACAGGCCCTTCAGCTCAACTCATCCATGCCAGCCAAGATGCCCCTACAAGATGCTCTCCCTCTCTCTTTCTTCCCCTCTCTCTTTCTCCCTCGCACACCCTCCATCCATCCCTCCTTCTCTCTATCTTTCTCCCTTTCACTCATACTCCCTCTCCCTCTCTCTCTTTCTTCCTCTCTCTTTTTCCCTTTCACTTGCACTCATTCTCTCCCTCTTCTCTCTCCACCTCTCTCACTCTCTTTCTCCCTCTCTCTCTCCTCTCCCCTCTTCCCCTTCTCTCTCTTTCCCCCCTCTCTCTCCCCCTCCCCTCCTCCTCCTCCCTCCCTTTCCCTCTCCAGTCTTTGGAACTGGTTCCATATGCCCACATTTGACCCACATATCCCTCTAAACTTTTACTATCCATGTACCTATCCAAATGTCTTTTAAATGCTGTTAGAATCCCCGTCTCAACCACATTAGTTCTCTGGCAGCTCTTTTCATACACCCACCATAATCTGAGCAACCCTTACACTTTTTTAACCTGCTCTTCCTATGTCGCCGTAACTCCATACTCTCTCTCTCTATATATATATATATAATATATTTCTCTCTTTCTTTTCACTCTCTCTCTCTCTCTCTTCCTCTTTCTCTCAATTTCTCTTCTGCCCCTCCCTCTCTCTCCCCTTTCCTCTCTTTCTTTCTCTTTCCAAGTCTTTCTCTGCCCCCCCTTCCCCCCTCATTTCATCTCTCTCTTCGTTCACAGCACCATAGAGCTGTACAGCGCGGAAACAGACCCTTCGGCCCACCTAGTCGGCTGCTCGTTCTAGATATGAACTAACCTCCGGAGTGAGGTTATAGCGTGGTCCTTGAAATTTCTCCCCTCTCACCTTCAGGCTGTGCCCTCGCTTTCTGCTCTCTCGGTCTCTCGCCCACGTCTCGGTCCGTCCGTTCCCGCTGTGCTACTTGTCCGCCAGACTCGCTTTTTGCCCGCGTTAAGGAGGACCGCCGTTCTTCAGTCGAAACTGCATTTTCTTCCCTCCCCCCCCCCCCCTTTTCGCTTTGTGCAAGAGCGCCGGATTGAAAACAGGATACTAGACGCCGGCTATGTCTCCTCCCACTCGCAAAGCCGCACCGAGATGGGGAGAGATGGAGGGAGAGACGGAGGGAGAGAGGGAGGGAGGGAGAAAAGGGAGGGGGAGAGGGAGAGAGAGAGATAGAGAGGAAAGATGAGGAGGGAATGGAGGGTGGGGCGGATGGGGAGAGCGGGAGGGACGGGTGGGGGTGGACCAGGAAGAGGGAGGTGGGGAGGGAGAGCACGAGGGTGGGAAAGAGGGAGGGAGGGAGAGAGAGAGGATCGATGAGGAATTGACAGGGAGGCATGGGGAGACAAGGATAGGGAGGGTGGGTGGGGAGGGAGAGGGGGAAGGAGGGAGGGAGATGGGTGAGGGAGTAAGGGATGGAGAGAGGGAGGTGTGGGGAGGAAGGGGAAGGAGGATAGGGAGAAAGGGAGGTAGTACCCATAGACAGGATCGAACCCGGGTCTCTGGTGGTGTAACAGCAACTCTACCGCTGTGCCACTGTCGAAAATATAATAAACGAGAAAAAAGTTCAGTGCGTGCATGTATACACAAACTCACATTCACACGCGCACACACACATATATACTTTATATGTGTGTGTGCATGTATATACACTGAACTTTATATATCAGTGGACACAATGAGCTTTGGATCACCTGTGAAAGAATGGCTTGACTGGGCCTGTATTCGCTGGAAATTAGAAGGATAAGAGGGGGAGTCCAGAACCATGGGTTACTGTTTAATAATAAGGGGTAGGCCATTTAGGACTGAGACGAGGAAAAACTTTTTCACCCAGAGAGTTGTGAATCTGTGGAATTCTCTGCCACAGAAGGCAGTGGAGGCCAATTCATTGGATGCTTTCAAGAGAGAGTTAGATTTAGCTCATAGGGCTAAAGGGATCAAGGGATATGGGGAAAAAGCAGGAACGGGATACTGATCTTACATGATCAGCCATGATCATATTGAATGGCGGTGCTGGCTTGAAGGGCTGAATGGCCTATTCCTGCCTATATTTCTATGTTCTACGTTTGGACTGTACTCATCTGTGCTCTAAATTAAAAGTCTTCTCAATCAAAGAGTTCAGTTTAGTTTATTGACACTGTGCATCGAGGTACAGTGAAAAGCTTTTGTTGCATGCTAACAATACAGCGGAAAGACAATACATGAATACAACGGAGCCATCCACAATGTACAGACACAGGATAAAGGGAGTAATATGAACAACATTTAGTGCAAGATAAAGCCAGTAAAGTTTGATCAAAGTTAGATTTGTTGTAGGAAGGAACTGGTTTAAACCGAAGATGGACACAAAATGTTGGAGTAATTCAGTGTGACAGGTAGCAGAGACGAAACGGGTGACGTATCGGGTCAAGACTCCTCTTCAGACTGAGAGTCAGGGGAAACGAAAACGAGAGATATAGATGATGATGTAGAGAGATATATAACAATGAATGAAAGATAGTCAAGAGTCAAGAGAGTTTTCGTACCAGTAGGACAATGAAATTCTTGCTTGCTGCAGCACAACAGGATATTGTAAGCATAATACAGAACAGTTCAGTATCTCTATTTTGCATAGACCATATATATACACCTAAATAAACAAGTGCAATAGGCTGTTATATTTCAGAGTTTATGCAAGAAAGTAACGATGATAAAGAAAACATGCCGATGTTAGCTGTTTGTTGGGTGAAAACGAGAAGTTGGTGTGACTTCGGTGGGGGAGGGATTGGGAGAGAGGGGGATGCAGGGGTTACTTCAATGTCATACCACTGGGCTGTAAGCTGCCCAAGCAAAATATGAGATACTGTTCCGCCAATTTGTGATTGGTCTCACTCTGACAATGGAGGATACCTAGGACAGAAAGATCTGTTTGGGAATGGGAAGGGGAATTGAAGTGCCCAGCAAACCGGGAGATCAGATAGGTTCAGGCAGGCTGAGCGAAGGTGTTCAGCGAAACGATAGCCATGTCTATGTTTGGTCTCGCCGATGTATAAGAGTCCACATCTTGAACAACAGATACAGTAGATGAGGTTGGAGGAGGTGCAAGTGAACATCTGCCTCATCTGAAAGGACTGTTGGGGTCCCTGGACAGAGTCAAGGGAGAAGATATAGGGAAAGGTGTTGCATCTCCTGCGGTTGCAGGGGAAAGTACCTGGGGAGGTGGTGGCTTGGGTGGGAAAGGATGAGTTAACTAGGGACTTGCGGAGGCAATGGTCTTTGCAGAAGGCGGAAAAAAATTAATCCAGCTTTTTGTATCTATTTCAGGTTTGTAGGTTGATTGGCTTGGTATTATTGTAAATTGTTCCTAGTGTATAGGATTGTGCTAGTGTACGGAGGATAGCTGGTCGGCGCGGACTCGGTGGGGCAAAGGGCCTTGTTCAGCGCTGTATCTCTAGTTTAGTTTAGTTTCGTGATACAGTGCAGGAACAGGCCCTTTGGCTCACCGAGTCCGCACCGACCAGTGATCCCTGCACTTTAACACTAAGCTACATACACTAGGGACAATTTTACATTTACAGTATATCAAGCCAATTAACCCTCATACCTAGAGATTTTGGATGACAGTGGCGATAATTTTTGCTGTCTTAGGTTTCCGCCAGGTGCCGTAGTTGAATTCCATTAAAACTAGTCCCTGGCAGTCGCCTAAAAAGTCGCCTAAGTGGGACAGGCCCTTTAGTGTGTGGGTATCGCTGGTTGGCGCGGGCTCGTTGGGCCGAAGGGCCTGTTTCCCCGCTGTAGCTCTGAACTAAACTAAACAAAGTTTTTCACTGTACCTCGGTACATATGACAATAATAAACTTGAAACTAAAGCTAAACCGTGAAAGTGCCCACGCTTATAGATAAAAAGTCGTACAGTAAAGAAGGCGTAATGTATGTTTGCCTTTATCGGTCAGGGCATTGAGTACAAGAGTCAGGAAGTCATGATGCAACTCTATAAGACCTTGGTTTGGCTGCATTTGGAGTATTGCGTACAGTTCTGGTCGCCCCATAACAGAAAGGATGTGGAGGCTTTGGAAAGGGTGCAGAGGAAGTTCACTAGAACGCTGCTTGGATTAGAGAGCTTTAGATACAAGTAGAGATTACACACACCTGGAATGTTTTCTCCAGAACTCTGGAGATTGAGGGGAGACCTGATAGAAGTATATAAAATTATGAGAGGCATAAGGGCAGCATGATCGCGCAGAGGTAGAATTGCTGCCTTACAGCGCCAGAGACCTGGGTTCGATCCTGACCATGGGTGCTGTCTGTATGGAGTTTGTACATTCTCCCCGTGACCTGCGTGGGTTTTCACCTGTTGTGGTTCAGTATTCCTAAACAGACAAAAACGCAAATAAAACCAGTGATCAAGCAGTACAATCTTTATTTTGCCAGGCGGGTGTGGTAAAACTCTTAACAGTATGCAGAATACAGTCTATACAGAGTTCTCATCCCCACACAACGAGCACTATTAGTGAAAATGGAGAGGCTGTGTAATAGTTCCCAAAAGTGGGGGAACGTAATGACATATTATTCTGTCATCTATAATGACAGAAGCTGACACCTTTACAGTAATTGACCTATGTTCAGCCTTTTACCCCATATCCCTTCATAAAGACCGATAGCCTATTGTTCCGTGGCTTTCCCAGCTGTAGTGGAATAACATGCCAGCCTGCTTAAGCACTGTAACAGCGAAGGGCTACAATTATAGAATGTTAAGCAGTGAAACTAGCTGCTGTAAGGTAAACAAGCTTCTTTATTTGATTAGGATATTGGGTTTATGCCATAACCCCTTACGAGCTCAAGGACAGATCCAAAACCACGTTACAATCAATCACACAATGCTTCTAGCTCATGGTATCTTGTATAATTTAACTTATTGATGTTAATCTCTTAAAGAAGCTAAAAACTAATCTGCAGATCCCAGTCATGGACAAATGGCATGAAGCAATTCAAGCGGAAATTTGTATGTTTACGGTAACAGACTGAAACGTATGAATTTTTAGAACTGTTTATTATTATTATTCATTTTTTATCTAAGCTCTGCATAAAGATAGTTGACAGCTCCATTCTCAATTCTTGATCATCTTTGTATGTAATCGTGTTAACTGTTTTATAACTTTTGTATATTAAAAAAACGTTCTTACTATGAAATAAGTATTGATCATAAAGATCAACAAAGAGGAACCTGTATTATAATAAGAAGAGTGTTGTCCCTAGATACCTGGAATTCTTTAAAATAATGACCTTGCTACCCACATTTCCCAAGAAATTGAGAAAATCCATAAGGTTGACAGTGACATGCATGGGTACAATGAAGTAAATGGCAGATGGCTTGATGGATTTTGGAGTACTATGTTATAGTTGGTTTGATGGACTTCGGAATACTATATTACACTATGGCTCTATCGTTTTAAGGGCCTGTCCCACTTGGCCGTCATTTCCGCGCCATCTACGCAACCTCCAAAAATGTGGTCGTTTCGTTGTGCCACCCGGGTAGTGTGTGGGTAACGCCGGACGGGCACATGGAGAGGCGTGGAGGAGTGTAGATTTGCTTGCGGTATCGCGCGGCGCTCCAGGATTTTGTGCTGCACGAAATCCTCGCGCGCCACCTGCGTGTCGTATCGCGTACGCACACTGACGCATTGGGTACTTACGCTGATGCATTGGTGTCGCACGCAAGTGTCCCGACGTCTCACGTGTATCGCATGGTGAAGCATGGTTACGTCACCGTGCGTAACCATGCGTCGCCGCGCGCCGCAGGGTATTCTAATGATATCACGCGCACCAGACGGCTTGATGACTCGTGATTTGCGCGTGATGTCGCGCGTAACGATGTGTCAACCTATTTTACATATGACGCGTAAATGAGGCACAAATGACAGCCAAGTGGGACAGGCCCTTTAGTAATCATCGCTCTAAATTTTTATTATTAATTGCTTGCGACCATTATGTACCTACCGGGGATTGTGAATGTTATCATAAACTGATAAAGAGGAAGGAATGTGGTTTCTATAAGACCAACAAGGTTCTGGTCAATTGCTGTCTACATGTAATTAATGCAGACTGAGGTCCTGTCCAGTCTCAGTCAAAGCTTTACTTAAACTATTAAACTACTTACAAGGCAGACCCTTTAAAATAGGTCATTATAAACAAAAAAATAATTTAAAAATTATTCCCAATTCTCATCCAACACCTTAATCTGAATTTCATATGGCCAGTGTGTAATTCAGATCTTTCTTGAATTCAATTCAAAATGTAAGAAATAGGAAGAAAGCAAACTGAAAATACCAACAAGTTCAGCAATCCTAATGCCAGGTTATGCGGCAAAGAAATGAACAGTCTCCTGTTTAATAAAAGTCGAGAAGACAGAGAATACACATTTAATTTCCACATAGATAAACAATACATTTCAAAAGAGCAAAGAAAAATAAAATAACTTTGTCCCAGCCTCAATGCCAATATAGCTGCAGCTTCTTAAAGAGACACTACCTTTTAAAACACATGAGATTCTACAAAGATTTATCATGTAAATGAGCAAGCTCATTCAATGACATCCCATTTCATCATAATTAAATATGATTAATTCAACATTCACCCAGAACTGGTTCCACAAACAAGTAACAGTCTTTAAACTCACTCACTCTACACCCTCTTTCCGTGCCATTCACTCACAAATTTCCACACCTCATGCAATGTGCTATATCCCAGATATTCACACACGTTAAAGCAATACAATTCTCACTCAAGAGTAAAACACAGTTATATACTCCTCAAGGAAATCATGCAAAACTCTTAAAATTTGAAACACACAAAAATGAGAAATTTACATTTTAGTATATGATATTATCAGGCAAAGGCACTATGTCTTGTGCGTTTGCGTTGCTAACCTTGGCCGAGATAGCTTTGGAGAATTATAAAACAGAAGCCATATACTTCTTAAATTTAATTTAATAAAAAATTTAGAAAAACAAATAGATGGCTGTCTTGTATACAGGATTCATACATATTTGTCAGCCAGCCATTCACCAAAAATGTTCATACTTGTTCATAAATACAACACATACTGAAGAACGGTCTCAACCCAAAACAGACTAGGGACTCTCTCAAACACAGGTCATTTCATTAAAAGCTTCAAAGTGTAAGCTACTTTCCACATTCTCTTCCCTCCTTATGAATACAAATTTAATATGAAAGTTGCAGGAAGACAAAATTATGGAATACAATTTCTCAGCTCCTCCTGCATCTCCCTTTATAATCCTTGCTAAAATGAATTTCAATTTTCGCAAATGCACTTGTCTTGATTTACATTTTACACAGAAGCCAAATTGAAGCACATTGTTGCTGTTTCTTTACAATTCTCAACAATCCTCACAACATAATTAATTAACGTTACAGTCTGAAAGCCGTTATGTCTACTAGAATCTCTGGTTCTGTGGGGTCCAATGTGCAGAATTCGTAATCTGCTGTGTGGGCGATAATGTCAGTTGGGACACTCCCCCGGAGACTTTGTTGTGGCCACTTGTATGGGCATTGCTCTTAATAATGGCCAGTTGGTCTGGGAGGGTTAAGGCATGCAGTAGCTGGTGCAGTAGCAAGCACTGTTTTTAAGTTGTGAAAGTCCTCTTCTTATTGGAGTGAGAGAGTTAGAGAGAATTGCTGTTGTGCCTTGGCAGAGCAATGTATACACTGCTGGTAGAAATTAACCAAGCCCAGAAATGGGATTGGTCCGATTCCCTGTCATACAGGGTCTTGCCACACCTCACACTTGCCCGATTACTCAGACTTTCCCCACTCTTTCCATCAGGGAGACGAGCTCTGTTTTTTTCAAACAGGTCAGAGTCTTTTGTTTCAAGTTTGTTTTAAACTGTACCGATTGTTGGCTGCAAAATGTTAAAGTTCCTGGGGCAAAAGTGAGCAGCCTCGATTCTTGCGGGGTAGTTACGGTACAGTGCCTCGAAAGCCCCAGCTCGACATCCTGCTTTATCTTTTCAATCTTCTTATTTATCTGCTGTTTCTCTTTACTGGTGCTCTGTGTGGTTTAACTCTCTCACTGCTCTTCCTCTTCTGCCTTAAGCCATCTCCATTCTTCTTCCTCATCTTGCTTATCAGTTCTTCCTTCTTCTGGGGGTGCTCTTCCCTGTAGGCGTACTGGAGCCCCTTCCTCTTCATGGGATCTGAGTGTCGTAGCTCCTGTTGTTGGTGACTGGAGGCCAGGGCATGGGGGAGGTATTCTACACTATTTCCAATTATTCATCTCCCCAGATTTGTTCCTTACCCCCCCTCTCTCTGTAAACAACGTCGCTGTGTCAGACAAGGGGTCCCCGGGGATATTTTGCTTAGGTTTCCATTTTTACATACCAATTGTTTAATATTATGTTGGCCAACCATCTTCTCTTTTTCTTTTTTCATTATGCAATTTTTATGTTTTCCCTGGATCCAAATAACACATACGCTGTACCGAAGCTCACACGTACCGAAACTCCCACATGTACCGAAGCTCCAACATTCCTCTTATCCCGAGCCTATCCAATTATTGGCCCAATATATCAGCTTAATACTACAGACAGCCTATTTAGACTGTGTCTACAATCCCAAAAATTGTCTTACCTTGCGTTGTCTGTTCTGAAAAATCTTGGCAGGGAACCAGATCACTTCGGACGAAGGACAACAGTGTTCCCGGGTACTCTTAGGAATTCAGACTTAAGGGGTCTGATAGTGCACTTTCTTCCCCCTTCGAGACCCCGGCAAAACTGTAGCCTCTTACTCAGTCTTCAGCGATTGTTTCCAGCAAGACCTGCTCGACTACGCCAATGTAGTGGTTCAGTATTCTTAAACAGACAGAAACGAAAATAAAATCAGTAATCAAGCAGTACAATCTTTATTTCGCCAGGCGGGTGTGGTAAAACTCTTAACAATATGTAGATTCAAGTCAAGTCATGTCAAGTCAACTTTATTTGTCACGTACACATACAAGATGTGCAGTGAAATGAAAGTGGCAATGCCTGCGGATTGTGCAAAAACTACAGAACAGAATAGAACAGAATCAGTATTTACATGTTAGAAACCCCCCCCAAATTTTTAAAAGACACAACACAACAGTAAATTAGTACAGTAAATTAGTCCCTGGTGAGATAAGAGTTTACAGTCCTGATGGCCTGTGGGAAGAAACTCCGTCTCATCCCCTCTGTTTTCACAGCATGACAGCGGAGGCGTTTGCCTGACCGTAGCAACTGGAACAGTCCATTGCTTGGGTGATAGGTGTCCAACATAATGTTGCTGGGTCTGGATCTGCACCTTATGGTGTATAGGAGGTCCTGCAGGGGGGCGAGTGTAGTTCCCATAGTGCATTCGGCCAAATGCACTACTCTCTGCAGAGCCTTCCTGTCCTACAGACTATACAGAGTTCTCATCCCCATGCAAAGGGACAATGATCTCAATACATGTATAAATACCCCAATAAACGACAATTCAGCAATATCTTATCTGCGAAGCATAGTACAGCCTCTTGCTTCTTAAGATTGACAGATACTAAAGATTGACAGTTTCTTAAGATTGACAGGTTCTTCTGACAGAGGAAGGGTTAGCCATATATGCTTATATGAGAAGGTTATATTTCTGCCGAACAAGCATTTTGTTGTTTTCTACTTATGACGCACATTATAATCTTATAGTCTGAAATCTCTCTCAATGTTTATATTATAGAGGAGACATTCATGAAGCTGTGCTTGTTATCTCGTTTATGTTATTGGAAAGGGAACATCAACAGTTTGTTACTAAAAGCAAAGGTTAGTGCGTTTCGCTGGCTTTGCAATTGAATAGGAGAACGTGGCATCTTCTTAGTTTCAGCTGAATCCATATAGTAAGCTTAAATCTTTTTAACTTCCACACACCAGGTGCTTCGATTTCCTCCCACACTCCAAAGATCTACAGGTTTGTAGGTTAATTGGCTTGGTATAATAGTAAGATTAAACGAGAACTTACCTAAGTTTGAAGTTTGATCTTTATTTTATGAGGTGTTACATTGGTGATTACGTGAAGAACCCCACCAGAGCACCTGCGCATCAATCTTCAAAGCAGCGGTGTGAAATCACAAAAAACAATAAGCGAAGTAATATAGTAACATAATAAAACGAGTAATACAAGAACTTCCATCTGACCTTTATGATAGAGGGTTGGGTTGTGGTGGGCACGTAATCACCAACGTAACTCCTCATAAAATAAAGATCAAACTTCAAACTTAGGTAAGTTCTCGTTTGATCTTACTATTTTACTTCGGAGTCACGTGAGTGACTACGTGAAGATTTTTAAAGCTTTGTGATTTCATGCCGTAGACAAATCCCGGCTTCTCACTGCATTGATTGACTCAGAATGAAAATAATCAATAATGCATTAATAATAACATTTGTACCACAAATGCAGTAATTCATTTATATTAATAATGAAAATTAATCAGATCCCCTTTAAACCAGAGGAATTTACACAGAACTTAAAATAGTTTCTGCAAACAATCCCGCATTAACAATAGGCCGATGGTAAAATTGTTGAAACGTCAACTCATTGGACCACCAGGCGGCTGCGAGGATATGGTCGATGGGGACGTCTTTCGCCCTGGCCGCCGACGTTGCTGCTGGCCTAGTCGAGTGAGATGTAAAAACATCAGTGTTAATACCAGCAACTGTTAAGACTTCTTTTAACCATCTGGAAATAGTCTGTACTGAAACTCTTTTGTGTGGTTTCTTGTGTGTGATCAACAACCCAGTTTCCGTATTTCTCAAACTCTTTGTGACCTCAATGTATTGTAGCAAATATGTCTTAATACAGAGACAAGGATCATTTGGATATGCTGCTAGAACAATTTTAAATCCTGTCACACCTGGCCTACTTTGCTTTAGTAGGTCATAGATATAGAAGGTAACCTTGTCTTCAGTTACTTCCATCCTGTCTATTTGTAATTTTTGAAGTGTTTGCACTCGTTGTGCTGTCACTAATGCCATAAGCATGACTACTTTCATACTGAGTTTGGCCAAAGGTAAACACACACTTGGTGACCATTCACGAAGTAGCTTCAGCACCACACTTACATCCCAGATTGTCATGTACCTAGGTTTAGGAGGTTTGGAATTAAAGATTCCTTTCATCAGTCTGGAAACAAGTCAGTGCGACCCAATTGGATTTCTTTCTGAATCCAGAACCAAATATGAGGACAATGCACTTCTGGCTGAATTAATTGCACTATAACTCAAACCTTCATCATAATAAAGCTTTGACAGAAATTCTAAAACATTTGAAATATCTGCAGTACTATATTCCACATTCTTTTATACACAGAACTCTTCCCATTTCTTAATATAACAAAAGTACTGTTTTTGAGTGCTCTTCCCCCAGACTGCCGTAAGCATGTCCACAGTACGCACAGACAATCCTCGCCCCAGAAAAGGCCTTCTTAAAACCTGCAAATCAACAAATCCAAACAATCATATAATGGATGTTGTTCCCCTGTTACAGGGTGCAGCAATAGATTACTTCTTTTTGGGACTTTCATCAAAGTTTGTGTCGTTAAATTCTAATATTAAAGGATACCATGGCTGTGTAGGCCAATCTGGTACCACTAGTACCCCTGAAGCAGTATCTTGCCTGATTTTAAGCAAACATCGGCTTATGAGGCAGAAAGGTGGAAATATATATAAAAACATACCACCCCAATGTAGCGAGAAAGCATCAATCGCCACTGCTCCTGGATCTGGTTCCCATGACACATATCTCGATAGTTGATGATTTAGTCTAGATGCGAACAAGTTGATGTCTGGCATTCCAAATCTGATTAGTATGTCATTGAACACCTCTCGATTCAACATCCATTCTTTATTATCCTGGAACTTTCGTGACCTGGTGTCTGCTATCGTATTCAACCTACCTGGTAGATGGATAGCTGAAATCCAAATGTTATTTTCAATACACCAAGACCAAATTTGATTAGCCATTTTGTCACATGACACCGACTTGATTCCACCCATATGATTAATATAGGCAACTGCTGTTGTGTTATCAATTTGAACTTGAACATGCAGATTAGTTGTGTTAGAACATAGAAACATCCTAAAAGCTCCAAATAGTTAATTCCCTATGTCTGCAGCAACAATGACTCTTCCTGGTTCCATCTGCCTCCGCAGCTAGATGCTAAGTCAGTTGCACCCCATCCTAGTGCACTGGCATCAGTTTGTAATATCATGGAAGGTTGTTCAATCAGCACATTGCTGGAACTGCTCGAAACATGTAGAATCCACCACTGCAGATCAGAAGCAGCATTTGTTGTTAGTTGCATGGTTCTATCAAAATGACCAGCATGCATTCTAAGTGCCTGTTCTTTAACAGCTGTTGATAATGTAATGGTCCATATTGGACTGCTGGGAATGTTGCTACTCATTTTCCCAGCACTCGAGCCACCTGTCTGATTGAGGGTTTTTGCTCGTTTAACAGATTACTGCAATCTTTAATCAACTCCTCCCTTTTTTCTCTGGGCAAAGTAATTTTCATTTGAACTGAATCAATTGTGAACCCCAACTAATCAATTGAGGTATATGGTGTTAACCTTGATTTCTTTGTATGAATTAGAAACCCCAAACTTTCAAAAGTGGATTTCACAACTGCAACAGATGCTTCTGTTGACTCTTTTGCCTTCCTATAATCAGGACATCATCCAAGTATGCCATTAGTACATGCCCCTGGCTTCTCAGCAACCCCAGAATTGGTTTTAACAATTTTGTGAATATTCTGGGAGTGGATGTTAACCCATAAAGCAGGGCTTTGAACTGCCATAACTGGTTCATCCATGTAAATTTAAGATACTTCCTATCTTCCGAGTGAACAGACACTGAATAATATGCATCTTTTAAATCTATAGTTGCCATATAACATGCTTCTGAAATAAGTTGTTCGGCAGTCACAAATGTCTCCATTTTGAAATGTCTAAATTGAACAAAAGGATTCAAACTTGTCAAGTCTAGAATAATCCTACATCCTCCATCCTTTTTTGATCGAGGGAATATATTTGACACAAATTGGTGAATTTGGTAGACTGATTCTTCAATAACACCTTTTTTATATAGGGTTTCAAGTGCAGCTTGAACCTCCATCACTTCTTTTTGTGCAAAGTGGAGAGTTCTGCTAGGAACATGCTGGACAGGCAAATCATAATTTGGATTGAATTCAATTTGAAATCCTTGTGTACTATTCAGACTTACCACATCTGAAGTAATCTTCTTCCAATTGTTATAGAAGAGATGTAATCTGCCTCCAACTTTTGGAGTTAATCCCGTTAGTATGTTCCCATGAGAACCAGGTCCACCGACCTCTTGAGTTATTTGAGTACCCTGAGGTCCCTGGATTCTCCTGGAAGCACCCCCACTGGTTCTTGCTCCCGCTGCAGGCCGCCAGCCACGTCCCTGCGTTGATGAGCGACTTTGTCCTGGTCCAGGATCCGTATGACGTCTGAAAGGATACCTCCTCTTTACAGACTTTGCAACCATCGATGTTTTCATCAATCCGGCTGTTTTCGCTTCATCTTCCAACTCTTTAATACGTCTCCCGAGATCCTTTCCAAAGAGTAAGTTGGGTAATTGTATATTACTTGGTTTGTAGAGTGCTGCGAATTTAGGATTGATAGTAGGCCGTATAGCACACTTTCCTCAGACAATTGATCTCGAAGTGGGTGCTGCATAGCAACCCCAGTGCTTTCTGATGCAACTCCGTCATCTCTTGGCTTTTATCCGCTATTCTGGCAAAAGCAGTTATTCCAGAACCCAGCAGCTTTAATATTCTCTGCAATTTCACTTCTTGAGTTCTCATAGTCATACTCAACTGATTCCAGATGACTTGATTCACTGCTGGTGCTTTCAGCAACACACAGTTACTTGGAGTCTCATGCTTTCGTGCAGTATCATCCATCTCCTGCTGTTCCAGTTGATGGGAAACCAAGTAATTTATTAGGGAGGCCAATTCTTCTCCTAATGGCTCTCCTGACCCTGACTGGGCAGTCAATCATACTGCCAGGGGTGGAACATCTGGCAGCTGCCGTTCCTCGCCTTGTACTGCCTCACCGTCAGAGTCGGGGTCTGAACTCTCATGACCCGTGGCACGCGCCTCATCCCTGAGGGTGCATTCCATCAGCCCTGAACCAGGAGCTGTTGAGCTGCTTTCAGCAGCTTGGGTTTTGCTACACTCCTCCCTGAGTGTGCTTCGCTCCAACAGCCTATGTACAAGGCTTTCCATCTGGGCAATCCGCTCAAAAGCGGTATCTAGCCCTGGAGCTACTTCCATTGCCTGGGACTCCCCCTCCATGGGCCATCTTGATTTAAACTTGGCCTTGCGCCCAACTGGCGCTGACTGTGTCACCAGTCCCAGGTCCACAGTCGCAACGCTCTCCGCTGGTGACTGTACCGGGGTTAGAGGCGGCTGGCCGCTAACCGCAATCTCCCGACTTTCTGTCGGCTGAGTCGCTCGCCTCTTCCCCTTGCCCGTTTTTTCCATGGTGTCAGTGGAAAAAATCCCCACAGACCCACAGTAAACGGACCTGGAAATACTTTAAAAAAGTTTATACTTACCTTGTAGTTGAAAACTACAATTCCACTAGAGGAGCTCTGCTCCTCGCGTCCGTTTGCTCCTATGCGTCTGACATAATGACGCGCAGGCGTTCTGGCGGGGTTCTTCACATAGTCACTCACGTGACTCCGAAGAAAAATTGTAAATTGTCCCCAGCATAGGATAGTGTTAGTGTGCGGGGTGATCACTGGTCAGCACAGACTCGGTGGGCCGAACGGCCTGTTTCTGCATTCTAACTATAAATTAAACTAAACTAAACCTGGATTGCTTTCTCCAGAATGCCGGAGATTGATACCCGAGAGAAGCATATACAATTATGAGAGACAGAGATAGGGTTAACAGTCAGAACCTTTCTCTCCAAGGTTGAAACGTCAAACACAAAATGGCATCACATTAAGGTGAGAGGGGCAAAGTTTAATGGAGGTGTGCAGGGTAAGATTTTTACCCAGAAATTGATGGGTGCCTGGAACATACATGTTAGTATAAGCTGGGACGAACTTCTTCCCCATTGCCGCCCCTTTGACTTGTAAGTATACTCCCGTTAAGTTCAAAGTCGTTCTTTGTCAATCCCAGGTAATTTGACTGCCTCGTCTGGTCTCTCTGTGTCCGGCTTTCTCTGCAGGATGTTCCTAACCCGCCTATATGCACCTGCCTGTCTATGTTTGTATTTAGGCTTACAACGTCCATGGTAAAGTGCATTGCGTTGGGCCATATGGTCAGGAATTTACTATTTGTGTGAAGTGGTAGGTATCTTTGATGTAGCTGGGGTGTTGCTTTGACAGTGAGTTAAGGTAGTAGTCAATGTATTCTGACACCCCACAGGATTCGCCACTACAGCCAGACCCACGTGACTGAGTTTTTTGGGAACGCAGGATGATCAGAGTGCAGGAGGAAGAGCGGTGATCTTATAGAGGCGTATAAAATCACGAAAGGAATAAATCAGGTAGATGCACAGAACCTCTTGCCCAGAGTAGGGAAATTGAGCACCTGAGGACATTTGTTCAAGGTGAAAGGGAAAAGATTTAATAGGAATCTGAGGGGTAACTTTTTCACACAAAGCGTGGTGGGTTTATGGAACGAGCTGCCAGAGGAGGTAGTTGGGGCTGGGACTATCCCAATATTTAAGAAACAGTTAGACAGGTACATGGATAAGACAAGTTTGGAGGGATATGGACCAAATGCAGGCAGGTGGGACTAACGTAGCTGGGACATGTTGGCCAGTGCGGGAAGTTGGGCAGAAGTGTCTGTTTCCACACTGTATCACTATGATTCTACATAAAATTTCCTCGCTATGGGTTGTGTTCCTGTTAGGTATTCTACTTGTTTCTCTAGGATGTAAGAAGAAGTCTGAAGAAGAGTCTCGACCCAAAATGTCATGCATTCCTTCTCTCCAGAGATGCTGCCTGTCCCACTGAGTTACACCAGCTTTCGGTGTCTATCTTCTCTAGGGTTTGGTGCTACCTCCTGCACCCACACACAACTAACTGACTTCATCCACTCACCTCTAACTTCCATCCGGCACTCAAATACACCTGGACCCTTTCCGACACTTCCCTACCATTTCTTGACCTCACTATCTCCATCGCAGGTGATAGACTTCTGACTGACATCCACTATAAACCTACTGACTCCCATGGCTATCTAGACTACTCTTCTTCCCATCCTGCTTCCTGTAAGGACTCCATCCCCTACTCCCAATTCCTCTGTCTACGCCGCATCTGCTCCCAGGATGAGGTGTTCCACACCAGGGCATCGGAAATGTCCTTATTCTTCAGGGAACGGGGGTTCCCCTCCCCCACTATAGATGAGGCTCTCACCAGGGTCTCTTCCGTACCCTGTAACACTGCTCTCTCTCCCCATTCCCCCACTCATAACAAGGGCAGAGTCCCACTAGTCCTCACCTTTCACCCCACTAGCCGTCACATACAACAAATAGTCCTCCGTCATTTTCGCCACCTCCAACGTGACCCCACCTATCGCCACATCTTCCCATCTCCCCCCTGTCTGCTTTCCACAAAGACCGCTCCCTCCGTAACTCCCTGGTCAATTCTTCCCTTTCCTCCCGCACCACCCCCTCCCGGGCACTTTCCCTTGCAACCGCAAGAGGTGCTACACCTGTCGCTTTACCTCACCCCTCGACTCCATTCAAGGACCCAAGCAGTCGTTCCAGGTGCGACAGAGGTTCACCTGCATCTCCTCCAACCTCATCTATTGCATCCGCTGCTCTAGATGTCAGCTGATCTACATCGGTGAGACCAAGCATAGGCTTGGCGATCGTTTCACCGAACACCTCAGCTCGGTCCGCATTAACCAACCTGATCTCCCGGTGGCTCAGCACTTCAACTCCCCCTCCCATTCTGAATCCGACCTCTCTGTCCTGGGCCTCCTCCATGGCCAGAGTGAGCACCACCGGAAATTGGAGGAACAGCACCTCATATTCCACTTGGGCAGTCTGCACCCTAGTGGCATAAACATTCAATTCACCAATTTCCAGTAGCCCTGGCGTCTCCTCCCCTTCTCAGCTCTCCCTCAGCCCTCGGGCTCCTCCTCTTCCTTTTTCCTTTCTTCTCCCCATCCCCCCCCATCCTACATCAGTCTGAAGAAGGGTTTCGGCCCGAAACGTTGCCTATTTCCTTCGCTCCTTAGATGCTGCTGCACCCGCTGAGTTTCTCGAGCACCTTTGTCTACCTTCTCTAGGATGTACCCTGATGTCCTGAGCTCTTCCAAGATGTCCCCTATTTAACTCTGTGTTTCTTTATATATGGGCTCAGCTAACTTGGTTTAGTATTCTACCTTGTTCAGTTGTCTGTGTGCCTCGAACAATGGGGGTGGGAGTGCAGGAGTGAAGGTGGTGTATTTTCTGGCTTCATAATTCACGCCTCTTCTCCCCTTATCTTTTGTCTCCTTTTCATCTCTCTCCTTTGTCCGCCCATCTGGACTCAGTTAGAGATTCATAGAGTGCTACAGTGTGGAAACAGGCCCTGTGGCCCAACTTGCCTATGACGGCCAACATGCCCCATCTACACTAGTCCCACCTGCCTGCGTTTGGTCCATATCGCACCAAACTTATCCTATCCACGTACCTGTCTTTCTCAAAAAGTTGGGATAGTCCCTGCCTCAACTACCTCCTCTGTCAGATTCCTATTATATCTTTTTTTTTTTTTTTTTTTTTCTTTTTTCTTTTTTTTTTTTTTTTTTTTTTTTTTTTTAAACTAAATAGAACTAAAGAGAAAGATGAAGTAAAGAAAGAAAAGAAAGAGAAGAGAAAAAAAAAAAATAATAATAATAAAACAAAAAAAAAAAAAAAAAAAATTGAGAAAAGATAGTTAAAGGAGAATGGAAAAATTTATTAAAATAGAAAACTTCATTCGAGATATATTCGTACATTTCTAGATATAGCATTTCATCCATTCTTTAGCCCGGGTGTTAGTCAGGTTCCTGTGCTGAACTGTTCTGACCCTTTAGGTAATCAATAAAAGGAGACCATGTTCCAATGAATAATTCCTGTTTGTCCAACAGGGAGAGTCTGATTCTTTCCACGTTTAAGGTCTCCGTCATTTCTATAATCCACATTTTGATTGTGGGGGTCGTAGGGCCTTTCCAAAATTTTAGAATTAATTTTTTTCCTGTTATTAAACTATAATCAATAAAGTTTCTTTGTGTTGTTCTAAATGTTTGATTTAATTCTAATATTCCAAGTATTATTAATTTTGGGTCTGGGTCCAATTGTGTGCTGGTTACTTTAGATATTATACTGAAAATATTTACCCAGAATTGTTTAATTTTTATACAGTTTGCAAACATATGAGATAAGGTAGCTTCTAAATGTTGACATTTATCACATATAGGTGAGATATGTTGAAAAATTTTATGTAGTTTTGTTTTGGAATAATGTAACCTATGTATTACTTTAAATTGTATTAGAGAATGTCTGGCGTTTAATGAACATTGATGTATGTGTTGCAAACTTTCTTCCCAAGTATCTTTCGTTATTATTTGATTTAATTCTTTTTCCCATGTTTGTCTGTGTAAGTCCGTCGATGGAGTGTCACTGTCTAATAAGATATTATATATATAAGATATTAATTTTTCTGTATTAGGATGTTTGTTCCAACATTCATCAAGAATTTCTGAATTTCTAATTCTAAAATTTTGAGTATTTGATTTTACGTAATCTCTAAGTTGAAGATATCTGAAGTAATCATTTCCTCGAAGTCTGTAAGTCTGTTGCAACTCCTGAAATGTCAGAAAAGTGCCTTCCTTGTAAAGTTGTCCCATATTTTTAATTCCATAATTCTTCCATTGTGTAAAACCCCCGTCCAACCATGAAGGCTTAAACAAAGGGTTATTCACAATTGGAAGAAAAAGTGATAAATTATCTAATTTTAATGTCATTTTTAATTGTTTCCAAATTCGTATAGCACTAAATATTATAGGGTTTTCCCTATAATTTTTTTTGTTTAATTTAGACGTAGCAAATAAAATCGAACCGATATCAAAAGGTAAACAATCTTCTTTTTCCATTTTTAACCAGTCTGGTTGATGATCTATTTCTTCCAACCAGAAATTCATATTTTTAATATTAACTGCCCAGAAATAAAACAAAAAGTTGGGTAAAACCAAGCCTCCATTTATTTTTGATTTACACAAATGTCTTTTGTTTATCCTATGATTCTTATAATCCCAGATAAAATCATTAACAATAGAGTCCAGTTTTTTAAAAAAGGTTTTTGCCAGATATATCGGTAATGTCTGAAACAGGTATAATATTTGCGGTAAAAAAATCATTTTTATGGCATTAATTTTGCCTACCATTGAGATAGGAAGTGTTTTCCAGTATTGAATATTCTTATGTAGTTTATTTAGTAATGGTGGAAAATTTGCTTTAAATAATGATGTATATTTCTTAGTTATATAAATACCTAGATATTTAAATTTTTCCTTTACTATTTTAAATGGATATTGTTGTATTATCTGTTTGTTATGTTCCCTTATTGGCATAATTTCACTTTTATTCCAATTTATTCTGTATCCTGAAAGTGAACCAAATTGGGTTATTAGCTTTAATAAGTTTGGAATACTAATTTCTGGTTTTGTAATATAAATTAATACATCATCTGCATATAGAGAAATCTTATTCACTGTGTCCTTTGTGTTATATCCGTGTATTTCCGGATGCCCCCTGACTCTTTCTGCAAGTGGCTCAATAGCAAGCGCAAATAATAATGGAGATAACGGGCATCCTTGTCTACAACCTCTAGATAGACTAAATTTAGATGACAACCTTTGGTTTGTAAATATTCTAGCCGTGGGATTTGTATATAACAGTTTTATCCATGTACAGAATTTCTCCCCTAACTGCATATTTTCCATCACCGAAAATAAATAAGACCATTCGACCTGATCAAATGCTTTTTCAGCGTCAAGTGAGATTATTGCTAGATCTTCATTAATATTTCTCTTGGAATATATAATATTAAATAATCTTCTTAGGTTATAATATGAGTACCGTTTCTGAATAAAGCCTGTTTGATCAGGGTGTATTAATTTATTCATCATTGTACTTAATCTATTCGCTAGTATTTTAGTTAATATTTTCTGATCTGTATTTAAAAGTGCGATTGCTCTATATGATCCCGGGTCTTCCAGATCTTTATCAGCTTTAGGAATAAGTGTTATTATAGATTCATTTAAGGTGTCTGGAAGTTTCTGTTGAGTATAGATATACTCATACAACCTTTGTAAACGTGGACAAAGCAAGTCATGAAATTTTTTATAAAATTCGGAGCCTAAACCATCTGGTCCTACTGCTTTCCCATTTTTTAAAGAGCCGATTGACTCCTCAATATCTTTTATGGTAATCTCCCTTTCTAATAATTCTCTATCGTTTGAATCTAAACCTTTTAAATTACATTTTAGTAAAAAATCTGCTATTCCTTCTGATTGTCCTACGGTTTTAGTTGAATAAAGGTTATGATAGTATTGGAGAAATCTATCATTTATGTCCTTGGGCATTTTTAATAATTCTCCTGTCTCTGTTCTAATTTTATGAATTATTTTTTCCCCTTCCATTTTTCGTAACTGACGTGCTAATAGTTTTTGTGGTTTGTCTCCAAATTCAAAATGTAATTGTTTGGTTTTTTGATAAAGTTTTATTACTTGTTCTGAATACATTTTATTTAATTTATATTTCAATACAGCAATTTTATTATGTTTTAAAATAGATGGCGTTCTCGCATTTTCTATATCTAGTTGCTTGATTTCCCTTTCCAATGTTTGTTGTTTAATCCTGTTCTCTTTATTATAAAATGCTTGAGCGGAAATTAATGTACCACGAACAAACGCTTTAAACGTTTCCCACATAAGAGAAGTAGGTGTGTCAGGGTTGTCATTTACCTCAAAAAATATTTGAATCTGTTTAATAATATATTCCTGGCATGATCTTTCGTTCAAAATTTGTGCGTTAAATCTCCAATATGTTTGTTTCTCGGACATTCCATTTAATTTAATCATGAATGTTACAGGTGCGTGATCTGAGATTATAATGTTATGGTATTTTGAATTATAAATAAATGGGATAAACCTAGAGTCAACCAAAAAATAATCTATTCTTGAGTATGTTTTATGTACTGGTGAGTAAAATGAGTATTCCCGTCCAGTTGGGTTTTCTATTCTCCAGACGTCCTTAATATTAGTGGTATTAATAAATGAATTTAAAAATACACTTGATTGAGATTTTACTTTTTTTTGCCTTGAAGATCTATCTAAGTATGAATCTAATGTACAGTTAAAGTCTCCTCCAATTATTAATTTATATTGTGTAAATTCAGGAATTTTGTTAAATGTTTTATTAAAAAACTTGGGGTTATCAAAGTTAGGCCCATATACATTAAGAAGAATCACTTTTTCTCCATTTAACTCTCCTACTAATATAATATATCTACCATCTATATCCACTATTGTTGAAGAGTTCGTAAAATGTATTCCTTTACGAATTAATATTGCAACTCCTCTGGATTTATGGGAAAAAGAGGAATGATATGATTCAGCGATCCACTTTGCTTTAAGTCTATGTTGGGATTCCTTTTTAAGGTGCGTTTCTTGGAGGAATATTATATCTGTTTTGATTAGGTTTAGATGTGCCAAAACTTTACCTCTCTTAATTGGTTCATTGATTCCCTTGACATTCCAGCTACAAAATGTTATTCCCTGACCCACTCTTGTCATATTAACATCTTGCATATTGTTTCTAAGGTGGTCTATAGCCGAGCAGAGAGTACAACATGTAGAACCTGATCCTGCTACCGAGCTTCAGATAGATGAATATAAAATCATATACATCGCTCTTCCGAACACATCTCCTTGTATTAGACTTGTTTTTCCATTCAAACGTTGAGTTATAAAAATATTTAAAGTGAAAGAGGTGATAGAGTTGATTAGTAAAGGGTGAAAGAAAAAGAACTACATCTACAATTAGTGTAGTTAGTGATAGCCACACTAACGTGGCTAGAATTCTAAAGACTTCCGTAGCCTTTGTAAAAAAAAAAATTCCCAGCTCCGTGCCCGAAGAAAAAAAAAAAGATTATTTCTAACATTCAAATAACTTCTTTGGGAGTAACAAACTTATATACATACCCATACCTACACACACACCCCATACATACATATAAATATGTATATATACCCATGTGCGTACATTTACAACCACGTATCCCTGCAGACAAACTCAAGAACAGCAAAAATTCACAACGTTATTGTTCTCTACATGTTATATTATTTTCTTCGCTAAATCTATAAATTTAATTTTGATTTGAAAATCAAAGAGGAAAACCGTCAAGTTTTATTATGACCTAGGCAAATTTACCTCTTGCATATCCTCTTATATAATCTAAGTATGTAATTCATCTCTACCTTAATCAAAGACTATTAATTATTAATCATTGTTATCCATCAATACAGTATTAAATTTTTATGAGAGAAGTTAATGTTAATAATTTTAGTAGTAATGTGGATATTAAATAAGTATTAGTTGTAGTTAGGTGTGAGTATACAGATTATAACAATGACTAGTAAAATTAATAAAATAAAAAAATAAACAATACAAAGATCCCGATTTTCTCCAATGTTCTCCGTCCATTTCGGTTTTCGAATGGCCTTAAAGCTCTTAAAAGAACTTTAAAGGTCCTTTTAGATCTGGCGGTCCTGTTAGTCCTTGACTCCTAAGACGTAAAGTAAATTCTTCAGTCTACGGTCAAGTTCTCGGTTTCTTTGGCGTATTCCAGTGCTTTTTCGTGGTCTGTAAAAAATAGCTCCTTGGATTTGAAGGAGACTCTTAGTCTTGCGGGATAAAGCAGGCCGTATCTCAAACCCGGTATATTCTTCAGTATTCTTTTTGTCTCAGTGAACAGCGCTCTTTTCTTGAAGACTTCTGCTGGATAATCTCGGTAAATACTGAATCTCACCCCTTTAAAAAGGAGCTGTCCGCCTTGAACAGTTTTCCTCATTATATCGTCAAATTCATGATCCAGTTGTACCTTTACGATGATTTGTCTTGGGTGGGCTTCATCTTGTGTACGACGTCGCTGCGCTCTATGAGCTCGACCGAGTGAAGGTTTGTGATCCAATTTTAAGGCTTTTTGTAATAGGTCTGCCACAAAATCCCGAGTGCCCATATCCTTCACACTTCCTTCTTTCACCCCTACAATTCTTAGGTTCGTACGTCTTTGACGTCCCTCCAAATCGGTACATTTATCACTTAATTTGATCACCATTTCGGAGAGGCGTTGGTTTTCATTAATGAGTCGACCTACAGTTTCCGCACTTGTCGCCGCCCATTTCTCAAGTTCAGTTATCGCTGTTCTATGTTGATCGAGTTCTTGATGAATGGGGTCCACCTCCATTTTAACGCTCGCTTCCACCGAAGCGATCCTTACTTCCAGCTCTTCCATCTGTTCCTTGTCCTCCTCCTCCCTTGACCTCTTCCAGACTTCCAGTATTTCTTGAACGGTAGAAAGCATTTCTGCTTTAAAATCTACCTTAAAAGAGTAAAGCTCTTCTTTAAAATTCTCTCCAAAGGTTTTCAATTCGGCAGTAAGAAAAGCTTTAAGATCATCCATTTCAGTCTTTTTCTGTTTTGTTTTCTTCGGGGGCTCTTCCTGGGCAGTCATTGTACCTGAGGCCGAGGCCTCAGTTGGGCCTTCCTCTTCCATCGGAGGGGGTTTCCCTTTACCGGGTTTTTTTTGTATCCCACGGGGAGGGGGAGAACGTTGTGTCGACATACCGTCCAAGTCGCACTCCTGATAACGTCACGCGGCAGGCAGCCTTTCAGATCGCGATCGCTGCAGGTAAGACCCGATTTTTCTCCCGTTTCAGTTTTCTTCGGCACGGAGCTAGTTGGCGCTGGACTCAAGCCTCCATAGCAACACTGCACGCCCTATATCTTTTGCCCTTCAACTTAAACCTATGTCCTCTGGTCCTCGATTCACCGACTCTGGGCAAGAGCCTCTGTGCGTCTACCTGATCTATTGCTATCATGATTTAATACACCTCCATAAGTTCACCCTTCATCCTCTTGCACTCCAAGTAATAGTCCTAGCCTGCACAACCTCTCCCTATAGCTCAGACCCTCTAGTCCTGGCAATATCCTCGTAAATCTTCTCTTTCCAACTTGACAACATCTTTTCCATAACACAGTGCCAAGAACTGATCACAATACTCTAAATGTGGCCTCACCAATGTCTAATACAACTGCAACATGACCTCCCAACTTCAATACTGATGAAGGACCCAGTTTAGTTTACACTCACGTGTACTGAGGTACAGTGAAAAGCTTTTGTTGTGAGCTAATCAGTCAGTGGAAATACAATACATGATTACAATCGTGCCGTCCACTGTGTACAAATACAGATAAGGAAATAACATTTAGTGCAAGGTAAAGCAAGTAAAGTCCGATCAAGGATAGTCTGAGTGTCACCAATGAAGTAGATAGTAGTTCAACACTCCTTTCTAGTTGTTGGTAGGATGGTTCAGTTACATAAAAACATAGAAACATAGAAAATAGGTGCATGTGTGGGCCATTCGGCCTGTCGAGCCAGCCGCCATTCAATATGATCATGGCTGATCATCCAAAATCAGTACCCCGTTCCGGCTTTTTCCCCATATCCCTTGATTCCCTTAGTCCTAAGAGCTAAATTTAACTCACTCTTGAACATATACAGTGAATTGGCCTCCACTGCCATCTGTGGCAAAGAAATCCACAGATTCACAACTCTCTGGGTGAAAATGTTTTTCTCCATCTCAGTCCTAAATGGCCTACCCCTTATTCTTAAACTGTGAGCCCTGGTTCTGGACTCCCCCAACATCGGGAATATTTTTCCTGCATCTAGCCTGTCCAATCGTTTAAGAATTTTATATGTTTCGAATAAGATTGCCTCTCATCCTTATAAATTCCAGTGAATACAAGCCCAGTCGACCCATTCTTTCATCATCTGTCAGTTCCGCCATCCCGGGAATTAACCTGATGAACCAACACTGCACGCCCTGAATAGCAATAATGTCCTTCCTCAAATTAGGAGACCAAAATTGCACACAATACTCCAGGTGTGGTCTCACCAGGACCCTGTACAACTGCAGTAGGACATCCTTGCTCCTAAACTCAAATCCTCTCGCAATGAAGGCCAACATGCCATTAGCTTTCTTCACTTCCTGCTGTACCTGCATGCTTACTTTCTGTGACTGATGTACAACACACCCAGATCTTGTTGCACCTCCCCTTTTCCTAATCTGACACCATTCAGATAATAATCTGCCTTCCTAGTGTCATCGGGTGGCGCTGCCTGTGGCAGCCTCACCAGCAGCTGTCCGTCCTTTCATCCTTTTTGTTATTTTTAGTCTGTCTAAATTATGTTTCTGGAGATCTTTTAGTCTTTCTTATTTGGGGGAGTTGGGGAGGGGAAGGGGAAAACCATTTCCCAGTCACTTCCTGGTCGGGATGCATTTATTCTCCGAGTCGCATCTTCGTCGCCCCCATCTGGATTGGTGCGGCTTTTCCCGCCGGAGACCGGCCAGAGCTTCAGCGGCGGCACAGTCCTGGATTACCATCGCGGAGCGGGCGATCGCCGTGTGGAGCTCCAGAGTTTAGGGCCAGTATCGTGGAGCTGTGGTCTGCAGAGCTTCCAGCCATGGGCAGTGCTGACTTTAACATCGCGGAGGTCTGGGATCTCTTGTCGGGGGTCACCCGCGTTGAATCTTCGCCCATCTCGGCGTGTGGACTTCGGGAGCCGCGGTCTCCGGTAGGAGGTGGCCGTTTCGGAAACTCCAAGCAGATGAGAGTGTTCTCCATTCCGACGCCGGAGCTCCGATCATCCCAGCGAGAGGGCCTGAAACATTGGGCCGCCTTAGCGCCGGATACGGGGGGCCCAAAGGCCTTGACCACGGGTGAACAAAGAGGAAAAGGGCTGAACTTTATTGCCTTCCCTCATAGTGGGAAACATTGATTCCGCTGTGTGGGGATGTTCATGTTAAATTCTATCGTGTATTGTGTTCTTTAAATTCGTATGGCTGTATGGTAATTAAAATCTCACTGTACCAATTGGTGCATGTGATAATAAATGTCTCTTGAACTCTCTCCCTTCTCTCTCTTCCTGTTCTTGCCATCAAAGTGGATAACCTCACATTTATCCACATTATACTGCATCTGTCATGCATCTGCCCACACACCCAACCTATCCAAGTCATCCTGCAGCCTCATAGCATCCTCATCGCAGCTCACACTGCCACCCAGCTCTATGTCATCCACAAATTTGGAGATATCACATTCCCTTGTCTAAATCGTTAATATAGGTTGTAAACAACTGGGGTCCCAGCACCAAGCCTTGCGGCACCCCACTAGTCAATGCCTGTCATTCCAAAAAGGACCTGTTAATTCCTACTCTTTGCTTCATGTCAGCTGGTCAGTTATCTTTCCATGTCAATACCCTACCCCCAATATCATGTGCTCTCATTTTGCACACTAATCTCTTGTGTGGGACCTTGTCAAAGGCTTTTTGAAAGTCCAGATACACCACATCCAGTAGCTCTCCCTTATCCATTCTACTTGTTACATCCTCAAAAAAATCCAAAAGATTAGACAAGCATGGTTTCCCCTTCATAAATCGATGCTGACTTTGACCAATCCTGTCACAGCCTCCAAAGGCGATGCTATAACATCTTTAACAATCGACTCCAGCATCTTCCCCACTAACGATGTAAGGCTAACTGGTCCATTTTCCCGTTTTCTCTCTCCCTCCTTTCTTAAAAAGTGAAGTCTTTTAAATGGAACGCACAGCAACTGCACATAGTTCATAGGTTCCAGGAGCAGAATTAGGCCAATCGGCCCATCGTCTACTCTGCCATTCAATCAGACCTTCTCTCGCAACCCCATTCTCCTGTCTTCTCCCCATCACCCCTGACACCTGTACTAATCAAGAATCTGTCAACCTCCGCATTAAAAATATCCATTGACTTGACCTCCACAGCCTTCTGTGGCAACGAGTTCCACACATTCACGACCACCTGACTCAAGAAATTCATCCTCATCTCCTTTCTAAAGGTACATACGTCCTTTTATTCTGAAGCTGTTCCCTCTGGTCCTAGACTCTCCCACTTGTGGAAACATCCTCTCCACATCCACTCTATCCAGGCCTTTCAATACAATAATACAATACAATATTTTATTCAATGTCATTTGAACCTGAGTGAGGCTCAAACGAAACTGTTTCTACAGCCATACAAACAAAACAATTCCTACAAGACACACAAACAATTCAATTCACACAAACATCCATCTCAGTGAATATCCTCCTCACTGTGATGGAAGGCAAAGTCTTTTCTCTCCCCTGTGCACCATTTTTCTCCCGATGTTGAAGCCCCAGGCGGGCGATGGTAAGTCCCACGGCCATTAAGGTCGCGCCGGGCGATGTACAGCCCCGCTCCAGGTCTTAATGTCTCAAAGTTGGAGCCCCCAGCGGGCGTTGGCATGTCCCGCGACCGTTAAAGCTGCGCCGGGCGATTTACGGCCCCGCTCCGGGTCGTTCCAACCCCGCGACATGGGCGGGAGAAGTTGCGTTGTGGGAGCTCCGAAAAGCGGTCTCCACCAGGCACCCTATGTCCCGTCCACCGGGCCTGCGGCTGGAGCCTCCGAGCTCCGGAGTTGGGCTGCAGCAGCGAGCCATCACCGCTCCCCACGCTCCGAGGCCGGCCAGCCCACGATGGTAAGTCCGCAGCTCCGCATGCTCCGTGAATGGAGCCCCCAGGTCGTTCCGGTTGGAGGCCGCTCCACGGTGCTAGGCCCCAACAACAATGGAGACCCGACAGGGAAAAGGTCGGGTCTCCCGTGCAGGGAAGAGATTTTAAAAGTTCTCCCCCCCCCACACACATACACAATTAAAAACAGTATAAAAAACACAACAACTACATTTAACTAGGCAACAAAATAAAAAAAGACAGACATGAGTCGCACCGCCAACCGGAAACTATTCACTATTCCGTGTTTACTATTCCAGATGCTGGAATCTTGAGTGAAAAAACACAGTGCTGGAGTAATCCAGCAGGACAGGCAGCATCTCTGGAGAACATGGTTGTGACATTTTGGGTCAGACTGATTGCAGTAGGGAGGGTGAAAGCTGGAGGAGATGTGGGGAGGTGGGACAAAGACAGGCAAGTGATGGGTGGATACAGGTGAGTGGGGATTGATCGGCAGATTCAGGGTCCTGAACTTGAATAAAGGAGACTTTGAAGGTAGAGGAACCGACTTGAGGTCAGGCCATCCTAGACTGGGTATTGTGTAATGAGGAAGGATTAGTTACCGCTCTTGTGCAAAGGCCCCTTGGGCAACAGTGACCATAATTCTCCATTAGGATGGAGAGTGACATGGTTATTTCAGAGACTAGGGTCCTGAACTTGAATAAAGGAGACTTTGAAGGTATGAGATGGGAATTGGCTAGGATAGACTGGCAAATTATACTTAAAGTGTTGACGGTGGAGATGCAATGGCAAAGATTTAAAGACCGCATGGATGAATTCCAGAAATTGTTCATCCCTGTCTGACGAAAAAATAAAACTGGGAAGGCGGCTCAACCGTGGCTGATGAGGGAAGTTAAGGATAGTGTTAAATCCAAGGAAGAGGCATATAAATTGGCCAGAAGAAGCGGCAATCCAGAGGACTGGGAGAAATTTAGGATTACAAAGAGGTTAATGAAGAGGGGGAAAAAAGAGAATGAAAGAAAGCTTGCGGGGAATATAAAAACTGACTATAAATGTTTCTTTAGGTATGTAAAACGGAAAGGATTAGTGAAGACAAATGTACAGTGGCTTGCAAAAGTATTCATACCCCTTGAACTTTTCCACATTTTGTCACGTTACAACCACAAACATAAATGTATTTTATTGGGATTTTATGTGATAGACCAACACAAAGTGGCGCATAATTGTGAAGTGGAAGGAAAATGATACATGGTTTTCAAATTTTTTTACAAATAAAAAACTGAAAAGTGTCGCGTGCAAAAGTATTCAGCCCCCTTTACTCTGATACCCCTAAATAAAATCCAGTGCAACCAATTGCCTTCAGAAGTCACCTAATTAGTAAATAGAGTCCACTTGTGTGTAATCTAATCTCAGTATAAATACAGCTGTTCTGTGAAGGCCTCAGAGGTTTGTTAGAGAACATTAGTGAACAAACAGCATCATGAAGCCCAAGGAACACACCAGACAGGTCAGGGATAAAGTTGTGGAGAAGTTTAAAGCAGGGTTAGGTTATAAAAAAATATCCCAAGCTTTGAACATCTCACGGAGCACTGTTCAATCCATCATCCGAAAATGGAAAGAGTATGGCACAACTGCAAACCTACCAAGACATGGCCGTCCACCTAAACTGACAGGCCGGGCAAGGAGAGCATTGACCAGAGAAGCAGCCAAGAGGCCCATGGTACTCTGGAGGAGCTGCAGAGATCCACAGCTCAGGTGGGAGAATCTGTCCACAGGACAACTATTAGTCGTGCACTCCACAAATCCGACCTTTATGGAAGAGTGGCAAGAAGAAAGCCATTGTTGAAAAAAAGACATAAGAAGTCCCATTTGCAGTTTGCCACTAGCCTTGTGGGGGACACAGCAAACATGTGGAGGAAGGTGCTCTGGTCAGATGAGACCAAAATTGAAGTTTTTGGCCTAAATGCAAAACGCTATGTGTGGCGGAAACCTAACACTGCACATCACCCTGAACACACCATCCCCACTGTGAAACATGGTGGTGGCAGCATCATGCTGTGGGGATGCTTTTCTTCAGCAGGGACAGGGAAGCTGGTCAGAGTTGATGGGAAGATGGATGGAGCCAAATACAGGGCAATCTTGGAAGAAAACCTGTTAGAGTCTGCAAAAGACTTGAGACTGGGGCGGAGGTTCACCTTCCAGCAGGACAACGACCCTAAACATACAGCCAGAGCTACAATGGAATGGTTTAGATCAAAGCATATTCATGTGTTAGAATGGCCCAGTCAAAGTCCAGACCTAAATCCATTTGAGAATCTCTGGCAAGACTTGTAAATTGCTGTTCACAGACGCTCTCCATCCAATCTGACTGAGCTTGAGCTATTTTGCAAAGAAGAATGGGCAAAAATTTCAGTCTCTAGATGTGCAAAGCTGGTAGAGACATACCCCAAAAGACTTGCAGCTGTAATTGCAGCGAAAGGTGGTTCTACAAAGTATTGACTCAAGGGGGCTGAATACTTTTACCCGCGACACTTTTCAGTTTTTTATTTGTAAAAAAATTTGAAAACCATGTATCATTTTCCTTCCACTTCACAATTATGCGCCACTTTGTGTTGGTCTATCACATAAAATCCCAATGAAATACATTTATGTTTGTGGTTGTAACGTGACAAAATGTGGAAAAGTTCAAGGGGTATGAATACTTTTGCAAGCCACTGTAGGTCTCTTACAATCAGAGACAGGTGACTTTATATTGGGAAACATGGAAATGCCAGAACAGTTAAACAAGTACTTTGGTTCTGTCTTCACTAAGGAAGACACAAACAATCTCCTGGAAATACTAGGGGACCGAGGATCTAGTGGGAGAGAGGAACTGAAGGGAATCCACATTAGTCAGAAAATTGTGTTAGATAAACTATTGGGACTGAAGGCAGATACATCCCCAGGGCCAGATGGTCTGCAACCCAGAATACTCAAGCAGTTGGCCCTAGAAATCGTGGATTCATTGATGATCATTTTCCAATGTTCCCTCGACTCTGGATCAGTTCCTGTGGACTGGAGGGTAGCCAATGTAACTCCACTTTTTAAGAAAGGAGGGAGAGAGAAAACGGGGAATTATAGACCAGTTAGCCTTACATCGGTAGTGGGGAAGATGCTGGAGTCAGTTATTAAATAAGTTATCGCAGCGCGTTTGGAAAGCAGTGACGGGATCAGTCAAAGTCAGCATGGATTTATGAAGGGGAAATCATGCTTGACTAATCTAATGGAATTTTTGAGGATGTAGAAAGTAAAATGGATAATGGGAAGCCAGTGGATGTGGTGTATCTGGTCTTTAAAAAAGCCTTTGACAAGGTCCCACACAAGAGATTAGTGTTCAAAATTAGAGCACATGGTTTTGGGGGGTAGGGTATTGATATGCATAGAGAACTGGCTGGCAGACAGGAAGGAAAAAGTTGGAATTAACGGGTCCTTTTCAGAATGACAGGCAGTGACTAGCGGGGTGAAGCAAGGCTCGGTGCTGGGACCCTAGTTATTTACAATATACATTAACGATTTAGTCAAGGGATTTAAATGTGACATCTCCAAGTTTGCGGTGACACAAAGCTGGGTGGCAGTGTGAGCTGCGATGAGGATGCTATGAGGCTGCAGGATGACTTGGAGAGTTTGGGTGAGTGGGCAGATGCATGCAGATGCAGTATAATGTGGTAAATTCACGTGTCTCTGACTGTAAGGGACCTACATTCGTCTTCACTGATCTTTTCCCTTTTACATAGCTAAACAGAAATTTACAGTCAGTTTATAAATTCCGCGCAACCTTTCTTTCATGTTCTTTTTTCCCCCTCTTAATTAACCCCTTTGTCCTCCTCTGTTGAGTTCTCAATTTCTGCCAATCCTCTGGTTTGCTGCTTCTTCTGGCCAATTTACATGCCTCTTCCTTGGATTTAACACTATCCTTGACTTCCCTCATCAGCCATGGTTGAGCCGCCTTCCCAGTTTTATTTTTTCGCCAACAGGGATGAACAATTTCTGGAGTTCATCCATGCGGTCTTTAAATCTTTGCCATTGCATCTCCACTGTCATCCCTTTAAGTTTAATTTGCCAGTCTATCCTAGCCAATTTTTGTCTCATACCTTCAAAGTCTCCTTTATTCAATTTCAGGACCCTAGTCTCTGAAATAACCATGTCACTCTCCATCCTAATGCAGACTTCCACCATATTATGGTCACTGTTGCCCAAGGGGCCTTGCACGACAAGATCACTAACTAATTCTTCCTCATTACACAATATCCAGTCTAGGATAGACTGCCCTCTAGTCAGTTCCTCTACATATATGTTTTAAAAACCCATCCTATATACAGGTCAGTTGCCTGATAACAGCCATGAAGAAACTGTCCCTGAATCCGCCAATCAATCCCCACTCACCTGTATCCACCCATCACATGCCTGTCTTTGTCCCACCTCCCCACATCTCCTCCAGCTTTCACCTACTGCAATAAGTCTGACCCGAAATAGAAAATATACAATAGACAATAGACAATAGACAATGGGTGCAGCAGTAGGCCATTTGGCCCTTCAAGCCAGCACCGCCAATCAATGTGATCATGGCTGATCATCCACAATCAGTACCCCATTCCTGCCTTCCCCCCATATCCCCTGACTCCGCTATCTTTAAGAGCCCTATCTAGCTCAGTCTTGAAAGTATCCAGGGAATCGGCCTCCACCGCCCTCTGAAGCAGAGAATTCCACAGACTCACAACTCTGTGTGAAAAAGTGTTTCCTCATCTCCGTTCTAAATGGCTTACCCCTTATTCCTAAACTGTGGCCCTTGATTCTGGACTCCCCCAACATTGAGAACATCTTTCCTGCCTCAAGCTTGTCCAAAACATTAATAATCTTATAGGTTTCAATAAGATCACCTCTCATCCTTCTAAATTCCAGAGTATACAAGCCCAGCCACTCCAATCTCTCAGCATATGAGAGTCGCGCCATCCCGGGAATTAACCTAGTGAACCTACGCTGCACTCCCACAATAGCAAGAATGTCCTTCCTCAAATTTGGAGACCAAAACTGCACACAATATTCCAAGTGTGGTCTCACTAGGGCCCTGTACAACTGCAGAAGGACCTCTTTGCTCCTATACTCAACTCCTCTTGTTATGAAGGCCAACATGTCATTCACTTTCTTCACTGCCTGCTGCACCTGCATACTGACTTATGAACAAGGACCCCCAGATCCCATTGTACTTCCCCCTTTCCCAGCTTTACAACATTTAGATAAAAATCTGCCTACCTGTTTTTGCTACCAAAGTGGATAACCTCACATTTATCCACATTAAACTGCATCTGCCATGCATCTGCCCACTCACCCAACCAGTCCAAGTCATCCTGCATTCTCATAGCATCCTCCTCCAAGTTCACGCTGCCACCCAGCTTTGTGTCATCTACAAATTTGCTAATGTTACTTGTAATCCCTTCATCTAAATCATTAATTTATATTGTAAATAGTTGCTGTCCCAGCACCGAGCCTTGCGGTACCCCATTAGTCACTGCCTGTCATTTTGAAAGGGACCCGTTAATCCCTACTCTTTGTTTCCTGTCTGCCAACCAATTTTCTATCCAGGTCAGCACTCTACCCCCAATACGTTGTGCCCTAATTTTGCCCACTAATCGCTTCTGTGGGCCCTTATCAAATGCTTTCTGAAAGTCCAGGTACACTAAATCCACTGGCTCTCCCTTGTCCATTTTCCAAATTACATCCTCAAAAATTTCCAGATTAGGCAAGCATGATTTCCTCTTCGTAAATCCGTGCTGACTCGGACCGATCCTGTTACTGCTGAACAAATGTGCTGCTATTCCATCTTTTATAATTGACTCCAGCAACTATAATATCTTTAACAATCGACTCAAGCATTTTCCCCACTACCGATCTAAAGCTTTCTCTCTCACGCCTTTCTTAAAAAGTGGGATAACATTAGCTAACCTCCAATCCACAGGAACTGATCCTGAATCTGTCACAACCATGTTCTCCAGAGATGCTGCCTGACTTGCTGCATTACTCAAGCACTTGGTGTTTTTTACTCAAGATTCCAGCATCTAGAATAGTAAACACCGAATAGTGAAAGGCCTGGAAAGAGTGGATGTGGATGTTTCCACAGGTGGGAGAGTCAAGAACCAAAGGGAACAGCCTCAGGATAAAAGGACATATGTACCTTTAGAAAGGAGATGAGGAGGAATTTCTTGAGTCAGGTGGTGGTGAATCTGTGGAATTCATTGCCACAGAAGGCTGTGGAGGCCAACTCAATGGATATTTGTAAGGTGGAGGTTGACAGATTCATGATTAGTACAGGTGTCAGGGGTGTGTGGAGAAGGCAGGAGAATGGGGTTGAAAGGGAAGGTTAGATCAGATTGAATGGCAGATTTGACTTGATGGGCCAATTGACCTAATTCTGCTCCAAAAACTATGAACTGTGCAGTTCCTGTGTCTATCATTTAAAAGACGCCACTTGTTAAGAAAGGAGGGAGAGAGCAAACAGAGAATTATATACCAGTTAGCCTGACATCGGTAGTGGGGAAGATGCTTGAGTCGACTATTAAAGCAGCACATTTGGAAAGCAGTGACAGGATCGGTCAAAGTCAGCATGGATTTATGAAGGGGAAAACATGCTTGACACACATATATACACACACACGCGCATATACACACACACACACACACACATATACACACATATATACACGTAAATTTATACACATATACACACCCACACATATATATACACACCCATACACACAAACACACACACACAATCTGGACTCTTTGACTCTGTGACTGTTGGCTGCGTAGCCTGTGCTGAGCAGAACTATCTCTGGGTCTGAAGTGGTCCAACACTGCCCCCTCCTGGTCTGCCAGACAACTCACCACCAGAAACAACTGCCTCCTCACCACACGCCCACTTCTGAAGAGTTTAATTGTCACATGTACCGGGACCGGAGAAATTAAATTCTAACTTGCTGCAGCTTTAAACACCACAACACAGCACCAGAGACACGGGTTCGATCCTGACCACGGGCGCTGTCTATACAGAGTTTGTACGTTCTCCCCGTGATCCGTGTTTTCGCTTTCCTTCCACATTCCAAAGACGTACAGTTTGTAGGCTGATTGGCTTGGTATAATAGTATATTGTCTCTGGTGTGCGTAGGATAGTGCTAGTGAGCGGGGATCGCTGGTCGACGCAGACTCAGTGGTCCGAAGGGCCTGTTTCCGCATTGTATCTCTAAACTAAACTAAATAAACAAAACTAAACTAAACTAAACTAAACTAAACTAAACTAAACTCAACAAATAAATATTCCAAAACCAAAACACACAGTGCTGGAGTTACACAGCGGGTCAGGCAGCATCTCTGGAGACCATGGATAGGGGATGCTTCGGGTCATAAGATCAGGATCATAAGTGATAGGAGCAGAAAGAGGCCATTCGGCCCATTAACTCTACGCCATTCAATCATGGCTGATCTATCTCTCCCTCCTAGCCTCATTCTCCTCCTTCTCCCCGCAACCTCTGACACCTGTACTAATCAGAATCAGAATCAGAATCAGATTTTATTCGCCAAGTATGTTTTGCAACATACGAGGAATTTCACTGGTCAGGTGAGTCATACAATTAAAAGCAACAGAATCAAAAACACATTTTAACATGAACATCCACCGCAGCGACTCCTACACATTCCTCATTGTGATGGAAGCCGAAATAACGTTCAAGTCCTTCCTTTTGTTCTTCCTAGGTCGGGGGCCTTGGCTCCCATAGCCGGTGGTGTTCGGGACCTCCGCGTCGAGGCATTCAGCTCCTGCATCGGGGGGTTGTCAGCTCCCCTGCGCCGGGCGATCGAACCTCGCGTTGGGGCTGGTCGAACCTTCTGCGGCGTTGGAGCTCCAAACTAGCCTCTCCCGAGGTGCGAGCCCTTGATGGTAAGTCCGCAGGCCGCGGTGGGAGCGATCCCAGGCAAAGGATCAGCTCCGATGTTAAGTCCGCGCTCCGCGGTGGGGCTCACGACACTCCAAGGAGGCTTCCAGCTCCAGCGATGGTAGGCCGCAGAGCCCAGAGAATGTGATCCGAAAATGTATCACATCTCCGGGAAGGTTGGAACTTGAAAAAAAGTTTACCCCGATCCCCTCCCCCCTCCCCCCACATAAAACAAACCGAAGTACATTAAAACAAACTTTTAACAAACGCTAAAAATACCAAAAAGATGAAAACACTAACAGACTGCCGGCAGGGCTGCCATCTCCCCGGCGCCCCTGGTGGTTTCCTGGTAATCAAGGATCTATCTATCTCTGCCTAAAAAATATCCACTGTCTTGGCCTCCGCAGTCTTCCGTGGCAAAGAATCCCACAGATTCACCATCCTCTGACTAAAGAAATTCCTCCTTATCTACTTCCTTAAAGAATGTCCTTTAAGGGACAAGACCCTTTTAGTATAGAGATACAGCGCGGAAAAATGTCCTTCGGCCCATCGAGTCCACACCGACCAGTGATCCCCGCACATTAGCACAAGCCTACACATACGAGGTAACAAATTTACACTTATGCCAAGTATACAACCCAAGCCAATTAACCTACAAACATGTACGGTGTTGGAGTGTGGGAGGAAACCGGAGCACCCAGAGAAAACCCTTGCATGTCACGGGGACAATGTACAAACTCCATACATAGAAACACCATACATAGAAAGTCAAGAGTCTTTATTTCCATCAGTTATGAATTAAAACAATTAAAATCTGTTTTGTTGCATCTTTACAGGTATATTAGATGCAACAACAAAAATATAAATGCACAATAAGTTCTTAGTTATTCTAAGTAAACTTGTAAGAAGGAACGGCAGATGCTGGTTTAAACCGAAGATAGACACAAAAATCTGGAGTAAGGCAGCGGGACAGGCAGCATCTCTGGAGAGAAGGAATAGGTGACATTTCGGGTTGAGAAGGGCCTGAAGAAGTGCCTCGACCCGAAATGTCACCCATTCCTTCTCTCCAGAGATGCTGCCTGTCCCGCTGAGTTACTCCAGCTTTTTGTGTCGTTCTAATTAAACGTGTTTTGTTTAGTTTATTGTCACGTTTACCAAGGCACAGTGAAAAGATTTTGTTGCGTGCTAAGCAGTCAGCAGAAAGACTATACATGATCACAATCGAGCCGTCCACAGTGCACATGAGACATGATAAAGGGAATAACAATTAGTACAAGATAACGTCCAGTAAAGATAGTCAGAGGGTCTCGAATGAGGTAGATGGGAGGTCAGGACCGCTTTCTAGTTGTTGGTAGGATGGTTCAGTTGCCTGATAACAGCTGGGAAGAAACTGTCCCTGAATCTGGAGGTGTGCCTTTTCACACTTCTGTACCTCTTGTCTGATGGGAGAGTGGAGAAGAGGGAGTGACCAGGGTGCGACTGGTCCGTGATTATGCAGCTGGCCTTGCCGAGGCAGCGTGGGGTGTAAATTAAGTCAATGGAAGGCTTTGGAGATTAGAGGGTTTCAGCTCTAGGCAAAGGTTGGACAAACCTGGAATGTTTTCTCTGGAGCCTCGGAGGTTGAGGGGAAACCTGATAGAAGTTTGTAACATTATGTGAGGCATAGATCGTGTGGAACCTTATTCCCATGGTGGAAAGGCCAAGACCAGAGCACATATCTTTAAGGTAAGAGGCGCAAAGTTGGCAATACATCAGTGGCAGGGTGGCTCAGCACAGCGGTAGAGTTGCTTTCTTACAGCGCTTACAGCGCCAGAGTCCCGGGTTCGATCCCGACTACGGGTGCTGCCTGCACGGACTTTGTGCGTTCTCCCCGTGACCTCATGGGTTTTCTCCGAGATCTTCGGTTTCCTCTCATACTCCAAAGATGTACAGTTTAGTTGGTTTATGGGCTTGGTACAGAATTGGTAGAGATAGCGTTAGTGTTCGTTAGTTCACCGTTGTCATTGGTCGCCGCGGATTTGGTGGGCCGAAGGGCCCGTTGCCATGCTGTATCTTTAAACAAAACTAAACTAAAATGAGTGGGGGCAAGTTTTTTATAGAGAGGGTGGTGGAACATAAAGTCATAAGTTCCCTATCCCCCGACTCTCAGTCTGAAGAAGGGGCTCGACCCAAAACATCACCTATTCCTTTTCTCCAGTGATGCTGCCTGACCCTCTGTGTTACTCCAGCTTTTTGTGTCTCTTCAGTTTAAACCAGCTTCTGCAGTTATTTCCTGCAAATTAGTTTAGTTTAGTTTAGTTTATATGAGTTGTTCATAAGGTCATAAGGTCATAATTGATAGGAGCAAAATTAAGCCATTCGGCCCATCAAGTCTACTCTGCCATTCAATCACGGCTGATCTCCTAACCCCATTCTCCTGCCTACTCCCCATAACCCATAACACCCTGAGATACACTGCCTGGGATGGTGTTGGTGGCAGATACGATAGTTGTGTTTAAGAGGCTTGTGAGGTGAGACTGGACCATGGTTAAACATCACAGGACAGAGAGGAAGCATATTAGTGGAAAGTCCATTGCAGTTTAGTGGTGTGGTGGGTTTGAGGTTAGCGTTGTGCAGTGTGGTTCAACAACCTGATGGTTGCTAAGAAACTATTCTTGAACCTGGAGGTCATGGTTCTCAGGCTCCTGTACTTCCTTTCCGATGGTAGCAGTGAGATGAAGGTGTGGCCAGGGTGATGTGGGTCTCTGCAGACACTCTCTGCTTATTTGAGGCAGCGACTCCTGCAGATCCTTTCAATGGTGGGGAGTTCAGTACCCGTGATGAACATAAGTTCATAAGTAATAGGAGCAGATTTAGGCCATCGAGTCTACTCCACCATTCACTCACGGCTGATCTATCTTTCCCTCTCAACCCCATTCTACTGCCTTCTCCTCCTAACCCCTAACACCCTTACAAATCATCAATCCGCACCTGAGAAATATCCTTTGACGGCTTCCACAGCCGTCTATGGCAATGAATTCCACAGATTCACCACACTCTGATTAAAGAAATTCCTCTTCATCTCCTTTCTAAAGGTACGTCCTTTCATTCTGAGGCTGTGCCCTCTGGTCCTAGACTCTCCCACAAATCAGTGATCCCCGTACACTAGCATTATCCTATAAACTGGGGACAATTTTAACCGAAGCCGGTTAACTTACAAACCTGCACATCTGGTGAGGGAGGAAACTGGAGCACCCAGAGAAAACACATGATTGATTGAAAGATTGACCGATCGATTGACCGATCGACCAATCGATTGAATGATTGATTGATTGATTGATTGATGAATAAGACATGGAAACAGGCCCTTTGGCCCACTGGGTCCATACCGACCATCGATCACCGTTTCACACTAGTTCCATGTTAGCCCACTTTCTCATCCACTCCCTACACACTAGGGGGCAATTTTACAGAAGCCCATGAACCTACAAACTCGAACGTCGTTGGGATGTGGGAGAAAATCTGAGCTACCAGAGGTAACCCTCGCGGTCACAGGGCGAACGTGCAAACTACGTATAGACAGCACCCGTAAACAGGATCGAACCCGGGCTTCAAGGCAGCAACTCTACCACTATGCCACCATGCCACCCTTCAAATTGATTGGGGGGGGGGGGGGGTTGGGGGGGAATGAGGATGTACAGGGAAGAGCTGGAAGAGAGATGGGGGCAGGACAAAGTCTGGCAAGTGATAGGTGGATACAGATGAGAGGGGGCATTTTGAGAGACAGCGGCTCTACCCATTGTGCCACTCTGTGCCACCCAGATTAAGCAATTACTTTGTGTCTTTGTGCATAAGATGAACCAGATATCAGTGGGGTTCAAGCGGTTCAGGGAAAATGAGGAAGTTAGTTCAAAATAGCAGGAGGAAGTTGGTGACCTTGAAAGCCGATACATTGCAAGGACTTTATGATTCATAATGTCATGAGTCACAGTGATATGCAGCACGAATACAGGCCCTTCGGCCCATCTCATTGATGCTGACTATGATGCCCCATCCACGCTACTCCTAATCAGTTCAGTTCAGTTTAGATTATTTTAGTTTAATTTGGTTTAATTTAGTTCAGTTTAGTTTAGTTTAGTTTAGTTTGGTTTAATTTGGATTATTTTAGTTTAGTTTAGTTTAATTTCATTTAGTTTAGTTTGGTTTAGCTTGGTTCAGTTTGGTTTATTTTTGAGATACAGCACCCAAACAGGCCCTTCAGCCCATCTGGTTGATGCTGACTAAGATGCCCCATCCACGCTACTCCCATTTAGTTTACTTTACTTTCGTTCAGTTCAGTGCAATTCAGTTCAGTTCGCTGTGCTTAGTCACATGTGGCAATAAAGTATTCCACTCCATTCCAGTACAGTTTAGTTCAGTTCAGTTTAGTTCAGTTTAGATTATTTTTGTTAGTTTGGTATAGTTTGGTTTAGTTTAGTTTAGTTTTGAGACACAGTGCCCAAACAGGCCCTTCAGCCCACTGAGACCGTGCCGTCCAGCGATCCCCACACACTCGCACTATCCTACTAGGGACAATTTTTACAATTTTTACTGAAGGCAATTAACCTACAAACCTGCACGTCTTTGGAGTGTGGGTGGAAACCGGGAAAAACCGACACAGGTCACTGGGAGAAGGTAAAACTCCGCACAGACAACACCCATAGTCAGGATTTTCCGGGTGCTCCGGTCTCCTCCCACAGCATCCCCCATCCAGAGATGCTGCCTGTCCCATTGAGTTACTCCAGCAGTTTGTGTCTATCTTCCCTCTAAATCTTTCCTATTCTATCCATGCACCCGTCCAAATGTCTTTTGTTGCCTCAACTGCCTCATCTGGCAGCTCATTCCATACACCTCCGTGTGGTAAACGTTGCCCCTCAGATTCCAGTAAAATCTTTCCCCTCTCACCTTAAACCTATGTCCTCTGGTTCTTCATTCCTGGTTCTGGGTAAAAGATTCTGAAAATTCACCCTATCCATTCACCTCATGATTTTACACACATCCATAAAATCACCCCTCAGCCTCCTGCGCTCCAAGGAATAAAGTCCTAGTCTGCCCAACCTCTCCCTATATCTCAGGCCCTCGAGTCCTGGCAACATCCTTGTAAATCTTCTCTGTACCAGTTTCAGATTAATGGCTATATTTCGCACAGCAGGGTAACCAAAACTGAAAACAATCATGGGGACTGTGACAACATCCTCATCATACTCCAAAGATGTACAGTTTAGTAGGTTTATTGGCTTGGTACAGAATTGGTAGAGATAGCGTTAGTGTTCGTTAGTTCACCGTTGTCATTGGTCGCCCCGGATTTGGTGGGCCGAAGGGCCCGTTGCCATGCTGTATCTTTAAACAAAACAAAACTAAAATGAGTGGGGGCAACTCTTTTATAGAGAGGATGGTGGAACATAAAGTCATAAGTTCCCTATCCCCCGACTCTCAGTCTGAAGAAGGGGCTCGACCCAAAACATCACCTATTCCTTTTCTCCAGTGATGCTGCCTGACCCTCTGTGTTACTCCAGCTTTTTGTGTCTCTTCAGTTTAAACCAGCTTCTGCAGTTCCTTCCTGCACATTAGTTTAGTTTAGTTTAGTTTATATGAGTTGTTCATAAGGTCATAAGGTCATAATTGATAGGAGCAGAATTAAGCCATTCGGCCCATCAAGTCTACTCTGCCATTCAAACACGGCTGATCTCCTAACCCCATTCTCCTGCCTTCTCCCCATAACCCATAACACCCTGAGATACACTGCCTGGGATGGTGTTGGTGGCAGATACGATAGTTGTGTTTAAGAGGCTTGTGAGGTGAGACTGGACCATGGTTAAACATCACAGGACAGAGAGGAAGCATATTAGTGGAAAGTCCATTGCAGTTTAGTGGTGTGGTGGGTTTGAGGTTAGCGTTGTGCAGTGTGGTTCAACAACCTGATGGTTGCTAAGAAGCTATTCTTGAACCTGGAGGTCATGGTTCTCAGGCTCCTGTACCTCCTTTCCGATGGTAGCAGTGAGATGAGGGTGTGGCCAGGGTGATGTGGGTCTCTGCTGATATTCTCTGCCTATTTGAGGCAGCGACTCCTGCAGATCCTTTCGATGGTGGGGAGTTCAGTACCCGTGATGAACATGTTCATAAGTAATAGGAGCAGATTTAGGCCATCGAGTCTACTCCGCCATTCACTCACGGCTGATCTATCTTTCCCTCTCAACCCCATTCTACTGCCTTCTCCTCCTAACCCCTGACACCCTTACAAATCATCAATCCGCACCTGAGAAATATCCTTTGATGGCTTCCACAGCCGTTTATGGCAATGAATTCCACAGATTCACCACACTCTGATTAAAGAAATTCCTCTTCATCTCCTTTCTAAAGGTACGTCCTTTCATTCTGAGGCTGTGCCCTCTGGTCCTAGACTCTCCCATAAATCAGTGATCCCCGTACACTAGCATTATCCTATAAACTGGGGACAATTTTAACCGAAGCCGGTTAACTTACAAACCTGCACATCTGGTGTGGGAGGAAACCGGAGCACCCAGAGAAAACGCATGATTGATTGAAAGATTGACCGATCGACCAATCGATTGATTGATTGATTGATTGATTGATTGATGAATAATACATGGGAACAGGCCCTTTGGCCCACTGGGTCCATACCGACCATCGATCACCGTTTCACACTAGTTCCATGTTAGCCCACTTTCTCATCCACTCCCTACACATTAGGGGGCAATTTTACAGAAGCCAATTAACCTGCAAACTCGAACGTCGTTGGGATGTGGGAGAAAACCTGAGCTCCCAGAGGTAACCCTCGCAGTAACAGGGCGAACGTGCAAACTCCGTATAGACAGCACCCGTAAACAGGATCGAACCCGGGCTTCAAAGCAGCAACTCTACCACTATGCCACCATGCCACCCTTCAAATTGATTGTGTGTGGGGGTGGGGGGGGGGGGAGGATGATGTACAGGGAAGGAGGATGTACAGGGAAGAGCTGGAAGAGAGATGGGGGCAGGACAAAGTCTGGCAAGTGATAGGTGGATACAGGTGAGAGGGAGCATTTTGAGAGACAGCGGCTCTACCCATTGTGCCACTCTGTGCCACCCGGATTAAGCAATTACTTTGTGACTTTGTGCATAAGATGAGCCAGATATCAGTGGGGTTCAAGCGGTTCAGGGAAAATGAGGAAGTTAGTTCAAAATAGCAGGAGGAAGTTGGTGACCTTGAAAGCCGATACATTGCAAGGACTTTATGATTCATAATGTCATGAGTCACAGTGAGATGCAGCACGAATACAGGCCCTTCGGCCCATCTCATTGATGCTGACTATGATGCCCCATCCACGCTACTCCTAATCAGTTCAGTTCAGTTTAGACTATTTTAGTTTAAATTGGTTTAATTTAGTTCAGTTTAGTTTAGTTTAGTTCAGTTTGGTTTAATTTGGATTATTTTAGTTTAGTTTAGTTTAATTTCATTTAGTTTAGTTTGGTTTAGTTTGGTTCAGTTTGGTTTATTTTTGAGATACAGCACCCAAACAGGCCCTTCAGCCCATCTGGTTGATGCTGACTAAGATGCCCCATCCACGCTACTCCCATCTAGTTTACTTTACTTTCGTTCAGTTCAGTGCAATTCAGTTCAGTTCGCTGTGCTTAGTCACATGTGGCAATAAAGTATTCCACTCCATTCCAGTACAGTTTAGTTCAGTTCAGTTTAGTTCAGTTTAGATTATTTTTGTTAGTTTGGTATAGTTTGGTTTAGTTTAGTTTAGTTTTGAGACACAGTGCCCAAACAGGCCCTTCAGCCCACTGAGACCGTGCCGACCAGCGATCCCCACACACTAGCACAATCCTACTAGGGACAATTTTTACAATTTTTACTGAAGGCAATTAACCTACAAACCTGCACGTCTTTGGAGTGTGGGAGGAAACCGGGAAAAACCGACACAGGTCACGGGGAGAAGGTAAATCTCCGCACAGACAACACCCATAGTCAGGATTTTCCGGGTGCTCCGGTTTCCTCCCACAGCATCCCCCATCCAGAGATGCTGCCTGACCCATTGAGTTACTCCAGCAGTTTGTGTCTATCTTCCCTCTAAATGTTTCCTATTCTATCCATGCACCCGTCCAAATGTCTTTTGTGGCCTCAACTGCCTCATCTGGCAGCTCATTCCATACACCTCCGTGTGGTAAAAGTTGCCCTTCAGATTCCAGTAAAATCTTTCCCCTCTCACCTTAAACCTATGTCCTCTGGTTCTTCATTCCCGGTTCTGGGTAAAAGATTCTGAAAATTCAACCTATCCATTCCCCTCATGATTTTACACACATCCATAAAATCACCCCTCAGCCTCCTGCGCTCCAAGGAATAAAGTCCTAGTCTGCCCAACCTCTCACTATATCTCAGGCCCTCGAGTCCTGGCAACATCCTTGTAAATCTTGTCTGTACCAGTTTCAGATTAATGGCTATATTTCCCACAGCAGGGTAACCAAAACTGAAAACAATCATAGGGACTGTGACAACATCCTCATCTGAAGAAGGAAGACCAAGAAACATCACCCACCTATCCATGTTCTCCAGAGATGCTGCCTGACCCGCTGAGTTACTCCAGCACTCGGTGTCCTTACGAATATCCTTGTGACTTTTCTCTGCACTCTGCCTATTATTGCACTTCTGTTTGTGAATATTCTTTGTGCAGAAATGAACAGCAGACGTTGCTTTATACCAAAGATATACACAAAGAGCTGGTGTAACTCAGGCAGTCAAAGGGCCGGTTTGCACACTGTATCTCTAAACTAAACTAAACTAAAATCTATATGTGTAGGAAAGAACTGCAGATTCTGGTTTAAAACAAAGTTGGACACAAATTGCAAGAGTAACTCAGCGGGACAGGCAGCCTCCCTGGAGAGAAGGAATGGGTGATGTTTTGGATCGAGTCCCTTCTTCAGATCTACTTGTCATCTATATCAATGATTTGGATGAGGACGTTCCTGGCAATAGCAACTTTGCCGATGATATAAAAGAGGGTGGTTTTGCAGATAGTGAAGATGGTTGTGAATAACTGCTGCAGCATCTTGATCGATTGGTCAGGTGGCCTGAGGAATGGTTGATGGAATTTAATACCGAGTAATGTGAGGTGTTGTATTTTGAGAAGTCTTAAAGGCCTGTCTCACGAATCTGCGGTCATTGGCGGCGAAACGGGAAGAATCTGCCGCCATAGACCGCGCACTCGTGAGAAAGAACAATTCCCGGGCCGTGCGACGGTGTTCCCAACACTGCGCGGTGCAAAAATAAAATCGACAATGTCGAAAACACTATACTCACCGCACAACCTCCACCAGTGATGCACGAGTGCGCACGGCCGCTCGCACGGGCCGCCGCCAGTGTGGGTCGAGCGCCGTGCATCAAACCTCCTCTGCCACAGCCTCCGCCAGTGACGCACGTGCCGCCGCCAGTGAGGCACGTGTGCTGCGCGGCCGCAGGCACAGCCACCGCTACAGCGCCGCGATCAGGATGGCCGCCGCCACAGCCGCCGCTGGTGAGTCACGTGCGGGGGGCCGACGTCATCGCAGTCGGCCCGCCCTTTTTTTACTTACCGCAAGCACGTGGGACCCGCCGTGTTTGAATTAACTCGGCCCCCGCGCAACATCCGTGCGGCGCTCCGGTGGATAGGCTCGACGCTCTCGCCGTTGCCGCGCGGTCCTCGCTACCGTCTACACCGCGCTTCACCGCCGATGACCGCAAACAGGTAAGACACAGCCTTAACATGGGCAGGACCTACACAGTGAATGGTACGGCTCCAGGGAGTGTTGTAGAGCAGAGGGATCTAGGAGCGCAGGTGTATGGTTCCTTGAAGGTGGAGTGGCAGCTGGATAGGGTGGTCAAAAGGGCTTTTGGCACTTTGGCCTTCATCATTCAGAGTATTGAGTATAGAAGTTGGGAGGTCATGTTGCAGTTACATGGTGAGGTCGCATTTAGAGTACTGCGTTCAGTTCTGGTCACCATGTTGTCCGGTGTGGGCACGTTGGGCCGAAGGGCCTGTTTCCACACTGTATCACTCTATGACTCGAGGACTCTATGACTCTAAAAGATGCTGCCTGACCCGCTGAATTACTCCAGCACTTCATGTCTATCTTTTGTGACTATTCTTTTTCTGTCATGCAGAACAGGGGCAATTTTGTTTTTTGTGTGTTTGTCTCAGTGATGCAACTGCAAGCAAGATTTTCATTGGCCATAAAGTCACACAGTGATACAGTGTGGAAACAGGCCCTTCGACACTACTTTCCCACACTGGCCAACATATCCCAGCTACACTAGTCCCACTTGCCTGCGTTTGGTCAATATCCCTCTAAACATGTCCTATCCATGCACCTGTCCAACTGTTTCTTAAACATTGGGATAGTCCCTGCCACAACTACCTCTTCTGGCAGCTCATTCCATATACGCACCACCCTTTGTGTGAAAAAAGTTACCTAGGAAATCATTTCCCTTTCACCTTAAATCTATGTCCTCTGGTCCTCAAATCCCCTACTCTGTGCAAGAGACTTTGTGCATCTACCCGATCTATTGCTCTCATGATTTTGTACTCCTCTGTGAGATCGCCCCCTCATCCTGCACTCCAAGGAATAGAGTCCCAGCCCGCTCAACCTCTCCCTGTCACTCAGACCCTCGGGTCCTGGCAACATCCCCGTAAATCCTCTCTACATCGTTTCCAACATGACAACGTTTTTCCTGGAGTGAACACAGTGCTCTAAGTGTGGCCGCACCAATATCTTGTATAACTGCAACATGACGACCCAACTTCCAGTCCTAGCCTGCTCAACCTCTCCCTGTAATTCAGGCCCTCGAGTCCTGGCTAAATCCTCTTTGTAGCTGTACCTCACTGCATTTGTGCATATGACATTAAACATGACTTAAATGTGGTTTGCAAGCCGGTTTTGGGTCAACACCCACATTGCTGTAGCTTTTTGTAAGCTGCACAAGTAAACATGAGTGTGTTTATCTGCAGTGAACCTTGTGGATGAAAATAACCTCGCCTCAAAGACAGGCTGTTTGAATTCAGTCCATTATCATCTTGGTGACTTCTTATCTCTGAAGATCTGTCCTGGACCCAACACGTTGAAGCAAACATCAAGACAACTATCCACCAAGCCTATACTTTTCTTTTAGTTTATTTTAGTATAGAGATACAGCATGGAAACAGGCCCTTCGGCCCACCGAAACTGCACCACCCAGCGATCCCCGCACGCTAACACAATCCTACACGCACTAGGGGCATTTTTTAAAACATTTACACCAAGCCAATTAACCTACATTCCTGTACATCTTTGGAGTGTGGGAGGAAACTAAAGATCTCAGAGCAAACCCACAAAGGTTGCGGGGAGAATGTACAGACTCCATAGAGACAAGCATCTGTGGTCAGGATCGAACCCGTGTCTCTGGCGCTGAAAGGCAGTAGGTCTACCGCTGTGCTACTGTGCCACCCACTTCCTCAGAAGAATGAGGAGATTTGGTAAGTTGATGAATACTCTCTTGAACTTCAAAGTTCATAATATGTTCCAAGAGTAGAATTAGGCCATTCTGTCCATCGAGTCTACGCCACCATTCAATCATGGCTGATCTATCTTTCTCTCTCAACCCCATTCTCCTGCCTTCTCCCCAAAATCTCTGAACACCGTTACCAATCAAAAACCTGCCTTAAAAATGTTTTTAAAAGGTCCAATGACGGCCTACACAGCTGTCAATGAATTCCACAGATTCACCTCCCTCTACACGTGTACAGTAGAGAGCATATATTGACTGGTTGCATCACGGCCTGTTTAGCAACTCGAATGCCCAGGAATGAAGGAGATTGCGAAAAGTGGTGGACACTGCCCGGTCCATCATGGGTACTGACCTCCCCACCATCGAAGGGATCTACAGGAGTCGCTGCCTCAAAAAGGCAGCCAGCATCATCAGAGACACACACCACCTTGGCCACGCTCTCATTTCACTCCTGCCATCGGGAAGAAGGTGCAGGAGCCTGAAACCTGTAACATCCAAGTTCAAGAACAGCTTCTCTCCGACAGAAAATAGGCTATTTTACTTCGGAGTCACGTGAGTGACTACGTGAAGAACCCGTCCAGCACGCATGCGCGACATTAGCGTTCACGCAGTGCAACATCGACGAACGGGAGTACAGGCGCTCCCGCTACAAGTTTAAAAAGCGGACCATCAGGTAAGTACTTACTCTGAGGTCGTATTCAAGAAGCTTTGCTCTGCTTTGTCAATTCCAGGAAGAAGCTGGGGAAAATGAGCAAAGCACGGCAAGGGAAAAAGACCGCCCCCCCGTTCGACTCCAACAGAACGGGAGTGTCCCATCAGTGGGGGGCGAGAGGCGGCACCTGGACCGCACATGCTGCGGCACACCCTCATTGAGACCGAGCCGAGCCCAGTACCGCTAGCGTAGCCTGACCAACAGCAGCGGGCTGGAGGCAAATCAAGACAAAATACTAACCGGATGGTTATTTCTGATTCCAATGAGGAGGACTCTCCGCCTGAGAGCGGCAGAGTTAGCCGCCTGAGCCGCATGGAAAGGCTCATGGAGCAAATGCTCCAGCGAGACTTGCTTCGGGAGCTGGGGCAGTCTCGCCAAGGGAACTCAGGCACTCCCACAGCAGTGCCCTACAATGCAGTGGCCATCGCTTCTCCCTCAGCCGAGGGCAGCGTTGGCGACCAGGGCTGGGCTGGTCAGGAACAGGGGACATTGGCTGAAGATATCGGGAGTACGCTTGGGGTACAGGATCAGGAAGAGCTGCTGGGTGTGGTGAATCGCTACGTGGTTACACCACGAGCAGGGCGGCCGTTGCAGCCAAAACTGGCGGCCAGCATTAACCACCTGTCCCTCAAACCCCTACAAGAACAGGTAGTCAATGAGGCACTGGAACTCTATTCGCCTCCGGAAAACTGCAGTTCCCTCAACGTGCCGGCCGTTAACAGCCAAATATGGGGGTATGTTGGACAGAGTATCCAGAACCAGGAGATAAAATTACAACGTATCCTCAAGCTCCTGACGACAGGGATAACATCCTATGCTCATTCCGTGGATGGGGTGGATATGACCACCAACCAGCAAGACACTCTGGCTCTGCTGTGTAACACTCAATATGAGATCAACAACCTCTGCAAGGAGATAATAAGACCTGCCCTCAATCCCAAATATGCAGGACTGTGTAAAACACCGGCCTCAGAGCCACAGATCCTGTTATTTGGAAAGGACTTGACAAAACAAGTGAAAGACCTGGAGGAAGAGGCCAAAGCATTCAGCCTCATGAGGGCAGGTCCCGGAACGAGCAGACCCACACAACCCAGACGGCAGTACCCCACCGCGTCCACCAGTCGACGTCAAACTTACCGGACTGGTGAAAGCTCGGGGTCCGCATACCATCCCCGAAAGCCTTTTTTAGGCCAGGGCCCAGAGCGGACCCCATGGAAAATGCGCCACCCCCAACCAGCAGTACATTCAGTAGTACAACCACGGATGAAGAAACTGAAGAAAGGAACACTCCCATAACTATGGAGGTAGGTGGGTCTGCATCCTACCAGCATATAAAAAGAGGGGGAACTTTACTAACAGGGGGGAGATTACACCTGTTCATTGAAGCAATGAGGTCTGTCACGAATGATAGTTATATACTTAACAGTATTCGTGGATATAAAATAGAGTTCATTCAAGCAAATATTCCACCAGTTCAGCACGTACCCCAAAGGGTCTTTACCCTCTCAGTCAAACAAAAACTAGAGGGTCAAGCAGAACTGGTGAGGTTACTTACAAAGGGTATCATTGAGAAATCCAAACATGAGCCTTTGGAATTTGTCTCAAATATATTTACCAAAAACAAAAAAGATGGTGGATGTCACATCATCATTGACTTAACCTCACTAAATACCTTTGTTAAGTATGTACATTTCAAAATGGAAACATTTGTAACTGCCAAACAACTGATTTCCAAAGGATACTTTATGGCGAGCATTGATTTAAAAGATGCCTACTATACAGTACCCATTCAAAAGGGTCCGCAGTTACCTGAAATTTACCTGGATGGGGCAACTATGGCAGTTTAAAGCGTTGTCTAATGGGTTAACATCAGCCCCAAGACTATTTACCAAGATATTAAAACCAGCCTTGGCAACATTAAGAAAACAGAGACATATTGTCATGGCATAACTTGATGATATTCTAATAGTAGGCAAAACCATGGAGTTGGCTAAATCAGCTGTATTGATTGATTGATTGATTGATTTTTACTTTATTAATGCCCTTATTCAGGAGAAATTCAGATGTCCTTGCAGCACACTAATAAAAATACAACATAGCATTAAAGAAGTTTAACATTAAAACATAAAAACATCCCCCCACAATGGTTCCCACTGTGGGGGAAGGCACAAAGTCCAGTCCCCATCCCCATGTCCACCCATAGTCGGGCCTATTGAGGACTCCACAGTCGCCGCTACGGAGGCTCGATGTTCCTGGCCGTTCTCGCCGGGTGATGGTACTCCGGCGTCGGGAGAACCCTCTCAGCAGCTTGGGGTGCCAGGAACGGCCGCCTTCTTACCGGAGACCGCGGCTTCCAAGCTACCAAACAATTGTTTGAAACCCTGGGATTTGTCATACATCCAGATAAATCTAAGTTGACGCCATCCACAACTATGGACTATCTGGGATTCACAATTAACTCAGTCCACATGTCTGTAACGTTGCCAAAACATAAAGTAGCAGAATTGTCACAGACGTGTAACAATTTAATGGTTAGCTATCGACCAACCACCCGACAAGTGGCAAGAGTAATTGGCAAAATGGTAGCAGCATTTCCAGCTACACAATTTGTACCCCTGCACTATTAAAACCTACAAAGGGCAAAAGTACAGGCGTTAAAACGACATGCAGGTCACTTTGACCGAACCATAAAATTACCCATTCAAGCTATATCAGAGTTACAGTGGTGGATAGAGCACATTTGGCATAGTTCCAGCCCTATCATCATCAATAAACCCAACATTAACTAAACAAACAGATGCCAGTGCTCAAGCCTGCGGAGCAACTAATAGCATATCCAGCACAGGTGGTAGATGGACTAACCTAGAATCATCTTTACTACAAACACTGGGCATAAATTATTTGGAAATGTTGGGTGCGTTTTATGGTTTCAAAGCATATTCCACGAATATGCACCATCTGCATGTTCGTTTACAAATTGATAATACCACGGTGGTAGCCTATATTAACCATATGGGCGGAATAAAATCGATATCATGTGACAATTTGGTCAACCAAATCTGGCAATGGTGTGTCAAAAGACATATTTGGCTATCAGCAACTTACCTACCAGGTAAGCTAAATACAATGGCAGACACCAGGTCACGCAAATTCAATGATAACACCGAATGGATGTTAAATTCTAGAGCTTTTGCTAAAATTACAAAGCAATATGGCACACCAGATATCGATCTCTTTGCATCCAGACTAAATTACCAGGTACCAATGTATGTCGCTTGGGAACCAGACCCTGAGGCAGCAGCGATAAATGCATTCTCGCTGAACTGGGGAAACTATTTATTTTATGCTTTTCCCCCCTTCTGCCTCATCAGTAGGGTACTACGCAAAATACAGATGGACTCTGCTTCAGGTATTTTGATAGTACCCGACTGGCCTACACAGCCATGGTTCCCAGTGGTCCTCGACATGGTCATCGAAACTCCTATGACCTTTCCCAGTAGCCCAGACTTATTGACTCACCCGGTATCAGGCATTAGTCATCCATGCCATGACAGAATTAACCTACTGGGTTGCAGATTATGAAAAGACCACTGCTGGGCCTGGTATTATCTGACAGGACCACCAACACCATGACAGCGTCCCACCATATGTCCACCAGGAAACAATACCTATCGAGCATCAGGAAGTGGGAAAGATACTGCTCGACTACTGGGACAACATACTCATCTGCAACCATAACCAATGTACTGGAGTTCCCGGCTGGCCTTCGCCATAATGAAGGACTGAGCTACAGCGCCATCAACACTGCCAGAAGTGCTCTGTCAGCCTACTTAAAACAAGTACCAGGACAACAGGCCATAGGATCTCACCCGCTGGTGATCAAACTCATGAGGGGTATATTCAACTCCAACCCCCCTAGACCTAGGTACACCCAAATCTGTGATGTCAGTGTGGTCCTGACATACCTAAGGGGATGGTCACCAGCCAGGTCTCTCACCCTGGAACAGCTAACCCTGAAAACGGTCATGCTGATGGCACTAGTCTCAGCACAAAGAGTCCAATCCCTCCACTTACTGCGACTGGACAACATGGTTATAACACCAGACCGGGTCTCATTCACCATTCAGGAGCTGGTAAAGCGGAGCAGGCCAGGAACTTCAGGCCTAGTTATGGATTTCTGGGCATACCCACCTGACCCACGGTTGTGTGTCATGACTCACCTACTCACTTACATCAACACAACAAGAGATTCCCGAGGGAGAAAAAAAGCCTTATGGGTCAGCCACAAGAAACCTCATGGTCGGGTGTCGAGCCAAACCATCTCAAGATGGCTCAAGCAGGTACTGGGAGCTGCTGGAGTAGATACTGACGTATATACATCTCACTCCACCAGGGTAGCATCCACATCGGCGGCTAAAAGGATGGACGTACCACTGGACCCCATCCTGGCTACAGCGGGGTGGTCCGTGGAGAAAACATTCCAAACATACTACAACAAGCCGCTAGCAGAACCTGTGTTATTTGCAGAAAGAGTTTTAGAATCTGCAAATATATAATTTAAGCCCAGGGGAGCATCTGTATTTTATGAGGAGTTACGATGAGGGATTATGTGCCCTCCGTTCCCACCCTCAATTATAGAGATCAACTGGTATTTTAGTTCTCCTTTTTCTTTACTATGGTTATTTCAATTATTGTGTTTCCTGTGATTCCACACCGCTGCTTTGAAGTATGTCGCGCATGCGTGCTGGACGGGTTCTTCACGTAATCCCTCATCGTCACTCCTCATAAAATACAGATCAAACTTCAAACTGGTAAGTTCTCGTTTAATCTTACTATTAAACAATGCACAACACAATGTGTAGGAATGAAATGAAGATGCTGGTTTGCCGATTACAGACACAAAATCTGGAGTAAGTCAGTGATCTGGAGTAACTCACTGATCTCCAGAGATGCTGCCTGACCCGCTGAGTTACGCCAGCAGTTTGCGTTTATCTACTCCACAACACTAACTTCAGCAATGGACCTCTCTGGACTGTGTCTTCGGTTGAACTAAGGACTTTGGGGGTTTGTTTGCACTAAACTGCACTTATTTGCACGGAGTTTGTAAATTCTCCCACGTGACCTGCGTGGGTTTCCTCCGCGATGTTCGGTGCCCTCCCACACTCCAAAGTCATACAGGTTTTTTAGGTTAATTGGCTTGGTATAAATGTAGGATGATGTTAGTGTGCGGGGATCACTGGTCGGTGCGGACTCGGTGGGCCTCCTTCCATGTTGTATCTCTAAAACTAAAACTAAAACTGGTATTGTGGTAGATAATTAATTTTTTGTTTTTGTTTATTATAGGGCACCACTTCAATGGGGGCACAGCTGGTAGAGCTCCTGCCTCACAGCGCCACAGACCCGGGTTCGATCCTAACTTCGGGTACTGTCTGTGTGTGCGGAGTTTGCACATTCTCCCTGTGACCAAGTGGGGTTCCACCGGGTGCTCCGGTTTTCTTCCACATCCCAAAGACGTGCGGGCTTACAGTTGTCTGAACAAGACCTCTGACCGAAATGTCACCTATTCCTTTTCTCCAGAGATGCTGCCTGAGCCTCTGAGTTACTCCAGCATTTTGTGTCTTCCTTCCGACACATGGGTTTGTAGGTTAATTGTCCCTCTGTAAATTGCTCCGAGTATGTAGGGAATGGATGAGAAGGTGGGATAGCACAGAACTATTGTGAATGGGTGACCAATGATCTGCATGGATTTGGTGGAAACCCCCTTCCCAGTTCTCCAACCAGTCTGACTGTCCCCGATTACATTTTATCCCTGTTTGCTTTGTTGTCACCTTCTCCTCGTTAACTATCATCTATTCTACATTTTCCTTGATCTAAATTTCTTTTGAGGTCTCGTTTCACACACTTTACCATTCCTTATCTCTGTGTCTCCCTCTCCCTTGACTCTCAGTCTGAAGAAGAGTCTCGACACAAAACATCGCCCAAATCTTCTCTCCTGAGATGCTGCCTGTCCCTCTGCATTACTCCAGCATTTTGTTTCCATCAAGTAAACTAAACCAAACTGAACTGAACTAAACTAAACTAAACTAAACTAAACTAAACTAAACTAAACCAAACTAAACTAAACTAAACTAAACTAAACTAAACTAAACTAAACTAAACTAAACTAAACTAAACTAAACTATACTTAACTAAACTAAACTAAACTAAACTAAACTAAACTAAACCAAACCAAACTAAACTAAACCAAACTATACTGAACTAAACTGAACTAAACTAAACTAAACTTAATTGTTTACTGTACACTGCAAGGGCCAGGAAGCAAGTGGTATCACTGACCCCTCTCACCCTGGCCACAAACTCTTTGAAGCACTTCCCTCTGGAAGGCGACTCCGGACTGGTCACAGCCATACGTAAAAAACGCTTTTTTCCCACATATAGTTGCTCCACTCAATAACCAAATGTCTGTAGCCTCCTTTTGCTCTGATATTTTACTTCATTCACATATTTAAACTATAAAGTTGTATTTAATGTTTTATTGTTTTATGTATTATTCTTAATTGTTTACAGTATGTCGTGTTGTTACTTGCGAGCGGAGCACCAAGGCAAATTTCTTGTATGTGTACATACTTGGCCAACAAATTAATCATTCATTCATACATTCATTTCTAAACTGAACTAAACAAAACTAAACGAAATTGAACTAAACTGAACTGAACTGAACAGAACGGAGAATTCCCCACTTGCTCCATTGCCCTGAGGCAGTTTGGATGACAACATCCCAGGACAGGATACTCTGTGTAATTTGAGTGCACGTGTCTTGACACGGGACAAGCGTGTGTTTGTGGTGCAATAAATTCTAGGGAGCACATGCAATCAGAGCCAACGTGCTTCCTTCCTGCCTCTTGCCTATACAGTTATTACTCAGTAAACCACAGCTTGTGCATCTGTGTCTCTCCCCCGCAAATGCAATGCTAGCATTTATTTCAAGAGGGCTAGAATACAAAAGCAGGGATGTAATACTGAGGCTCTATAAGGCGTTGGTCAGGCCACATTTGGAGCATTGTCAGTAATATTCGGCCCCATATCTGAGGAAGGATGTTCTGGCTCTGGAGAGGATCCAGGGGAGGTTTACAAGAATAATCCCAGGAATGAGTGGATTAACATATGATGAGCACTTGACAGCACTGGGCCTGTACTGGCTGGTTTAGAAGGCTGAGGGGGGACCTCATTGGAACTTAGTGAAAGGCCTGGATAGAGTGGATATGGAGAGGATGTTTCGACCAGATGGCACAGCCTCAGAACAAAAGGACGTAAAAGAAAGGAGATGAGGAGGAATTTATTTTGTCAGAGGGTGGTGAATCTGCGGGTTTCATTGCCACAGACGGCTGTGGAGGCTGTCAATGGGTATTTTTAAGGCGGAGATTGACAGATTCTTGATTAGTAAAGGGCCTGTCCCACGAGCATGCGACTGCATGCAGCAAGCGCGACCTAACCGGACGCGGGGGCCGCGCAGGGGTCACGCGGAGGTCGAATGATCCCTGTACAGGGCCGGTCCCACCAGCATGTGGCTGCATGTGGCAAGCGCGACCAAACCAGAAGCAGGGGCTGCGCGGAGGTCGAGTGAGTGACGTGGAGTTCGAGCGAAGTCCGCGGGAAGTTCGCGCGTGACGTATGGCGTCAAGATGCTGCATATGGCGTCGAGACGCTGCGGACGCCCGTCGAGTCGGTGCGTACGGCGTCGAGGCGGCTGCGGGCCGGCAGGCCGTTGCCGCGCGGAAGTTTTGAACACTGTCAGTTTTTCGGAGCGCCGCGCAATGTCGGGACCAGCTCCGCACAACCCCATACGGCTCCGGCGATCGAAGTGGGACCGGCCCCGTGAGGCCGTGCGGCTCAAGCGACCACGTTAGGTCGCGCTTGCCGCATGCAGTCGCATGCTCGTGGGGCAGGCCCTTTAGGGTGTCAGGGGTTATGGGGAGAAGGCAGGAGAATGGGGTTAGGAGGGAGAAATAGATCAGCCATGATTGAATGGTGGAGTAGGCTTGATGGGCAGAATGGCCTAACTCTGTTCCTGGAGCTTATGACAGACACAAAATGCTGGAGTAACTCAGAGAGACTGGCAGCATCTCTGGAGAGAAGGAATGGGTGACGTTTTGGGTCGAGACCCTTCCATGAACTCATAAGCTCACTACCTCATGTGTTACTGTGTTAAGCGTCAGATGGGTGGGTCAGAGTAGCTATGCTTACACTAACCGACAGAAGATGGGAATTTGTGTAAATAGGGTTTATTATAAACGGAAAGCGTTTCATTTACAGTGGCTGATGAAGAAAAGCGCCCATACAGCTGCAAAGCCCCGACAACTGTGTGGGGTGGGTGGGGAGACCGTGCGGTGTGTCAGTGGGGCTGTGATAAGTCTGACTGTGTGAGAGATCGTGTGTGGGAGGGATGCCGAGTGACTGTGTATGTGAGCCTGTGACCGTGTGTGCGACTGTGTGTGCATGAGTCTGTGTGAATCTGTGACTGTGAGACGGTGCATGGGACTGTGTGTTTGTGAGTCTGTGTGTGTGAGAATGAGTGTGTTTGTGAGACTGTGTGTGTGTGAGCCTGTGGATGAGTGTGTGTGAGCGACTGTGTGTGTATCTGTGACTGTGAGACAGTGTGTGTGTGAGAAGGAGTGTGAGTTTGTGAGACTGTGACTGAGACAATGTGTGTGAGCGACTGTGTGTGTGAGCCTGTGACTGTTAGACTATGTGTGTGTGTGTGTTACTAAGCGTGAGTCTGATTGAGGTGGTGTGTGTGAGAGAATGTGTGTGTGAGACAGTGTGTGTAAGACTGTGTGTGCGACTGACTGTGTGTGAGTGTGCATGTGAGTGTATGTGTGAGTGTGAGTGTGTGTGAGAGTGTGTGTCAGAGAAATTGTGTGCGGGTTCTGGGCTGGCCTTAAGCCAATTGGACCAATTGCTCGCAATTGGGCCCCACGCCTAAGGGGGCCCCGCACTAGAGTAATCAACTCCCGGCTCGTCAAGTACACACAACAACACATTGCAATATATAAGTAACACCACATTGCAGGTTCTACAGAGAACAGCAATTATTATAATTTTTAATGAATTTTTACAAGGTCGGTAGTGTTTAGTTATACTGTTTATACTGAGGTCACCTCATGATGCAGCTGTACACGTCGGTGGCCAGACTACACTTGGAGATCTGTAAGACGTCTGCTCACCCAGTTACAGGAAGTGTGGCATTTATCGGAAAGGGTGCAACATGTATTCACCAGGATGTTACCAGGGCTTGCAGGCTTGAGTTATATGGAGTGGTTGGATAGACTGCGGCAGTTTACTTCAGAGCGCAGGAAGATGAGTGATAACCTTCCTGATGAGTATAAAATCATGTGTGACGTGCATAAAGTGAAAGTCCAGTGAGGTTGTGTGAAGGGTCTTATGGGAGGACATAGCAACAGGGGAGAGAGAGAGAGGGAGAGAGGGAGAGGGAGAGAGGGAGAGAGGGGAGGGGGAGGGGGAGGGGGAGGGGGAGGGGAGGGGAAGGGGGAGGGGGAGGGGGAGGGAGAGGGAGAGGGAGAGGGAGAGGGAGAGGGAGAGGGAGAGGGAGAGGGAGAGGGAGAGGGAGAGGGAGAGGGAGAGGGAGAGGGAGAGGGAGAGGGAGAGGGAGAGGGAGAGGGAGAGGGAGAGGGAGAGAGAGAGAGAGAGAGAGAGAAAGAGAGAGGGAAGGGGAGAGAGGGAGAGGGGAGAGATGGGGAGAGGGAGAGGGTGGGAGAGGGACAGAGGGAGAGAGAGACGGAGAGGTCGGTAGAGGTTGGCGAGGGTGAGATGGAGAGGGAGAGGGAATATAAAAAATAAATGAACTTGAAACATTAGGGCTGGATGTTGAAATTATCCGTGGCCAAGGGTATGATAATGGTGCCAAGATGGAGGGACACACCTCAGGTGTGCAGGCACGACTTCTACAGACGCATCTATATGTGGAAAACACCACTCAACTTTCAATATATGTCTTTCAATATACACCATGGATTGCTGCGGCCTTTCCAGGAGTCGGGCCCGGAGCTTCAGCAGCGGGCGTAGATGGGATTTTTTTCATCGTGGAGCGGGGAGAAGCCATGCCGGGGTCTCCAGAAGGTAGTGCTCCGATCGCTGGCCCGCGGACTGTCACAGCCTGAAGCTGCGGTCTGCGGAGTTTCTAGCTGAGGGTGCGGCGTCCGAAGCCTGGGATCTCTCGTTGGGGATCTCCGGAGAAGAGCTCCGACCGCCGGCCCACGGCCTACAACATCTTGAAGCCGCGGTCTGCTCAGCTTCTAGCCACGGGCGCAGCGTGGGCTTACCCTCCGGAACGCCGGCTTGCGGCCTACAACCTCCTGAAGTCGCGGTCTCTGGTAGGGAAGCACCGATTTGGGACCTACCTTCCAGACGAGAGGGCCTGTACATCTGGCCGCCCACAGCAGTGACTGCTGAGGTTTATGGCCCCGACCACGGGGGAAAATGGAGGAGGACTGACTGTACTTTGTGCCTTCCACCACTGTGAAGAATGCTGTGGTGGATGTTTGTGTTAATTTTTTATTGTGTATAGTGTGATCTTTTTGATTGTACTTGACTGCTGGCAAGTTCATTTCACTGCACTTGATTGCGTATGTGATGAGTACATCTGATTGATTGATTGATTGATTGAGATCTGTTTGGTCCATTAATTCGCATGCACTTTTTAAGCACATATTTTCATTACTTTCCATTCTACCATAGAGATACAAAGTCTATAATAGACTTTAGTTATATTTCTATGAGTCTACAGACCTTGGCTGGGAACCTGGGGCTCACCACCATTGTTCCCAATTGGGCCCCGCACCTCCTAAGGTGGGCCCTGTGTGGGTGGCTCTCACTGCGTCAGTGTGCGCATGACCCTGTGTGTGTGTGTGTGTGTGTGTGTCAGTGTGTGTGTGTCAGTGTGTGTGTGCGTGTGTATATGTGTCTGTGTCATTGCGTGTATCAATGTGTGTCAGTGTGTGTCAGTGTGTGTGTGTCAGTGTGTGTGTGTTTGTGTGTGTGTGTGTGTGTCAGTGTGTGTGTGTCAGTGTGTGTGTCTGTGTGTGTCAGTGTGTGTGTGTGCGTGTCAGTGTGTACACATGTCAGTGTGTGTGTCTGTCAATGTGTGTGTAAGTGTGTGTCAACGTGTGTGTGTGTCAGTGTGTCCATATCAGCATGCAGTGTGTGTGTGCATGTCAGTGTGTGTGCATGTCAGTGTATGTGTGCATGTTAGTGTGTGTGCATGTCCATGTGTGTGCTTGTTAGTGTGTGTGTGTCTATGTGTGTGTGTCAGTGCATGTGTGCATGTCAGTGTGTGTGTGTGTCTATGTGTGTGCTTGTTAGTGTATGTGTGGCTATGTGTGTGTGTCAGTGCATGGATGTGTGTCAGTGCATGTGTGTGTGTGTCAGTGTGTGCGTGTGTGTCTGTGTGTGTGCTTGTTAGTGTGTGTGTGTGTATGTGTGTGTCAGTGTGTGTGCGTGTCAGTGTGTACACATGTCAGTGTGTGTGTCTGTCAATGTGTGTGTAAGTGTGTGTCAACGTGTGTGTGTGTCAGTGTGTCCATATCAGTGTGTGTGCGTGTAAGAGTGTGTGGATGTCAATGTGTGTGTACATGTGTCTATGTGTGTGTCAGTGTGTATGTGTCAGCATGTGTGCATGTCAGTGTGTGCACCTGTCAGCATGTGTGTGCGTGTGTCTATGTGCGTGCTTGTCAGTGTGTGTGCGTGTGTCTATGTGTGTGTGTCAGTGTGTATGTGTCAGTATGTGTGCATGTTAGTGTGTGCACATGTCAGTGTGTGTGTGCGTGTCTATGTGCGTGCTTGTCAGTGTGTGTGTGTATGTCTATGTGTGTGCACATGTCAGTGTGTGTGCGTGTGTCTATGTGTGTGTGTGTGTCAGTGTGTGCGTGTGCATGTTAGTATGTGTGCATGTCTGTTTGTGCGCATGTCAGTGCTTGCGCGCGCATGAGTCTATATGAGTGTGTGTCAGTGACTATGTAAGTGTGTATCAGTGTGTGTGTGTGTCTATGAGTGTGTGAGTGTGTGTGTGTGTGTGTGTGTGTCAGTGTGTGCGTGTGTTTGCGTGTGTATATGTGTCTGTCATTGCATGTATCAATGTGTGTGTGTGTGTGTGTCCATGTGTGTGCATGTCCATGTGTGCGTGTGTGTGCATGTCAATATGTGTGTCAGTGTCCATGTGTGTGTGTGTGTGTATGTCAATGTGTGTGTCAATGTGTATGTGTCAGTGTGTGTGTGCGTCAGCATGTGTGCATGTCAATGTGTATGTGCATGTGTCTATGTGTGTGCATGTCAGTATGTGTGTATATGCCTATTTGTGTGTGTCAGCGTGTAGTGTGTGTGTGTGTGTGTCAGTGTGTGTGCATGTCAGTGTATGTGTGCATGTTAGTGTGTGTGCATGTCCATGTGTGTGCTTGTTAGTGTGTGTGTCTATGTGTGTGTGTCAGTGCATGTGTGTATGTCAGTGTGTGTGTGTGTCTATGTGTGTGCTTGTTAGTGTATGTGTGTCTATGTGTGTGTGTCAGTGCTTGTGTGTGTCAGTGTGTGTGTGTGTGTGTCTGTGTGTGTGCTTGTTAGTGTATGTGTGTCTATGTGTGTGTGTCAGTGCGTGTGTGTGTGTCAGTGCGTGTGTGTGTCAGTGTGTGTGTGTGTGTGTCTGTGTGTGTGCATGTCAGTGTGTGTGCGTGTGTCTATGTGCGTGCTTGTCAGTGTGTGTGCGTGTGTCTATGTGTGTGTGTCAGTGTGTATGTGTCAGTATGTGTGCATGTCAGTGTGTGCACATGTCAGTGTGTGTGTGCGTGTGTCTATGTGCGTGCTTGTCAGTGTGTGTGTGTGTCTATGTGTGTGCACATGTCAGTGTGTTTGCATGTGTCTATGTGTGTGTGTGTGTGTGTGTCAGTGTGTGCATGTCAGTATGTGTGCATGTCTGTTTGTGCGCATGTCAGTGGCTGCGCATGTGTCTATATGAGTGTGTGTCAGTGACTATGTAAGTGTGTATCAGTGTGTGTGTGTCTATGAGTGTGTGTCTGTGTCAGTGTGAGTGTGTCGATGTGTGTGTACGTTAGTGTGTGCGTGTGTCTGTGTGAGTGTGTGTCAGTATGACTATGTGAGTATGTGACAGTGTGTCTATGTCAGTGTGTGTGTCTATGTGTGTGTGTGTCAGTGTGTGTGTTGATGCGAGTGTGTGTCAGAGTGTGTCAGTGTGTGTGTGTCTATGTGAGTGTGTGTGTGCCTAAGTGAGTTTGTGTCAGTGTGTGTCAATGTGAGTATGTGTCAGTGTGTGTGTGTGTGTGGTCAATGTGAGTATGTGTCAGTGTGTTTGCCAATGTGAGTATGTGTCAGTGTGTGTGTGTGTGTGTGTGTTTGTGTGTGTGTGTGTGTGTGTTTGTGTGTGTGTGTGTGTGTTTGTGTGTGTGTGTGTGTGTGTGTGTGTGTGTTTGTGTGTGTGATAGGTGAGTGTGTCCCTGTGTGTATCTATGTGAGTGTGTGTCAGTGTGTGTGTCTATGTGAGTATGTGTCAATGTGTGTGTCTATGTGAGTGTGTGTATGGCTATGTGTGTGCATCAGTGTGTGTGTCTATGTGAGTGTGTGTCAGAGTGTGTCAGTGTGTGTGTGTCTCTAAGAGTGTGTGTGTGTCTAAGTGTGTCAGTGTGTCAATGTGAGCATGTGTCAGTGTGTGTGTGTCTATGTGAGTACGTGTCAGAGTGTGTGCATGTCAGTGTGTGACATGTCAGCGTGCGTGTGTCAGTGTGTGGCATGTCAGTGTGTGTGCGTGGCAGTGTGTGTGCATCAGTGTGTTGTGTCAGTGTCAGTGTGTGTCAGTGTGTGTCCGTGTCAGTGTGTGTGCGTGTCAGTGTGTGTGTGTGTCAGTGTGTGTGTGCCTGTGTGTGTGTGTCAGTGTGTGCATGTCAGTGTGTGTGTGTGTCAGTGTGTGTGCGTGTCTGTGTGTGCGTGTTCAGTGTATGTGCGTGTCAGTGTGTGTGTGTGTCAGTGTGAGTATGTCAGTGTGTGTGTCTATGTGAGTGTGTGTCAGTGTGTGTGTGCCAGTGTGTGTGTGTGTCTATGTGAGTGTGTCAGTGTGTGTGTGTCTATGTGAGTGTGTGTCTTTGAGAGTGTGTCAGTGTGTGTGCATGTCAGTGTGTGTGTGTGACTATGTGAGTGTGTGTCAGTGTGTGTGTGTGTGTCTAGGTGAGTGTGTCAGTGTGTATCTATGTGAGTGTGTGTCAGTGTGTGTGTGTCTGTCTAGGTGAGTGTGTCAGTGTGCATCTATGTGAGTGTGTCAGTGTGTGTGTGTGTCAGTGTGTCAGTGTGTGTGTGTGTGTGTGTGTGATGTATTTGACTGTAATCAAGAACTCAATGGTTGAATGGTGATTTTATTGTCACACGTGCAAAGTGTAAACACAAAATAAAATTATTTTCTTATAAACAGACCGGTAGAGTATTACCATATTCTCCTCGGTTAGCAAATGTACATAAATAGTCTGCTGAGCCCGCATGCAAGAGACGCCATGTCTTGGCGCTATTTTCAAAGTTCACGCTCCTGTTTTGGGTAACCATCCTTCCCCCATTCTTCCACTAGACTCTGGGTACTGTCTAGGCATGGCCTGTCTGGGCTCCTCCTGGGGACTAGCTCTTGCTTTTGGTTTTGTCTAGACATTAGGCTCTGTGTAGACACAACCCTGATTGGGCTCCCACTGTCTGGCGAAGACCATCTGGGTCACTACTGTCTAGACACAGTCCTGTTGGGTGTGTCAATGCCCTGGGTACTAGCTCTTGCTCTGGGTACTGTCTAGACACAGCCTGTCTGGGCTCCCCCTGGGTACCCTTGCACTGACTAATATCTAGACATTAGGTTCTGAGTCCTGTCTGGGTTGCCCCTGGGTCGTAACTCTTGCTTGAGGTACAGTCCAGACATTAGGCTCCAGGTGCCGTCTAGACACGGCCTGTCTGAGGGACTAGCCCTTGCCTTGGGTAGTGTCTAGACACTAGACTCTGGGTGCTGTCTAGACACGGCCCTGTCTTGGGGACTAGTTCTTGCTCTGGGCTGTGCTAGCCACTAAACTCTGGGTACTGTCTAGACGTAGCCTTGTCTGTGGGACTAGCCCTTGCTCTGAGCAGTCTAGACTCTGGGTTCTGTCTAGATTTAGCCCTCTCTGGGAGCCTAGCCCTTGCTCTGGGTAGTGTCTAGACACTAGTCACCAGGTGCTGTCTAGACATGGCCTGTCTGGGGCTAATTCTGGGTACTCTCTACACACTAGAATATGGGTACTGTCTAGATATGGTCTGTCTTGGAGACAAGCTCTTGCTCTGGGTAGTGTCTAGACACTAGAATATGGGTGCTATCTAGAAACAGCCTGTCTGGGGAACTAACTCTTGCTCTGGGTACTGTCCAGACACTAGGCTCTGGGTCCTGTCTAGATGTAGCTCTTGTCTGGGTGACTAGCTCATGCTCTGGGCAGTGTCTAGACACTAGATGCCGTGTACTGTCTAGAAGTAGCCCTGTTTGGGGGACTAGTTCTTGCTCTGGGCAGTGTCTAGACACATTCTTGTCTGGGCTCCCACTGTCTAGAGAAATTCCTGACTGGGCTCCAACTGTCCAGGCACTAGAGTCTGGGTGCTGTCTAGACACAGCTACATCTTGGTCACTGATTCAGTGACCAAGTCTGGATTCCCTCTGACTACACAAGATCATGTCTGGGTCACCACTGTCTATACACTAGACTCTGGGTGCTGTCTAGACATGGCCTGTCCGGTGGACTAGCCCTTGCTCTGGGTACTGCCTAGACACTAGACTCTGGGTGTTGTCTAGACACAGTCCGTCTGGGGTCTAGCCCTTGCTGCGGTAGTGTCTAGACTCTGGGTGGTGGGTAGACATAGCCTTATCTGGGGGACATGCTCTTGCTCTGGGTAGTGTCTGGACTAGACTTCAGGTGCTGTCCAGATGGCCTGGCTGGGGGCCTAGCCCTTGCTCTGGGTAGTGTCTAGACACTGGACTCTGGGTGCTGTCTAGATGCAGCCCTGTCTGGGGGCCTAGCTCTTGCTCTGGGTAGTGTCTAGACACTGGACTCTGGGTGCTGTCTAGACACAGCCCTGTCTGGGGGCCTAGCTCTTGCTCTGGGTGGTCTCTTTGCTGTGGAATGTGATGTTGAGGGAGAAGCGGCGGCGGCGGAGGCAACAGCAGGCAGCGGGTGACGGTGAGGACCGGCGTCCCAGCGAGTAGATCAGGGGGTCGAGGCAACTGTTGAGGCTGGTCAGGGCCATGGTGACCCGACGGGCCGAATAGGTGAAGCCGATGAGCCGGCAGCTCGATGGGCCCGGGTGGAGGCGTAGGAAGGTATGGACCAGCTGGACAACATGGTAGGGCACAAAGCAGACCAGGAAGACACAGAGGACCACCAGCACGGTCCGCAGTGCTCGCCTCTTCACGGCGTGGACCGCGTTGCCGGCCGTCGGCTCCAATAGACGCCGGGCGATGAGAGGGTAGCAAACGGCAATGACCAACAACGGTAGGAAGAAGCCTATCACCGCACCGACGATGCTGATGCTGGAGATGCGGCCGCTCCAGGAGCCGCTGGAGAAGTTCTCCAGGCAAGCTGTCCTGCCGTCGGGGAAGTGGCTGGTCAGGGGCCCCTTGAGCATCAGGTAGAGGATGCAGGCGGCGAGGACCAGCCAGACGGCGAGGCAGACCAGTGCTCGGTATCGGGGGCGGCGGAGGGCCAGCGAGCGGAGAGGGTGGACCACTGCGATGTAGCGGTCCACGCAGATGCAGGTGAGGAAGAGGGTGCTGCCGTACAGGTTGGCGAAGAACAGGGAGCCCGTGATCTTGCAGCCCCACTCGCCGAAGGTCCACTCGTTGCCCAGGGCATGGTAGACGATCCTGAATGGGAGGGTCACGGCGAAGACAAGGTCGATGGCGGCCAGGTTGACCATGAAGACGTCGGACGGCGAGAGGGTCTTCTTGGTCCTGAAGAAGAACCAGAGGGCGGCGGCATTGGAGGTGGTGCCCAGGACGAAAACCAGACTGTAAACCACCGGAAACATGACGTACTGGAAGTCGGCACTCAACAGGCACCCTTGGGTGCTGTTGGCACCCGTGAGGTTGGAGTTAGCGGTCGGGAGGGACCAGGAGGAAGACATTGTTCCCTCAGTCCACGGTGCCCCTGTAGCCATTTAGGGAGGTGGGGGGGGTCAAAGTCAAGCAATCTGAGCCACCTGGAAAAAAAATAGTCAATCTGTTCTTGGAATTTTCTTCTGACCGTGAACTTTTGTCCGGCAATCTTACTTCTTCCTCCAACGTTCAAATTAATGGTCCTTGTTCGGAGAATTCACTCTTCTGAAGATCAGAAGATGGGAAATGGTGGCCTCGGTAGTCCACGGTCCTGAGGTCAAGAGGACAAGCGAACAGAAATAAGCGGTGATCTTATAGAAACATATAAATTTCTTAAGGAATTGGACGGGCTGGATGCAGGAAAAATGTTCCCCATGTTGGGGGAGTCCAGAACCAGGGGTCACAAAGTTTAAGAATAAGGGGTAGGCCATTTTGGACTGAGATGAGGAAAAATGTTTTCACCCAGAGAGTTGTGAATCTGTGGAATTCTCTGCCACAGAAGGCAGTGGACGCCAATTCACTGGATGTTTTCAAGAGAGAGTTAGATTTAGCTCTTAGGGCTAATGGAATCAACGGATATGGGGAGATAGCGGGAACTGATTTTGGATGACCAGCCATGATCATATTGAATGGCGTGCTGGCTCAAAGGGCCAAATGGCCTACTCCAGCACCTATTTTCTATGTTTCTATGAATCTATGATGTGCAGGAAGGAACTGCAGATATTGCTATAAACACCGACGATAAACATAAAATTCTGGGGTAAATTAGCGGGGCAGGCAGCATCTCCGGAGAAAAGGAATCAGTGACATTTCGCGGTCGAGACCCCTCTTCAGACTGAACAAATAGCGACCTAATGTGGGATTTTTGAAGAAGTTGGTGAGAGTTGTTGGGACTTGCCGAACACCAGTCTGAAGAAGGGTCTTGACTCGAAACGTCGCGCTTTCCTTTTCTTCAGAGACGCTGCCTGTCCCGCTAAGATACTCCAGCTTTTTGTGTCGATCTTTGGCTTAGTTTAGTTTAGTTTACCGATACAACGCGGAAATAGCCCCTTCGACCCACCGAGTCCGCACCGACCATCGATCTCAAGCTAATTAGTCTACAAACCTGTAAGTCTTTGGAGTGTGGGAGGAACTGGAATACCCAGTCAAAACCCACGTGGTCTATAAGCTCTGTACAGACAGCACCCGTGGTCAGGATCGAACCCGGGTCTCTGGCGCTGCGGGGGAAGAAATCTACCGCTGCGCCACCTTGTCGCCTGTCCTTAGCCTTCTAAGGAAGTAGGGTCATATGTGATAGGAGCAGAATTAGGCCATTCGGCCCATCATCTACCCTGCCATTCAATCATGGCTGATCTATCTCTAACTCCCAACCCAATTCTCCTGCCGTCTCCCCATAACATCTGACACCCACACTAATCATGAATCTGTCTATCTCTGCTTTAAATATATCCACTGACTTACCTCCACAGCCTTCTGTGGCAAAGAATTCCACAGATTCACCACTACCTGACTAAAGAAATTCCTCCTCATCTTCTTCTAAAGGAATGTCCTTTAATTCTGAGGCTATGACCTCTAGTCCTAGACTCTCCCACCATTGGAAACATCCTCTCCACATCCACTCTATCCAAGCATTTGACTATTTGATAAATTTCAGAGTCTTTGGTGAGCTTTTTTGGCCATTGTTTCAATCAACATTCCTTAAACCTGCGTCTCCATTGTAGGTGTGGCACTACACATAGTTTACACTCTGGTGCAATTCCCGAGAGCTTTCATGTCAAGATTCCTGAATTAATGTGAGTTGTAAGTGAAATAACTTGCCCGATCAAAGTCTCACTGCAGATAAGGAAGTGGTAACTAAATCCCACCTTCTCAACCGTATACACAGCTTAAGATCGAACTGGAATCTTTGCTGTTTTTCTGCAAACACAAACTTTAAGTTGCCCAATTTCCTTTACTTGTCGGTTGCAAGGCAAAATCAGTGGTAAGGAAGGCAAATGCAGTGCTTGCATTTATTTCGAGAGGACTAGAATGTAATCCCCGTATCTGAGGAAGGATGTGCTGGCTCTGGAGAGGGTACAGAGCAGGTTTACGAGAATAACCCCGGAGATGATTGCCTTAACGTAGGATGAGCGTTTGACGGCACTGGGCCTGTACTCGCTGGAGTTTAGGAGGTTGAGAGGGACCTCAGTGAAACTTACAGAATAGGTTTAATTATTAACTTCTTAATAATTGTCCAACCGCTGGAGGACAAAGAAGGGGGAGTTTGAACTTTTTATTGCCTTCCATCACAGTGAAGAATGTGGTGGAGTCACTGTGGTGGACGTTCATGTTAAAATGTATTAAAATATAAAGTGGAAAACATTAGGCTTGTCTTGGCCGAAAAACCAGATCAATTTCTTAAGACATGGACACTCTTTACTGAATTCTTACAACAATAGTATAGTGCAACACAAATTTAAATTTAAATCCGATGCTGGGTTGGGTGAGGTGGGGGGGGGGGGGGGGGGGGAGGGGGGGGAGGGGGAGGGGATGAGGGGCGAGGTATATCTCCACTTCTCTTTTTCTTTTCTTTTATTCCTATATCTTTCTGCTACACTGCTTTGGTTGTTTAGGGGACTCTTTTGTTCTTCTTCAATCTATCTTTTCCCTTTTTACTTCTTTTCTTTCTTATTTTCTTTTTCTTTTCTTTTTTCATTTTCACAATTTAGGTTATAAGGTTAAAAATGAAGCTGTACAATAATTGTATAATTCTAGATGCCGAATGTTTTATCTCTGTACAATTGCTTCTAATAAAAATTAAAAATTAAAAAAAAGTGTAATGTATTTTGTGTGTTCTGTTGCAAAACACACTTGGCTAATAAAGTATGATTATGATTATGATAATGAAAGGCATAGATAGCGTGGATGTGGAAAGGATGTTTCCACTGGTGGGAGAGTCTGGGACCAGAAGTCATAGCCACAGAATTAAAGGGTGCTATTTTAGAAAGGAGGTGAGGAGGAGCTTCTTTAGTCAGAAGGTAGTTAATCTCTGGATTTCTTTGCCACAGCAGGCTGTGGAGGCCAAGTCAGTGGATATTTTTAAGGCAGAGATAGACAAATTCTTGATTAGAATGGGTGTCAAGGGTTATAGGGAGAAGGCAGGAAAATGGGATTAGGAGGCAGAGATCACTTGGCCGGTACTCGCTGGAGTTTAGAAGGATGAGGGGCCCTCTGTAAATTACCCACTGTGCGTAGGGAGTGTGAGAGGGATCCTCGACGTTTCAGATGAAGACCCTCTCTCACTCTTTCCTAAATGACTGTGCATGAGGAGCTGTTGTAGGGCGGCACGGTGGCACAGCGGTAGAGCCCTTGTTTTACAGCGCCAGAGATCCGGGTTCGATCCTGACCTCGGGTGCTGTCTGTATGGAGTTTGCACGTTCTCCCTGTGACCTGCGTGGGTTTTCCTTGGGTGTTCCAATTTCTCAAGGACATGCAAGTTTGCAGGTTAATTGGCTTCTGTATATTGTCCCTGGGGTGTGGCATAATAGTAGTGTATGGGTGATCACTGGTCGGCACGGATTTGGCGGGCTGAAAGGCCCGTTTCAATGCTGTATCTCTAAATTAAACTAAAGTTCATAAGTTCATAAGCCCAATCAAGTCTCCTCTGCAATTCAATCGTGGCTGGTCTATCATTCCCACTCAACCCCATTCTCCTGCCTTCACCCCACAACCCCTGACACCCGTACTAATCAAGCAGGGTAATTCAAGAGGTTAGATACAAAAAGCTGGAGTAACTCAGTGGGTCAGGCAGCATCTCTGGGTGATGTTTCAGGTCGAGACCCCGCTTCAGAAGAAGGGTCTCGACCTGCAACATCACCCATTCCTTCTCTCCAGAGACATTGCCTGTCCCGCTGAGTTACTCCAGCTTTTTGTCTCTATTGTCGGTTTAAACCAGCATCTGCAGTTCCTTCCTACATAATTCAAGGGGTTGATGTTTGATGGAAAGAAGCTGTTCTCAAACCTGGAGGTCACGCTTCTCAGGCTCCTGCATCTGGTAGCAGCGAGAAAAGTCCAAGAGTTCATAAGTTCTAGAAGCAGAATTAAGCCATTTGGCCCATCGAGTCTACTCCACCTTTCAATAATGACTGATCTATCTTTCCCACTCAACCCCATTCTCCTGCCTTCACCCCATAATCCCTCACACCCCGTTTACTCATCAAGAATCTGCCTTAAAAACATCCATTGACTTGGGCTCCATTGCCGACTGTGGCAATGAATTCCACAGATTCACCACCCTCTGGCTCCTTACCTTCCTAAAGGAACATCCTTTAATTCTGAGGCCACAGCCTCTGGTCCCAGACTCTCCCACTAGTGGAAACATACTCTCCACATCCACTCTATCCAGGCCTTTCACTGGTTCGGCAAGTTTCAATGATGACCCCCACCCCTCATCCTTCTAAACGCAATAGAGAACAGACTCACCAACTCCACAGCACTTCACACGTTGAATCTCTGAAGTCTGCCTGATAATTCCCTCTCTTCCTCGACAAGCAATCCTCTCTTTGTCACAGTCTACTTCCATCTGAGGCACTCGTGGCCTTAAGGGGAGAGTTAGGCGCGATTTAATTTCCTGCTACAGTAAATTTCCCAACTCAGTACATTCCTCCCACTGCCCTGTGCAACTCTCACTGTCCTTCCCCTTGGATGGTCATTGAACGTTGAGGGGTGTAGGAGGTTTCAGATTTGATTGCAATGAGGAAGGAAATATTTGGCACATCTCGGAATACAGCTGAAGTCATAGAACATGTGAAATGTGATTCATATCTTCTCAAATGTGCCTTAATCAGGTATTACATTTCTTACTTCTCCTTACAAGAAAATTACAGCCCTTAATGCAACCTGTCTTAATAGATTTACATTCACTCCACCCATTGTGCTTGTGTTTACCTTGATTTTATTTATGTGGAGTGTTATCTGATTTAACTATATTGCCTGCACAATAAAGCCTTTCATTGTTGCTCGGTACACATGACATAAATACATCTAAAGGATTAATTTATTCCAAAGATAGACCTAAAATGCTGGAGTAACTCAGCAGGTCAGACAGCATATCAGGAGAAAATGGATAGGTGCCGTTTTGGGTCGGGACCCTTCTTTAAATTGGATTAGATTTGTTTAGTGTAGTTTAGTTTAGATTAGTTTTAGTCTAGTTCTGTTTAGTTTAGTTTACTTTACTTTCGTTTAGTTTACTTTAGTATGAAAACAGTTTAGTTTTAGTTTTTTACATTGCCATCAAAATCTCTCGTTTCCCCTTCCCCTTACTCTCAGTCCGAAGAAGGGTCTCAACCCGAAACGTCACCCATTCCTTCTCTCCAGAGATAATGCCTGTTCAGCTGAGCTACTCCGGCATTTTGTGTCTATCTTTAGTTTAGTTTAGTTTAGTGTAGTTGAGACTGTACTTCAGTTTACTTTAGAGATACAACATGGAAACGGGCCCTTTGGCCAACCGAGTCCACGCCGACCAGCGATCACCTCGTACACTAGCATTATCCTAAACACTATGTGCACTATAAACACGATTTTATTGAAGCCAATTAACCAGTCTGCCTTTGGAAAGTGGGAGGAAAGTGGAACCAACCAGAGAAAACCTACACGGCCATGGGGGGAACGTACAAACTCCGTACAGACAGCACCCATAGTCAGGATCGAATTGGGTCTCTGGCACTGTTAGACAGCAACTCTACCACTGCGCCACCATGTAGCTACACCAGATAAAGTTAAACCAAGTGATAAGTTCAATGTAAAGATAGACACAAAGTACTGGAGTAACTCAGTGGATAAGGTGGCATCCCTGAAGAAAATGGATGGGTGACGTTTCGGGTCAGAACCCTTCTTCAGACTGGTTAGGATTACTAGTTTGGTTTAGTTTAGTTTAGTTTAGACTGTACTTTAGTTTACTTTAGAGATACAGCACGGAAACAGAACCTTTGGCCCACCGTCCACGCCGACCAGCGGTTACGCCGTACACAAACACTATCCTACAAACACTAGGGACAATTTACAATATTTACTGAAGCAAAGTAACCTATGAACCTGTACGTCTTTGGAGTGTGGAGGAAACTGGAGCACTCTGTGAAAACCCACGCAGGTAACAGGGAGGTACACAAAAATGCTGGAGAAACTCAGCGGGTGCAGCAGCATCTATGGAGCGAAGGAAAGGCAACGTTTCGGGCCGAAACCCTTCTTCTGACTGATAGGGGGTGGGGAGAAGAAAGGAAAAAAGGAAAAAAGGCGGAGGAGGAGCCCGAGGGGATGGGAGGAGACAACCAGAGGGCTGATGAAGGGGAGGGGACAGCAAGGGCTAGCAGAATTGGGAGAATTCAATGTTCATGCCCCCAGGATGTAGACTGCCCAAGCGGAATATGAGGTGCATTTCCTCCAATTTACGGTGTTGCTCGCTGTGGCCACGGAGGAGACCCTGGACAGAGAGGTCAGATACGGAATTGGCGGGGGAGTTGAAGTGCTGAGCCACCGGGAGGTCAGGTAGGTTATTGCGGACCGACCGGAGGTGTTCGGCGAAACGATCGGCAAGCCTCCGCTTGGTCTCACCGTTGTAGATCAGCTGACATCTAGAGCAGCGGATGCAATAGATGAGGTTGGAGGAGATGCAGGTGAACCTCTGTTGCACTTGGAACGACTGCTTGGGTCCTTGAATGGAATCGAGGGGGGAGGTGAAGGGACAAGTGTTGCATCTCTTGCGGTTGCAAGGGAAAGTACCCGGGGAGGGGGTGGTACGGGAGGGAAGGGAAGAATTGACAAGGGAGTTACGGAGGGGGCGGTCTTTGCGGAAGGCAGACATGGGGGGAGATGAGAAGATGTGGCGAGTGGTGGGGTCACGTTGGAGGTGGCGAAACTGATGGAGGATCACTTGTTGTATGTGATGGCTGGTGGGGTGAAAGGTGAAGACTAGGGGGACTCTGCCCTTGTTGTGAGTGGGGGGATGGGGAGAGAGAGCAGTGTTGCGGGGTATGGCAGAGACCCTGGTGCGAGCCTCATCTATGATGGAGGAGGGGAGCCCCCGTTCCCTGAAGAATGAGGACATTTTGGATGCCCTGGTGTGGAACGCCTCATCCTGGGAGCAGATGCGGCATAGACGGAGGAATTGAGGGTGGGGGATGGAGTCCTTACAGGAAGCAGGGTGGGAAGAAGTGTAGTCGAGATAGCCATGGGAGTCGGTAGGTTTGTAGTGGATGTCGGTATGAAGTCTATCACCTGCGATGGAGATAGTGAGGTCAAGGAATGGTAGGGAAGTGTCGGAAATGGTCCAGGTATATTTGAGTGCCGGATGGAAGTTGGTGGTGAAGCGGATGAAGTCAGTCAGTTGTGTGTGGGTGCAGGAGGTGGCACCAAAACAGTAATCGATGTAGCGGAGGTAGAGGTCGGGGATGGGGCCCTGGTACGTATTGAACAAGGATTGTTCTACGTACCCGACAAAGAGGCAGGCGTAGCTAGGGCCCATGCGTGTGCCCATAGCTACGCCTTGTATTTGGAGGAAATGGGAGGAGTCAAATGAGAAGTTATTGAGGGTAAGGACCAGCTCCGCTAGGCGGAGGAGGGTGTCATTGGCCGGGTATAGGTTGCTTCTTCGGTCGAGGAAAAACCGGAGGGCTTCGAGACCATCTTGGTGGGGGATGGAGGTGTACAATGACTGGACGTCCATGGTGAAGATGAGGGGGTGAGGGCCTAGAGAGTGGCGCGCAGAGGACGGAACAGGGAGAATGTACAAACTCATTACAGACAGCACTCGTAGTCAGGATTGGATCCGGGTGTCTGGCGCTGTAAGGCAGCAACACTACTGCTATGCCACCATGCCACCCACAGTTAATCTAGTTCAGTTTAGGGTTCCGGGCAGCATGGGTAGAGCCACTGCCTCACAACTCCAGAGACCCAGATTTGATCATGGGGTGCTGTCTGTGTGGAGTATACACGTTCTCCCCCGTGGCCACGTGGGTTTCCTCCACATACTCCGGTTTCCTCCCAGGTCAGTGTGGGAATGAGAAGGGGAATTAAAGTGGTTCACAACTGGGAGATCAGGAAGGTCCAGGGGGACTGAGCGAAGGTGTTCAGCGAAACGGTCGCCCAGTCTACGTTTGGTCTCAGAATGGTCAGAAAGTGCTCAGAATGGTTTGGTGGGAGCGAGTATCGGAGTGAACACACTGTTTCTCTGAACTCTAATCTGGATTCAAAAAAGTGTAAATGAGCATAGAGTTAAATAAAATTAAATTAAAAGACACTTGTACAGGTACACGCATAGGAAAGGTTAAGAGGGTTATGTGTCAAAGGTGATCAAATGCGACTAACTTAGTTTAGTTTAGAGATACAGAGAGGAAACGCCATTTGGCCCACCGACCAGCGATCCCCGCACACTAACACTATCCTACACACAGTAGGGACAATTTACATTTATACCAATCCAATCAACGTACAAACCTGTACGTCTTTGGTGTGTGGGAGGAAACCGAAGATCTTTGAGAAAACCCACGCAAGTCACGGGTAGAACGTACAAACTCCGTACAGACAGCACCCATAGTCAGGATCGAAACCGGGTCTCTGGAGCTGTAAGGCAGTAGTTCTATCACTGCGCTACTGTGCCGCCCCTTAGAGGGGGCATCTTGGATGGCATGGATGAGGTGGGCCAAAGGGCCTGTTTCCGTGCTATACGACTTCCATGGGTGGCACGGTAGCGCAGCATTAGAGTTGCTGCCTCAAAGCGCCGGAGACCCGGATTTGATCTTGACCCGTTTTCACACAAAGGGTGGTGGATGTATGAAACGAGCTGCGAGAAGAGGTAATTGACACAGGGACTATCGCAACATTTAAGAAGCTATCAGAAATGAACATGGATAGGACAGGTTTAGAGGGATATGGGCAGGTGGGACTAGTGTAGATGGGACATGTTGATTGGTGTTGGCAAGTTGAGCCAAAGGCACTTTTACCACACTGCATGACTGCATGATATGCAGGGAATGGGGGGGGGAGGGGATATGGATCACGTGCAGACAGAGGAGACAGACAGACAGAGGTGAATCTGTGGAACTCTCTGCCACAGAAGGTAGTTGAGGCCAGTTCATTGGCTATATTTAAGAGGGAGTTAGATGTGGCCCTTGTGGCTAAAGGGATCAGGGGGTATGGAGAGAAGGCAGGGATGGGATACTGAGTTGGATGATCAGCCATGATCATATTGAATGGCGGTGCAGGCTCGAAGGGCCGAATGGGCTACTCCTGCACCTATTTTCTATGTTTCTATTAGTTTAATATTAGAGGGCGTTGCCTCAGAATTAAAGGATGGTCCTTTAGGAAGATGAGGAGGAATTTCATTACTCAGAGGGTGGTGAATCTGTGGAATTCTTTGCCACAGAAGGGTGTGGAGGTCGTCAGTGAATATTTTAAAGGCAGAGGTATATAGATTCTTGATTAGTACGGGTGTCAGAGGTTATTGGGGGAAGGCAGTAGAATGGGATTCCTATCACTTATTACCTTATTCACCCTGTGACCGCATAGATTTTCTCCAGGTTCTCCGGTTTCCTCCCACACTCCAAAGATGTGCGGGTTTGTAGGTTAATTGGCCTCTTTAAAAATATTGCCCCCTAAAGTGTTGTGAGTGAAGGCGCAACTGGGATAATATCGAACTAATTGACTGGGTGATTGAAGGGTTTGCCTTGTCTCAATGGGCTGGCTGAATGGCCTATATCCAGGCTGTATCTTTCAATCAATCAAATTCAAGATCAGGTTATAACTTAACTTTAAAAGATATATAAAAGACACTTGGATGGTATGTTTATAGAAAAGAGTAGTTGCCCAGACTAGGGGCATCGTGGACCAGAGGGCATAGGTTTCAGGTGAAGGGGAAAAGATTTAATTGGAATCTGAGCGGAACTTTTTCACACACAGGTTGGTGGCTGTATGGAACAAGCTGCCAGAGGAGGTAGTTGAGGCTGGGACTATCCCAAATAAACAGTTAGACAGGTACATGGATAGGACAGGTTTCGAGGGATATGGGCCAAATGCAGGCAGGTGGGACTAGTGTAGCTGGGACATGTTGGCCGGTGTGGGAAAGTTGGACCGAAAGGCCCGTTTCCACACTGTATCACCCTATAACTATAAAAGGTTTATAGTTATAGGCTCTATAAAAGGTTTAGAGGGATATGGGTCAAATGCAGGCCGGTGGGGCTAGTGTCAAATGGGTCAAATGCAGGCAAATAGGACTAGCTTAGATACAGCATCTTGATTAGCATGGATGAGTTGGGCCGAAGAGCCTGTTTCCCTGCTGTGTGACTCAATGACTATGACATTGGGGTATTGGCTCAATTGGCAGAAACAGGTCCTTTGACCCACCGAGTCCATGCTGACCAGCGATCCCTGCACATTAACACTACCCTACACACACTAGGGACAATTTACATTTATACTGAGCCAATTAACGTACAAACCTGTATGTCTTTGGAGCGTTGGAGGAAACCAAAGATCTCGGAGAAAACCCACGTGGGTCATGGGGTAAATGTACAATCTCTTTACAGACAAGCACCCGTTGTCAGCATCGAACCCGGGTCTCTGGTGCTGTAAGGCAGTAGCTCTACCTCTGCGCCACCGTGCCGCCCACTTATCGTACATGTCCAATGTTATGAGAGTCTCTACCTCCACCAAACCCTCAGGACAGTGCGTCCAAATTCCAACCATCCCTAAGGTGAAAAGATTCTGGTCCGGAGGGCAAGGCACACCGCCACTCCACCTAGGGTCCGTAGGGGGAGGAGCGGTTCTGCTGTCAGTGACTGGAGGGCTGGTGACGGGATCTAGGGAGAGGGCAGGGCCGAAGATGTCCTGGTTGAGTTGCTCCTAGGACCTGGACCTAAACTGGCCATCCGTTAGTCACGGCACCAGGTGGAAGAGGGCTTTGCCAAAGCCAAATGCTTGCTGGGTTTACGTCTGCACCAGGGTGGCGTTAGAGAGGGACCTAGTTGTATAGTAGTTATTTGTATATTTGTAAGGATTGTAACATAGTTGTTTGAAAATGTAGTGTCTAGATAATTTGGTGATTTTGTAAAATGGTGGTCGGTGTGTTACTACGGTTTTGTTTTGTATCGTGATCATAATTAAAATCATTATTTTTAATACAAATAAAAGGTGGAAAGATTCTTATGTGGGAAGGAACTGCAGATGCTGGTTTAAACCAAAGATAGATACAGGAAGCTGGAGTAACTCACTGGGACAGGCAGCATCTCTGGAGAGAAGGAATGGGTGACGTTTCGGGTTGAGACCCTTCTTCAGACTGGGTGACATTTCGGTTCAAGACCCTTCTTCTGAAGAAGGGTCTCGACCCGAAACAACATCATCCATGATCACAATGAATGGCGGTGCTGGCTCGAAGGGCCGAATGGCCTCCTCCTGCACCTATTTTCTATGACATCCATTCCTTCTCTCCAGAGATGCTGCCTGTCCTGCTGAGTTACTCCAGCTTTTTGTGAAAAGATTCTTCCTCAGATCCCCTTTAAATCCCCCAGCCCTTACTTAACCGGCACATGCCAGCGTGGGTTTCATCCGGGTGCTCCGGTTTCATCCCACATCCCAAAGATGTGCGGGTTTGTAAGTTAATTGTCTTCTGTAAATTGCTCTTGTGTGTCGGGAATGTATGAGAAGGTGGGAAAGCATAGAACTAGTGTGAATAGGTGATCGATGGTCGGTGTGGATTTAGTAGGCCGAAAGGCCTGTTTCCACACTGTATCTCTAATCTAAAACGAATACGAAAACACAAAAGCTGCAGGAACTCAGTGGGTCAGGCAGCTTCACTATATAGAGTCATAGAGTGATACAGTGTGGAAACAGGCCCTTTGGACCAACTTGCCCACATCGGCCAACATGTCTCAGCTACATGAGTCCCACTGGCCTTTGTTTGGTCAATATCCCTCCAAACTTGTCTTATCCATCTACCTGTCTAACTGTTTTGTAAATGTTGGGATAGTCCCAGCCTCAACTACCTCCATACACTCACCACCCTTTATGTGAAAAGGAATAGACAGGCGATGTTTCATGTTTGGACACTTCTTCCGACTCCATATCTTCCATTTGTTCTTTTCATATCTTTCATTCATTTATTTTCTGTACTTATCATACCTCTAGTTTCCCTCTCCCCTGACTCTCAGTCTGAAGAAGGGTCTCGACCCGAAACACCACCTATTCCATCTCTCCAGAGATGCAGCCTGACCTGCTGAGTTACTCCTGCATTTTGTGTCTATCCTCAGAAACCCCAATCTCCTCAAACCGTGATCAGACTTCATATTTCCAATTACTTTTAAACTTTAGAGATACAGCATGGAAACAGGCCCTTTGGCCCACTGAGTCTGCACTGACCATCGATCATCCCGTTCACTACCACTATCCTACACACTAGTGGACAATTTGCAATCTTACTGAAGCCTTTTAAACGACAGACCCGTACGTTTTTGGGATGTGGGCGGAAACCGGAGCACCGGAGGAAACCCACGCGGCCACGGGGAGAACGAATGTACAGACAGCACCCGAGGTCACGAACGAACCTGGGTCTCCGGCACTGTGAGGCAGCAGCTCTACTGCTGCGCCACCCCTAAAAGACTTGGGACTTGAAAGTTGCAAGATGGTGTCAGAATTTCACAACACTCAGCGTGGTTTTCCAGGCTTTTATCAAGTACAATCATTACACTGTTTGACTTGTGTATGAGTGTGCTCATGTGCAGTATGATTTGACTGGATAGCATACAAAACATTATTTTTCTGTAGGTGCACAAAAATGCTGGAGAAACTCAGCGGGTGCAGCAGCATCCATGGAGCGAAGGAAATAGGCAACGTTTCGGGCCGAAACCCTTCTTCAGAAGTTTCGGCCTGAAACGTTGTCTATTTCCTTCGCTCCATAGATGCTGCTGCACCCGCTGAGTTTCTCCAGCATTTTTGTGTACCTTCGATTTTCCAGCATCTGCAGTTCCTTCTTTAACATTATTTTTCTGTATCTAGGTACAAATGTCAATAACAAACTCAATTAAACAAAACCTCATATTTTGCTTGGGAACAGTACCTCATATTTCGCATTGGCAGCTTTTCCAACTTCAAGTAACACCTGCCTCTCCTCTCATTCCGTTCCTCTCCCTTTCCCAGTGCTCCGACTAGTCTGACTGTTCTTTTTTACATTTAATTCTCTTTGCTCTGTTGTAACCTTCTTACAGCTAACAATGATCTACTGCACCAACACCATCATTAAATTTGCAGACGACATGATAGCTCACTGAGGGCGATGAGTCAGCTTACAGGGAGGAGGTGCAGAGGTGAAAAGGCTGGTGCTCAGACAACAACTTAGCACTCAATACCAAGAAAACAAAAGAGCTCATCATTGACTTCAGGAAGAAGCAGGGTGACCATCCCCCACTGCACATAAATGGAGAAAGAGTGGACAGAGTCTCCTGTTTCATGTTCCTGGGCACCCACATCTCAGCAGATCTCAGGTGGTCAACTAACACGCACTTCCTGGTAAAGAATGACTTTACTTCCGAAGATCACTCAGGAAAGTCAACTTGCCACAACTGCAAGTGTCATTCTACACTTCTTCCCACCCTGCTTCCTGTAAGGACTCCATCCCCCACTCCCAATTCCTCCGTCCAAGCCGCATCTGCTCCCAGGATGAGGCGTTCCACACCAGGGCATCCGAAATGTCCTAATTCTTCAGGGAACGGGGGTTCCCATCCTCCACCATAGATGAGGCTCGCACCAGGGTCTCTGCCATACCCCGCAACACTGCTCTCTCTCCCCATCCCCCCACTCGCAACAAGGGCAGAGTCCCCCTAGTCCTCACCTTTCACCCCACCAGCCGTCACATACAACAAGTGATCCTCCGTCAGTTTCGCCACCTCCAACGTGACCCCACCACTCGTCACATCTTCCCATCTCCCCCCATGTCTGCCTTCCGCAAAGACCGCTCCCTCCGTAACCCCCTTGTCAATTCTTCCCTTCCCTCCCGTACCACCCCCTCCCCGGGTACTTTCCCTTGCAACCGCAAGAGGTGCAACACTTGTCCCTTCACCTCCCCCCTCAACTCCATTCAAGGACCTAAGCAGTCGTTCCAGGTGCGACAGAGGTTCACCTGCATCTCCTCCAACCTCATCTATTGCATCCGCTGCTCGAGATGTTAGCTGATCTACATCGGTGAGACCAAGCGGAGGCTTGGCGATCGTTTCGCCGAACACCTCCGGTCGGTCCGCAATAACCAACCTGACCTCCCGGTGGCTCAGCACTTCAACTCCCCCACCCATTCCGTATCTGACCTCTCTGTCCTGGGTCTCCTCCATGGCCACAGCGAGCAACACCAGAAATTGGAGGAAATGCACCTCATATTCCGCTTGGGCAGTCTACATCCTGGGGGCTTGAACATTGAATTCTCCCAATTCTGCTAGCCCTTGCTGTCCCCTCCCCTTCATCAGCCCTCTGGTTGTCTCCTCCCTTCCCCCAGCCCTCGGGCTCCTCCTCCGCCTTTTTTCCTTTCTTCTCCCCACCCCCTATCAGTCTGAAGAAGGGTTTCGGCCTGAAACGTTGCCTATTTCCTTCGCTCCATAGATGCTGCTGCACCCGCTGCGTTTCTCCAGCATTTTTGTGTACCTTCGATTTTCCAGCATCTGCAGTTCCTTCTTTAACACAGTGTCATTCTACTGTTGCTCCATAGAGAGTGTCCTGACACATGGCATCCTGGTGTGATATGGCAACAGTTCTGCGGCTGACAAGATGGCTCTGCAGAGAGTCACCAACACAGCCCAGAAGATCACCAACACACACCTGCCTGCCCTGGAAGAGATCTATAGGTCTCGTTGCCTGCGAAAGGCATCACACATCCAAAAGGACTCATCTCATCCCACGCATCACTTGTTTGCTCTTCTGCCCTCAGGAAAGCATTACAGGTCCATCAAATCACACACCACAAGATCAGCAAAACAATTTCTACCCAATAGCTAATATATTGTACTGCTGCAACACTACCCTATGAAATATTGCACATTCTGACTTGACTTGCCGTCTTTGCTGTTTTCATTGTCTTTATTATTTATCTGATACATTGGAGCTCCGCTCGGGCAGTGTGCCTGAAATTTCGTTTTTACAATGACAATGAAGTGTATTATTATTATTATTACCTTTGTAGTGAGGGAGGAAACCGAAGATCTCGGAGAAAGCCCACGCGGTCACGGGGAGAATGTACAAACTCCATACAGACAACATCTGTAGAACTCGGCTTTCTGGCGCTGAAAGCGCTATAAGGCAGCAACATTACCGCTGCGCCACCGTGCCGCCCACGACAGTATCTATTCTACATTTGTGTACCTTCTATTCTACATTTTCCTTGACCACATCCCCTTTGATGTCTCGTTTTCACACCTTATATCTGTATCTCCCTCTCCCCTGACAGTCTGAAGATGGGTCTCGACCCTAAACGTCACCCATTCCTTCTAACCAAAGATACTGCCTGTCCTGCTGAGTTACTCCAGCATTTAGTATCTGCTACAGTTTAAACCAACATCTGCAGTTCCTTCCAACAACAGAACTGAGGTTCTTTTGTTATTGAAATCTCCCTGGGGCATTCCCATTCATCCTGCATGCATCGCCCTGCTAATCCTTCCCAGTGCCTCACTTTGCACTCATCAGCATTCGAGTTAATCTACCCTGGTTCCACCCATTTTTGTAAATGATTCATATCATGCTGTAAACTGTAATTATCTCACTCACGATCAACCACAAGCCAGTTTTGTATTGTCATCTGCCAACCTACTAATCATTCCTCCTAAAACAAAGGACATAAGGTGCTGGTGTAACTCAGCGGGTCAGGCATATGAAGTTCATAAGTGTGTAGGAAGAAACTGCTGGTTTACACCGAAGATAGACACCAAATGGTCATAGTGATAGGTGCAGAATTAGGCCATTCGCACCATTAAATCAACGCCACCATTCAATCATGGCTGATCTATCTGTCCCTCCTAACCCCATTCTCCTGCCTGCTCCCCATAACCCCTGACGCCCGTACTAATTAAGGATCTATCTATCTCTGCCTTAAAACAATGTATTAACGGTCTCCACAGCCTTCTGTGCCAATGAACTCCACAAATTCACCACCCTGTAGCTAAAGAAATTCCTCCTCAAATTCCTTGACAAATGTTCATAAATTCACAGGCTTTTGGAGCAGAATTAGGCCATTCGGCCCATTAGATCTACTCCACCATTCAATCATGGCTGATCTAGCTTTCCCTCTCTCTGCCTTATCTCCATAGCCCCTGATGCCAATGCTAATCAAGACCAGTTAATCTCTATTTAAAAAATACCCAAAGACTTGGCCTCCATAGCTGTCTATGGCAATCAATTCCACAGATTCAACGCCTTCTGGCTATAGAAATTCCTTGTCAAATTTCTTTATGAAGTTCGTAAGTTCATAGGTTATAAGAGCAGAATTAGGCCATTTGGCCCATCAGTTCTACTCCACCATTCAATCATGGAGGCCACCAGCATAATCAAGGACCATTCTCACCCCGGTCACTCCCTTTTCTCCCTTCTCCCATCAGGCAAGAGGTACAGAAGTGTGAAAACGCACACCTCCAGATTCCGGGGCAGTTTCTTCCCAGCTGTTATCAGGCAACTGAACGGTCCTCTCATCTGCTAGAGTGCGGTCCAGACCTCCAATCTACCTCATTGGAGTCCTTTGAAGTATTTTTAATCAGACTTTATCTCGCATTAAATGTTGTAGCCTTTATCCTTTAACTGCACGCTGTGGAATGCTTGATTATAATCATGTACTGTCTTTTCACTGACTGGATAGCACCAAAAAAAAAGCTTTTCACTGTACCTCGATACACCTGATGATAATAAACTAAGCAAAACTAAACTAAATTCAACTAAACTAGTCTGAACTGAACTGAACTAATTCACATTCATGTTATTCCCTATACCATATATCAGCACACTGTGACTGGCTCGATTGTAATCTTGTATTGCATTTCCGCTGACTGGTAAGCATGCAACAAAAGCTTTTCACTGTACCGTGCTAACCAATCAGCGGAAAGACAATACATGATTATAATCGATCGTTCACAGTGTGCTGCGAACTAAACTAAACAAAAGTAAACTAAAGTAAACTAAACTAAACTAAACTAAACCAAATCAAACTAAACTAAACTAACCTAAACTAAGCTGAGCTAAACTAAACCAAATCAAACTAAACTGAACTAAACTATACTAAGCTAAGCTAAACTAATATGTTTCCTTACCCTGCTTCCACTTATCACCCCTGGCCCCTGCCTCGTCCCTCCCTCTCACCTCTTTACACTGGCTATTTTCCATCTGAGCCTCAGTCCTGATGCAGGGTCTCGACCCGAGCCGTCGACCGTCCCTTGTTCCCCACAGATGCTGCTCATTCTCCTGAGTTCTTCCAGCAGTGTGGATTACTGTGCCGTGGTTCTCATTTCATCGTCCAGCCAGACAGTGACTCTGTTTCCTGTTAGCAAGCCTGTCCTCTACACACAAGTACGTATACTCCCACGCAAAGCCCTTGTGTTTTCTATTGTGGGACTTGAAGTGTTTGGCAGATTGGGAGATTGTGTAGGCCAAGGTGGAATGAGCGAAGGTGTTCAGCAAAACGATCGCCGAGTCTGCGCTCGGTCTCGCCGATATATAGGAGTTTTCTCTTGTCGTCTTTAAAGTGGAATTTTATCACATTATTAATCTTCGTACTCATACTGCTTATCATTGAAGGACCTCACCCAACCTAGAACTTAAATAAAACTCAATTCAACAGATCAAATATTTGTATTTGTAAAAACCCTGTTGACTTTGGCTCGAGTTTTTTCCAGTGCATTTCCGTAACTTCTTTGATAATTGCTTCTGTTATATTCCCCAGAGAGTTCAGTTAACTGACACAGTTTGTGTAGTATGGAACTGCAGCTGGTGGTTTACACCGAAGATAGACACAAAAAAACTGGATTAACTAGAGAAATATGTGGGGATCGCTGGTTGGCGCAGACCCGGTGGGCCGATAGGCCGGTTTCCGCGCTGTGTCTCTGAACTAAACTAAGTTAAGTTGATCTGCAATCATTCGTCATAATCGCAAGAAATTATATAGAGTTGTGGAAGCAGCTCCATTCCATCACAAACCAACCTCCCTTCCATTGACTCCATCTACACCTCATGCTGCCTCAGCAAGGCCAGCAGCATAATCAAGGACCAGGTCTCACATGGGTCACTCCCTCTTTTCCCTGCTCCCATCAGGCAAAAGTTATATAAGTGTGAAAACACACACCTCCAGATTCAGAGACAGTTTCTCCCCAGCTATTATCAGGCAACTGAACCATCCTATCAAAAACCAGAAAGCAGTCCTGAGCTACTATCTACCTCATTGGAGACCCTTTGACTTCAATATGACTTTACTGGATTTTATGTTGCACTAATCATTATTTCCTTTATCATGTATCTGCAGACTGTGGATGGTTCAATTGTAATCATTTGTAGCCTTTCCGCTGACTGTTTAGCACGCGATAAATAGCTTTTGACTGTACCTCGGTACATGTGACAATAAACTAAACTAAACTAAATTAAACTGAAATAAACTTAACTGAACTAAACTAAAGTGAAATAATTAAACTAAACTGAACTGAACTAACCTGAACTGAACTGAACTAAAGTGAACTAAACTAAACGAAGCTAAACTGAATTGGACTAAACTAAGCTAAGCTGTACTAAAGAATGGAGTTGAAAGAGAAAAATAGATCAGCCATAATGGAATGACGGAGCAGACTTGATGGGCTGAATGGCCTAATTCTGCTCCTTTGTCTTAAAGGCCTGTCTCAGGAGTCTGCGGTCATTGGCGGCGAAACAGGAAGAATCTACCGCTCCTGGACCACCACAGACCGCGGACTCGGTCAAACGCACAATTCCGGGGCCGTGCGCCGTTGTTCCCAACAACGCACGGAGCTAAAAAAAAATCAACACTGTCCAGAAATATGTTCTTACCGCACAGCCACCGCCAGTGAGGCACGAGTGCGGCACGGTCACTGCCACAGCCGCCGCCAGTGCGGCACGGGCGCCGTGCGTCAAACTTGCACCGCCACAGCCTCCGCCAGTGCGGCACGGCCGCCGCCACAGCCGCCGCCAGTGAGGCACGTGTGCGGCACGACCGCCGCCACAGCCCCGCGATCCAAAAGACGTCATCGCGTAGCGCGTCGCGTGATGACGTCATCACCCGATGCCGCAAGCTCGTGGAACCGGCCGTATTCGGCCACCGCGCAGCATCCGTGCGGCGCTCTCGTGGTTGCCGTGCGGCGCTCTCGTGGATGCCGTGCGGTCCCCTCTTCCAGCAATGCCGCGCTTCACCGCCAATGACCGCAAACCCGTGGGACAGAGCCATTAAGGTCTTGTAAAGCACGAACCAGTATTGGTTTGTCTGCAAATTGCCAGATTGGGAGATCTGGAGGGAAATCCCTGCATCTCGCAAGCACACAAAGCAAGCTTCAGTACTGGTGTTCAGACTACAATGTATCGGACCGGTGGCGCAGCGGCAGAGCCACTCACTGCCTTACAGCGCCAGAGACCGGGGTTCGATCCCGATTACGGGTGCTGTTTCCCGGTGACTTTCTCTTTCGTTTTTCTCTCTCGACTGTTTCTTTCCCACACTCCAAATACGTACTTTTTGGGGGTATAAATGTAAAATGTAAAATCGTCCCTATTGTGTGTAGGATCGTGTTAGTGCACACGGATCGCTGGTCTCCGCAGACGTGGTGGGCCGAAGGGCCTGTTTCCCTCTGTATCTCTAAACTAAACTAAACAATGAACCAAAAGTACAAACATGTAACCATCCCAAGAATCTTGCATGAGTTTGGAAAATTGCCAGTTTAATTTGCATAAGTATGTAATTGCAGGTGTCAGTATTTTTATTCAGGAAGGACACGAGGATAAATGAGGTAATTACAGGCAGCAGAGTCTAATTTCGATGGCGGGGCAGTTATCGGAAAAACTTTGAAGGACAGGATTAAACTCTAGAGGAATTTCCCGGGAAACAAATGAGGATACTTTCGGGAATCGAGGTTCAAGCAAAACAATGTACATATTTTTATAACCAGAATAATAATAAAATGTCTTGTGGTATTCTTTAAATCTAGACCAAGGGGGACCCGTTGGGTCCCGTCCCCTCAACGCGCGGTTGCGGGCGGGCGGGCAGTGGGGGGAGGGGGGCTGCGGCGTCACACACACACTAACCACCCTCCATACACACAGGGGTGGAGGGGGGGGGGGGCGGTGGGGGGAGAGGGGATAGGGGTGAGGTGAGGAGGGGAGAGGTGGAGGGAGAGTGGAGGGGGAGAGAGAGGAGGGGGAGAGAGAGCAGGGGAGAGGGGGCCGGGGGGAGAGAGAGGAAGGGGGGAGAGGGAGAGGGAGGAAGAGGAAGGGGAGAGAGGAGGGGAAGAGAGGGGGGTAGAGGGGAAGGGAGAGTAGAGGGGAAGGGAGGGTAGTGGGGAGAGAGGAGATGCGGAGGAGGGTAGTGGGGAGAGAGGGACAGAGAGGGACACAGATGCACAGAGAGGGACAGAGAGGCAGAGGGAGGGACACAGAGGCAGAGAGGGGGGCACAGAGGCAGAGGGGGACTGAGAGGAAGAGAGTGACACAGAGGCACAGAGGGTGGCACAGAAGGGAGACAGGCACAGAGAGGGAGGGGGGTAAGAGGGAGCATGAGCGGGGCAGAGAGGGATCGGGGTGGGGGTGAGAGGGAGGGGGGGATAGTTTGAGGGGTTGGGGGGACGTCGTCAAAGGTGAGGGCAGGTTCTTGAACGCAGTAATCACTCGGTGACCTCCGGTGACCTCGGGAACTGTAGAACTGTAGCAAAGAGTAGGAGTGAATGCAAAGAGTACGAGTGAATGGGTCCTTTTCAGAATGGCAGGCAGTGGCGAATGGAATGCCACAAGGCTCGGTGTTGGGGCCGCATCTGTTTACCAAATATATTAATGATTTGGTAGAGGGAATTAGGAGCAACACTAGCAAGTTTGCAGATGACACAAAGCTGGGTGGCAGTGTGAACTGTGAAGAGGATGTTAGGAGGTTGCAGGGTGACCTGGACAGGTTGAGTGAGTGGGCAGATGCGTGGCAGATGCAGTATAATAAAGATAAATGTGAGGTTATCCACTTTGGCGGCAAAAACAAGGGGGCAGATTATTATCTCAATGGGGTTGGGTTAGGTAAGGGGGAGGTGCAGCGAGACCTGGGTGTCACTGAAAGTTGGCGTGCAGGTACAGCAGGCAGTGAAGAAAGCTAATGGAATGTTGGCCTTCACAACAAGAGGATTTCAGTATAGGAGTAAAGAGGTTCTTCTGCAGTTGAATAGGGCTCTGGTGAGACCACATCTGGAGTATCGTGTACAGTTTTGGTCTCCTAATTTGAGGAAGGACATCCTTGTGATTGAGGCACTGCAGCGTAGGTTCACGAGATTGATCCTTGGGATGGCGGGACTGTCATATGAGGAAAGATTGAAAAGACTAGGCTTGTATTCACTGGAGTTTAGAAGGATGAGGGGGTATCTTATGGAAACATATAAAATTATAAAAGGACTGGACAAGCTAGATGCAGGAAAAATGTTCCCAATGTTGGGCGAGTCCAGAACCTGGGGCCACAGTCTTAGAATAAAGGGGAGGTCATTTAAGACTGAGGTGAGAAAAAACTTTTTCACCCAGAGAGTTGTGAATTTATGGAATTCCCTGCCACAGAGGGCAGTGGAGGCCAAATCACTGGATGGATTTAAGAGAGAGTTAGATAGAGCTCTAGGGGCTAGTGGAGTCAAGGGATATGGGGAGAAGGCAGGCACGGGTTGTTGATAGGGGACGATCAGCCATGATCACAATGAATGGCGGTGCTGGCTCGAAGGGCCGAATGTCCTCCTCCTGCACCTATTTTCAATGTTTCTATGTAACTTGCTCGTTCTTTCTGCGCCTTTTGTAGAACGGGAGTGGGAGGGGTTAGGGTGGTGACGTAAGTCGTGGAAAACAGCAGCTGCTTTAATCCAGAGCCAGGGGGTGAGCAGGGCCACGAGGCAGGTGGGCCATGAGCAAAGGCATTGTGGGGTCAGCAGCTGGCCAGCGATTATATTTGAAAACATTGTCAGTTTGGTGATCAATTTTAGTAAAAAACTCGGGAAATAATTCACCAAATTTACAGAAGTGGATTTTTGAAATCATATGGTAAATTTCTACCAGAATATGTAAAGATTTCATCGTTATTGTAATGTCAGCAGCTGGCCAGCGGTCAGATTAAAAAAAAAGGCGGGTTTGGTGAATAATTTTAATACAAAAACTTGGGAAATAATTAACCAAATTTACAGAGGAGTGGATTTTTCAAATTATAAGTAAGTAAAGTAAGTAAGTTTATTTATATAGCACTTTTCAGTCGATTTCAATCAAAAGCCAAAGTGCTTTACAGGGAAGACTATCCATACAAATAATAAAAAGAGGTAGAAAAAAAATGACACAACACACTATAAGAAATTCAACACGAACATCCCCCCACAGTAGAATCTACACTCTCCACTGTGAGGGAAGGCACTAAAATGTCCAGTCCTCCTCCTCCTCCTAGTCCACCCGAGGTCGGGGCCAGTTTGAGGCCACCGCAGCCAGTCGCCGCAAAGGCAGCCCGATGATTATAGGCCCACCCGCATCGGGTGGAAAAGTTCTCAGCAGCTTTGAAATGTCTGGAGCGGCCGCTCCTTCCCCGGAGACTGCGACGCCCGTGGACTTCAGGCCGCGCCGGTTGGAGCTTCGACTCCGCGGTGTTTCCGATCCAGCGCCGCCCGCCAGTGGCGGGATGCCCTCAAACCGCAGACTGCAGACCACGGCTGCTCGATGTTGGTGGTCGGCGGTCACAGCACTCCGGAGCGGCGACCCGGCAAGGCATCGCCCGCTCCTTGTTGGTGTCCCAGCGCTGTGCCGCCGAAGCTGTGGTCCCCCGGCAGGAAACGCCGCTCCAGGCCGATGGAAGGCCGCATGGGGAGATCGGAGATGCGATTTGGAGGAAAACCGCATCTCCGACCAGGTAGGACTGGGGTTAAAAGTTCCCCCCCCCCACATAGAAAGAATAGACTCCCAAAAAAAAATGTTTTAGACAATAAAAAAGTTAGAGGACGGACTGCAGGCAGGCGGCCATACAAACGGCGCCCACTCCTGCACATCCGCCATCTAAGGTAAAACTCTACTGAAATATGTAAACATTTCCCCGTTTAGGCATCTAGTTTTCGAGGAGATGTGTTTCAAGGGCGAAATGACACACACACGCACGAACACACACACACACACACACACACACACACAGTTTTAATAAGTATACCAGACCAAGGGTGACCCGTTTGGTCCCGTCCCCTCAACGCGCGGTGGTGGGGGGAGGGGGCGGCCTGCGGCATCACACACACACACTAACCAACCCCTCACACACATACACACACACACAAACCACCCCCATTGATATTATTTTAATATTATTCATTCACTCCTTTTACCTCATCTCTGGCCCTATACACTCACGCATAACCCCGAACTCGCAGGCACAGCTAGAGAGGGAGGGGGGAATAGAGAGATAGGTTCACAGAGGCACAGAGAGGGACACAGAAGCACAGAGAGGGACACACAGAGGGACACAGAGAGGGACAGAGAGAGGGACACACAGGGAGGGACACACAGAGAGGGACACAGAGGGACTCAGAGAGGGACACACAGAGGGACACAAAGGCAGAGAGATGGACACAGAAGCAGAGAGAGGGACACAGAGGCAGACAGAGGGACACAGAGGCAGAGAGATGGACACGGAGGCAGACAGAGGGACACAGAGGCAGACAGAGGGACACAGTGGCAGAGAGAGGGAGGGTGGGGGGGAGAGAGGGAGCATGAGGGGGGCAGAGAGGGAGTGGGTGGGGGGGATTGGGAGGGGGGGAGTTTGAGGGGTTGGGGGAGGCGGGTCGCGTCGTCAGAGGTGAGTGCTGGTTCTTGAACACAATAATCACTCGTTCCCTTGCTTCCGGCAGCGTGAAAAAGAAGACAACGCTTTTTTTTCAAAGGCCTTGCGAGCAATGCGACTGGCAGCGCATGCGGTTTGCAGCGGGAGGGAGGGGGTGGGGGAGGGGCGCCGGGGAGGGAGAGAAAGAGAGAGAGAACAGGGCCCGACTATCTGGAGGCCGCGAGGAGAAAGTTCCTCAGCGCATGAGCGCTGGTAACTTCCGGTGACCTCGGGATCTGCAGAACTTGCTCATTCTTTCTGCACCTTTTGAAGAAGGAGGGTGGGGGGTGAGGGTGGTGACGTAACTCGTGGAAAACAGCAGCTGCTTTAATCCAGGGTAGGTGGGGGGGGGGGGCACGAGGCAGGTGGGCCACGAGCAAAGGCATTTTTAGGTTTTATTTGAAAAAAATGACAGTTTGGTGAATTTACATAGGAGTGGATTTTTGAAATCATAATTTAAATTTCTACCAGAATATGTAAAAAATTACCGTTATTGTAACGTCAGCACCTGGCCAGCGGTCAGATTTGAAAAACACGTCAGACAGGTGAACAATTTTAATAAAAAACGTGGGAAATAATTAACAAAATTTACAGAGGCGTCGATTTATGAAATCATAAGGAAAATCTCTACCGAAATATGTACAAATTTCCCCGTTTCGGCATTTGGTTTTCGAGGACATGTGTTTCAAAGGTGAGATGACACACACACACACAAAGTTTTAATAGTTATATGATATGATGATGATGCACACAGTGAAGCATGGTGGCGCAGCGGTACAGTTGCTGCCTCACAGCGATGGAAACCCAGGTTCAATATCGGCTACGGGTGCTGTCTGCACGGAGTTTGTATGTTCTCCCCGTGACCTGCTTGCATTCTCTCCGAGATCTTCAGTTACCTCCCACACTCCAAAGAAGGACAGGCTTGTAGTTTATTTGGTTTGGTGTAATTGTAAAATATCCCCAGTGTGTAGGATAGTGTAGTATGTGGGATAGCCTGTTTCGATACTGTATCTCTAAATTAAAACTAGAGCTGCTGTGGCCAGAGACAAGGGTTCAATCCTGACCTCAGGTGCTGTGCGTGTGTGCACGTTTGTGTGTGTGTGGGTGTATGAATGCATGTGTGTGTCTACATGTGTGCACATTTGTGTGTGTGTGAGTGTGCGCGCATGTGTGTGGTGTTTGCATGTTTGCCCCTTGACTGCGTGGGCTTCCTCGGGTGCTCCGGTTTCCTCCCACATCCCGAAGATGTGTGCATATGAAGGTTAATTTGCCCTTTGTAAAATTGACCATAGTGTTAGGGTGTGGATGAGAAAGTGGGATAACCTAGTACTAGTGTGGACGGGTGATCAATGTTCAATGCGGATTCGGTGCGCTGAAGGGCCTGTTCCCATGCTGTATCATTAAACTAGACTAGACTAGACTGGACTAAACTGAATTGGACTAAACTGAACTAAGCTAAACTAAAGAATGGGGTGGAGAGAGAAAAATAGATCATCCATGATCGAATGGCGGAGCAGACTCGACGGGCCGAATGGCCTAATTCTGCTCTTTTGTCTTATGGTCTTATTGTCCCTAGTTTGTGTGAGATAGAGTTAGTGTGCGGGGATCGCTGGTTGGTGCAGACAATTAACCTACAAACCCGCACGTCATCATAAATTCATGTTAATAAATCATAGGAGCAGATGTATCATGGCTGGTCTATCGTTCCCTCTCAACCCCATTCTCCTGCCTTCTCCCCATAACCCCTGACGCCCGTACAGAACTAGTGTCTGTCACTCCCTGCCTTAAACATATTGATGGTTCCCACTGCAGTCTGTGGCAATGAATTCCACAGATTCACCACTCTCTGACCAAAGAAATTCATCCTCATCTTCTTTCTAAAGGTACGACCTTTTATTCTTAGGGATGCTTAGTTTATTTAGTTTATTTAGAGATACAGTATGGAAACAGGCCATTCGGCCCACCGAGTCCGCACCGACCAGCGATCCCCGCACACTAGCACTATCCTCCAAACACCAGGGACAATTTACAATTTTACCAAGTCAATTAACCTACAAACCTGTATGCCTTTGGAGTGTGGGAGGAAACCAAAGATCTCGGAGAAAACCCACATGGTCACGGGGAGAACGTACAAACTCCATACAGTCCGGATCGAACCCGGGTCTCTGGCGCTGCAAGCGTTGTAAGGCAGCAATCCTACAAACCTGCACATCTTCATGTCAATAAGCTCATAAATCATCGGAGTGGAAGTAGGCCATTCGGTCCATCAAGTCTACCCCGCCGTTCAATCGTGGCTGATCTAATCATATTCATAATCATAATCATAATTATAATATAATCATATTTTATTAGCCAAGTATGTTTTGCAACATACGAGGAATTTCATTTCCCATAGTCATACAAATAAGAAGCATCAGAACACACAAAATACATTTTAACAAACATCCACCACAGTGACTCCTCCACATTCCTCACTAAGGAAGGAGAAAATCTATATTTCCCTCTCAACCCTATTCTCCTTCCCGTAACCCCTGACACCCATACTAATCAAGAATCTATCTCTCTGCCTTCAAGATATCCATTGACTTGGCCTCCACAGCCTTCTGTGGCAATGAATTCCACAGATTTACCACCCTCTGACTATAGAAATTCCTCCTAATTTCCTTTCTAAAGTAGTAGTAGGCCCCCCTCAGTCATGACTGACCATGGGTGATGCATTCTTCGGATGCAAGCCTGGGCAGTATCATATGGAGGACAGGCTGTTGCCTATGCAGCACGTCCCCCCTCTCCACGTCGCTGATCGACCCAAAGGAACAGCAGGGCCGTTACAGTTTGGCACCAGCGCCGTCGCAGGAGCTGCCTGGGCGAGGTTGTAGACAATGACGAACTGCCTGAGGGGCTCCAGATTTTCTTGAGGTTTACTCCTGGAGCCTTTTCCATGACTGGATATGGCCACAAGGCAGTGGAGATTTTAAATCAGAGTTTTTCCTCTCCTAGATGGACTGCCTTCCCAGGCTGCCCGAGACCCGTGGGGGCGGCAGCGTCTACCTTCCCGTGCAGGTCTATAGCACCTGCCCACTGCCCACTCTCTAAAGGTATGTCCTTTTATTGTGAGGCTGTGGCCTCTGGTCCTAGACTATCTCACTAATGGAAACATCCTCCCCATATCCACTCTATCCAGGCTTCACCATTACTCCGGAGAATGTAGATGAGGCAGGGACTACTCAATGTTTTAGAAATATTTAAACAGGTACATGGACAGGGCAGGTTTAGAGGGTTATGGTCCAAACACAGGCAGGTGGGACTAGTGCAGATGGGGCATGTTGGTCGGTGTGGGCAAGTTGGGCCGAAGGGCCTGTTTCCATGCTGTATGACTCTATTACTCTATGCCTTCGGCCCACCGAGTCCGCACTGACCAGTGATCCCCTCACATTAACACTGCATCCTACACGCACTAGGGGCAATTTACAATTTTACCAAGCCAATTAACCTACAAACCTGTATGTCTTTGGAGTGTGGGAGGAAACCGGAGCTCCTGGAGAAAACCCACGCAGGCCACGGGGAGAACGTAGAAACTCCGCACAGATAGCACCTGTAGTCAAGATCGAACACGGGTCTCCGGTGCCGTAAGGCAGCAACTCTACCCCTGCGCCACCATGCTGCCTGTATACTCGTGACAGTTATAAATCTAAACCACTCATTTCAATGAATAATCATCTCAACAAAACCAATAATTAAACTAATGCCTACTGCATTCCATCATTAATGAATACTATGAAACATATTATTATTACTCTCTTGAAAATTGCTTTGACGATAAATGTGAGAATTTGCAAAAGTTCAATTTCCGTAAACCATATAACCCCAGAAAGGCAAGATTTAATAAGTTGCAGGAAGGAACTACAGATGCTGGTTTACACTGAAGATTGACACAAAATGCAGGAGTAATTCAGCGGGACAGGCAGCATTTCTGAATAGAAGGAATGGGTGATGTTTCGGGTCAAGACCCTTCTTCAAACTGAGTCAGGGGAAAGGGAGATACAGCGATAAGGAATAGTAAGGTGTGAAGAAGAGACAAAGGAGATAGAGATCAAGGAAAGTGTTGAATAGATCATTGTTTTCCAAGGTAACAACAAAGCAGAGATCAAATGTAAATGAGGACAGTCAGAATGGTCAGAAAACTGGGAATGGGAAGGTAGAGAGAGTGAAAGCAAGGGTTACTTGAAGTTAGATAAGTGAATATTCATACCACCTGAGCAAACAGCCTAAGCAAAATATGACGTGATAGCTGTTTTGTTTTTCTGTACCTAATTCCAGCATCTGCAGTCTCTCTTGTCAGCAGAAGACTGTTAATGTTTCAACTTGTGTGCTCTAAATTAACAAAGCTGACTCAGCAAATATTGGGGCTCCACCGAGATTCGAACTCGGATCGCTGGATTCAGAGTCCAGAGTGCTCACCATTATAGCACGGATCCTGCACTCTCCCCACGGTCCTGTTTCTTCTCTCCATCTCCCCACCATTAGAACCTCTCTTGCCATCTGGAGGGGTTTGTCACTGGGAGAAAAGTCATTTCGAGCCATGAAGGCCAAGAAGGGAATGATCCTGGGACCCGTGGAGTTGGAACGGGAACGTTGTTCAACGGGCGGGGAACGCTCGGATGGCTGCTTGCGTCTGTCAAAAGGGAGGAGGCACAATCTCTGCATGAGTCCACAAGGGCAGCACATCACCTGACAGCAGACAGGTTCCACCCAGATTCCAAATCAGATTGCTGGATTCAGAGTCCAGAGTGTTCACCATTACACCACCTTCTCTATGCCTTCCCACATTTGGAAGCTCTCATTCAAATGTATTAAAATATATTGTTGGAGGCAGTAGGGTTGGCGGTGTGCTTTGGGACCACCAAAACTTTTAGGTGTAGATTTATTATTGTCACGTATATTATAATATATTATTGACAATTGTCACTGAGGTTGAGTTCACTTGCTGTGCAATCACATCAGATAAACTATAGTCCATGCAGACTGGGCGATCGTTTCACTGAATATCTACGCTCTGTCCGCATTGGCCTACGTGATCTCCTGGTTGCCAAACACTTTAACTCCCTCTCCCATTCTCACACTGACCTTTCTGTCCCTGAGTGAGACCAAATTCAAATTGGAGGATCAGCACCTCATATTTCGCTTGGGCAGTTTACAACCTAGCAGTGTGATTATTGATTCTCTGATTTCATGTAACCCTTGCTTTCTCTCAGTCTCCGTCCCACCATCGCTCCCTGCATTTCACTCTGATAGGTGAAAGAGCAGGTAGTGTAGAGAAAGCAGGGACTCTGCAGAAGGACATGTCAGGTTGGGAGAGTGGGCAGAGAAATGGCAGATGGAATATAGTGTAGCAAAGTGTGGAGTCATGCATTTTGGTAGTAGGAATAAAGGCATAGACTGTTTTCTAAATGGGGAGAGAATCCAGAAATCGGAGGTGCTACGGGACTGGTGCAGGATTCCCAAAAATTTAATCTGCAAGTCGAATCGGTCGTAAAGAAGGCAAACGTAATGCTAGCATTTATTTCGAGAGGGCTAGAATACAAAAGCAGGGATGTCACGCTGAGGCTCTATAAGGAGCTGGTCAGGCCACATTTGGAGTATCGTGAGCAATTTTGGGCCCCATATATTGGAGGAAGGATAGGGTCCAGTGGAGGTTTACAAGAAAGATCCAAGGAATGAGTGAGTTAACATATGATGAGCATTTGACATCATTGGACCTGTACTCGCTGTAGTTTAGAAGAATGAGGGGGAAACTCATTGAAATGTACCGAATAGTGAAAGGTTTGGATAGTGGATGTGGAGAGGATGTTTCCACCAGTGGGTGCCTCGGACTGGAGGTCACAGCCTCAGAATTAAGGGACGTTCCTTCGGGTGAATGGAGGAGTGTCTTTAGTCGTGAATCTGTGGAATTCTTTGCCACAGAAGACTGTGGAGGCCAAGTCAATGGATATTTTTAAGGCAGAGATAGATACAGTAAATTCTTGTTTAATACAGGCATCAGAGGTTATGGTGAGTAGGCAGGAGAATGGAGTTAGGAGGGATAGATAGATCAGCTATGATTGAATGGAGGAGTAGACTTGATGGGCTAAATGGCCTAATTCTGCTCCTATCCCTTTTGACCTTACAACCTCCCCCACTCTAGTCGACCTGTCATTTCCACTTCGCATTTGACCCATCTTACTCTAAACCTTTCCTAACCATGTACCTGTCCAAATGTCTTTTAAATGTTGTTGTAGCACCTGCCTTAACTACCTCCTCTGGCAACTTGTTCCAAACACCTGTGTGGGAAAAATTGCCCCTCAGATTCCTATTAAATCTTTCTCTCTCACAAACCTATGTCCTCGGGTTCTTGATTTCCCTACTCTGGTTAAAATACTCTGTGCATCTACCTTATCTATTCCCCTTATGATTTTGTACAACTATATAAGATCACCCCTCAGCCTTCTGCATTCCAAATCCTACCTGCCCAACCTCTTCCTATAGCTCAGGCCCTCTTATCTCATGAAGAGCTGGAATCAGTTTGTATTTCGTAGCTTAAACTACAGACAGCCTCCCATAACAAGGGCACAGTGGCACAGTGGGCAGAGCTACTGCCTTACAACGTCAGAGACCTGGGTTCGATCCCGATCCTGGGTGCTTGACTGTACGGAGATTGTACCTTCTCCCCATGAACTGCATGGGTTTTCCCTGAGATCTTCTCACTCTATCACTCCATGAGTCTAGGCTTGGTCTCACCAATGTACATGAGGCCACATCAGGAACACTGGATGCAGTAGACGGGGTTTAGTGGAGGTGCACGTGAACCTCTGTCTCACCTAGAAGGATTACTGGGATCCCTGGATGGAGGTGTGTGAGGTGGTATAGGTACAGCTGTTGCATCTCCTGCGGTTGCAGGGGAAAGCACCTGGGGAGGGGATAGTTTGAGTGGGAAGGGATGGGCGAACAAAGGAGTTGCAGAGGCAGTGTTTTCTGCAGAAGGGGTGGTGGTAGGAAAACTTCATCATTGTTCTGTCCACGAGTGGGGGGGGGGGGGAGGTGGGCAACAAGAGAAGGACCACAGGAAACAGAGGAGATGCATTTTAGGTATCTATTCGTGACAGCAAGCGGAAGCCATCTTTACTCATCATTTGATTCAGAAATCGAGGTGCAACGGTATTTGGGAGTGCAACTACCCCAACATTTAAGAAGCAGTTAGACAGGTACATGGATAGGACAGTTTTGGAGGGATATGGACCAAATGCTGGCAAGTGGGACTGTTGGAGCTGGGACATGTTGGCCTGTGTGGGCAAGTTGGGCCGAAGGGCCTCTTTCCACGCTGTATCACTCTATGACTCTACGGTTTCCTCCCACGCTCCAAAAACGTACATTTGTAGGTTAATTGGTTTGGTACAAATGTAAGTTGTCCCTAGTGTGTGCAGGATAGTGTTAGAGAGCAGCGATCGCTGGTCGGCACAGACTCAGTGGGCCAAAGGGACTGCTTTTGCGCTGTGTCCAAAAAAAACCAGCTCCTGCTTGTCAATTCTGAAATGAATCAGTCAATATTGGAGAATACGCTTCCAGTTAACTAGTTCTCAATTCTCATTGAGGCCCCATAGCAGAAGCATCCACGTCGCAGGGCTGGAAACTGGAAGTATCCTGAGCTAATTCTGCTACCACCATCATATATTGCGACAAGTGATGGCTCCCACTAATTGTAGCCGGAAGCTTGCGTCCTTTTCAGGATGGACGATGGCAGGAAGGTCAACATTTGTAACAAGATGGATTCGAAAGAAGAAGAATTCTCATTGTATTTCCCAAGTACCGGTATTTCACAGATCTTTGGGGCAGAGATAGGGTAGACAGTCAGAATTTTTTTCCTAGGGAGAAAATGTGCAACACTAGAGGACATAGCTATAAGGTGAGAGGGGGAAGTGTGATGGAGGTGTGTGGGGCACGGTTTTTTGCACAGATATTAATTGGTGGCTGGAACATCTGGGCAGGGGTGATGGCGGTGGCAGATACGATAGTGTTGTTGAGGAGTTTAGGAGGCCTTTACTTAAGCACATGGAAGTTCAGGGAGGAGAGTGATGTGGGACATGTCAAGACAAATGAAATCAGTTTAACTTGATATAATCTTCATCGCAAACACTGTCAGATCTCGCGATATCTGGGGTCTCCGAGCTCAACCCGAAACTGAAGTAAACTAACAGTTGTCAGAGGTTATGGATAGAAGGCAGGAGAATGAGGTTAGGAGGGAGAGATAGATCAGCCAAGATTGAATGGCGGAGTAGACTTGATGGGCCGAATGGCCTATTTCTACTCCTATCCCTCAAGACCTAATGACCTAACCTGAACTGAAGTCCAGCGAGTACATTCCCAGTTCTGTCAAACGCTCCTCATAGCTTAACCCAATCAGGAATGAATGAGTGAATGAATTAATACTTTATTATCACATGTGACAAGTCACGGTGAAATTCTTTGCTTGCAAATTCTTTGTAATCATGTATTGCCTTTCCGCTGACTGGTTAGCTCGCCACAAAAGATTTTCACTTTACCTCCGTACACGTGACAATAAGCTAAACTCAAATGCAAACTCAAACCCAAGTCCGGCCACTGTCTGGACCTGCAGCTAACTGTTTGCTCCCCAGTAAGGAGGTGTTGTGGACTCAGCTTATCACCTGCTAAACCCTTGTTCTCTGTACAGTGGCCTCCGTCCTCACCCTTCCCCAGCTTGCCCGCTCTCCACAGCTGTGCGGGAAGGAACTACAGATGATAGTTTACACCGAAAATGGACACAAAAGGTGCTGCAGTAATTCAGGCAGTTGGGCATTGGGCAGGTGCTATAGACCTGCATGGGAAGCTAGACGCTCCCACCCCCATGAGTCTTGGGTGGATGGGGCTGGTCAGCCTGGGAAGGCAGTCCATCTAGGAGAGGGAAAACTCTGATTTAAAACCTCCACTGCCTTGTGGTCATATCCAGTCAAGGAAAAGGCTCCAGGGGTAAACCTAAAAAAAAATCCGGAGTCGGAGCCCCGAAGGCAGTTCGTCGTTGTCTATAACCTCACTCTGGCAGCTCCTGCGACAGCGCTGGTGCCAAATTGTAATGGCCCTGCTGTTCCTTTGGATTGATCAGCAACGTGGAGAGGGGGGACGTGCTGCATGGGCAACAGCCTGTCCTCCATATGACATCGCCCAGGCTTGCATCCGACCAGGGCCTACTAATTCAGGCAGCATCTCTGGAGAAAAGGGAATGGGTGACGTTTCGGGTCGAGACACTTCTTCAGGCTGTCTATGAACTCAATAAACTAAACTAAACTCAGTCAAGTCAAGTCAACTTTATTTGTCACATACATATACAAGATGTACAGTGAAATGAAAGTGGCAGTGCTTGCGGATTGTGCAAAACAACAGAACAGAATAGAACCAGTATTTACATTTTTAAAAAAGAAGACGCAACAGTATTTACGCCCTGGTGAGATCAGAGTTTATAGTCCTGATAGCCTGTGGGAAGAAACTCCTAAACTAGCTAAACTAAATTAAACTCAGCAATACTAAACTAAAGCAAACTGAACTGAACTAAACTGTACTGAATTCAACTAAACTGAATTAAACCAAGCTGAACTGAACTAAACTAAACTAACCTAATCTGAACTAGATGACGTTTAGGGCGAGCGAATACAAGTTCAAGTTCACATTCACATTTATTGTCACATGGAACAGTGGAATTTTAGTTAAATACAGCCATATAAATAAAAAGAACACAATTCACGATAGAGTTTAACATAAACATCCACCACAGCAGAATACAGGCCCAGTACCGTCAAACATTCATCATATGCTAACCGTCTCATTCCTCGTAAACCTCCTCTGGACCCTCTCCAGAGCCAGCACACCCTTCCTCAGATATGGGGCCCAGAACTGCTCACAATACTGCAAATGTGGCCTGATCAGCGCCTTGAAGAGCCACAGCATTACATCCATACTTGCTCAATATCTTCACATATTCACTGTCTCTGTCACTCTATCAGAACGGCCGGGAGTGGGGCCAGGACCTACAGTGGGCTTGGCTGGCGGGCCGTCGGAGAACAAGGAGGGGGGCCGTCGGAGAGCAAGGGAGTGATTGAGGATCGTGGCGCGGGGCTGTCAGAGAGCGAGGGGGACTGTAGGAGAGAAAGGTGGGGCCGTGGGAGAGAGAGGTGGGCCGTGGGAGAGGGAGGAGGGGCTGCCGGAGAGTGAGGAAGGTCATCGAAACAGGCGATCAGCACAGAGCTTTCCAAGAGAGGAAGTGCGAATGGTGGGGGTCAAAGTTTGGCCGAGGACACACCACCGAGAACAAAGAGGGAGCAGGAATGGTGGGTGGGGGGGGGGGGGGGGGGAAGAGTAGCCGAGAACAAACAGGGACCATTGTGGACTGTGGTGAATATTTTGTAACTTTGTTGACGCACTATGTGGCCAGGATGTGGAGAGGATGTTTCCGCTGGTGGGAGAGTCTAGGAATCTGAAGAAGGACGTGCTGGCACTGGAGAGGGTCCAGAGGAGGTTTACGAAAATGATCCCAGGAATGAGTGGGTGCACTAGAATGATCCCAGATATGATGAGTTTTTGATGAGCTACTGACAAGATGTCTCCACACTGGAATCACGACTCTGCTTCTCTAACACCTTCCGTTGCTACCTGTCCGGCTGAGTATTCCAGGATGTCCTGGCATCGCATGGCAGGAGCTGCTCCAGGGCCACAGAAGAGGCAGCCGCCGAACCGGTCCCGCTTCGTAATTCCTGGCGGACCGCGGCCCTGGAGAGGAGAGCCCGTCGAACCGACGCTGCTCTTCACGCCCCATATTTGGGACACATATGTGAGGAAGGATGTGCTGGCTCTGGAGAGGGTCCAGAGGAGGTTTACAAGAATAATCCCAGGAATGAGTGGGTTAACATATGTTGAGCACTTGGCAGCACTGGGCCTGCACTCGCTGCAGTTTTGAAGGTTGAGGTGCGAGCTCATTGAAACTCACAGAATAATGAAAGGCCTGGATAGAGTGGATGTGGAGAGGATGTTTCCACTGGTTGGAGAGTCTAGGACCAGAGGTCATCGCCTCATAATTAAAGGACGCTCTTTTAGAAAGGAGGTGAGGGGGAACTTCTTCAGTCAGAGGTTAGTTAATTTGTGGAATTCTTTGCCACAGAGGGCTGTGGAGGCCAAGTCAGTTGATATTTTGAAGGCAGAGATAGACAAATTCTTGATTAGGTGTCAAGGGTTGTGGGGAGAAGGCAGGAAAATTGGATTTGGAGTAATGGGAGTAGATTGATCGGCAGAATGGCCTAACTCTACTCCTTTAACGTAAACTTTCTGCCTCCCAATCTTTGGACTACAAAGCCGTGAGTGGTTTTAACCACTGCTCTGGATTTTACCAGAGGCCAAAAGTTCATTAGTTATAGGAGCAGACTTTGGCCATTCGGCCCATCGAATCTACTCTACCATTCAATCATATCTTTCTCTAACAACCAAATTCTCCTGCCTTTTCTCCGTAAGGCAGGAGAATGGGATTGGGAGGCAGTGATCACCCATGATTGAATGGCGGAGTGGACTCGATGGGCCGAATGGCCTAATTCTACTCCTATAACTTGAGAACGTGAACTATAAGGGGCGGCTCTTTGCATACTTTGTGTATGGTATGCAAAACAAAGAATTTTACTGTGACGAGAAACAAGTGATAATAAAGTATCAATCTATATCTGGATTACACAGCAACATCTCTACACAATGCCACGCACCCATTTCCACCTCTGGGACGTCCCTGGGGGGAGAGGGGAAACAAGTTTCTGATCATCTCAGCCTCTGTGTGCAGGAGTGGGGCAGGAAAAAGTATCTGCTGTGGGTTCCGTGGTGTAATGCTGAGCACTCTGGACTCTGAATCCAGCGATCCGAGTTGGAATCTGGGTGGAACCTCTCTGCTGTCAGGTGCTGTGCTGCCCTTTTGAAGGTATGCAGAGATTGTGCCTCCTCCCTTTTGACGGAGGCAAGCAGCCATGCGAGCGTTCCCCGCCCGTCGGTCAACATTCCCGCTCCAACTACATGGGTTTAGTTGTTTAGTTTGGAGATACACTGCGGATACAGGCCCTTCAGCCCACCGAGTCCGCGCTGACCAGCAAACCCCTCACACTAACACTATCCTGCACACACTAAGGACAATTTACAATTTTACCACGCCAATTAACCTACAAACCTCTACGTCTTTGGAGTGTAAATGGAAACCAGGAGAAAACGCACGTGGTCACGGGTAGAATTTACAAACTGTGTACAGACAGCACCTATAGGCAGAATCAAACCCGAATCTCTTTTTTTTTTTTTTTTTAATTTTTATTTATTAGAAGTACATTACATTACAACCACATACATTAATACTCATCATTTATATCTTCTTACAATTAATGTACTCCCTTTATTTATTTTTTTACACTAGAAAAAGAAAAGATTGAAAGAAAGAAGAAAGTGAAGGAAAAAGTGCAAGTGTAGAAAAGTGTAGAAAATGTAACAACAAAAAAGGACGAAGACCCTATAAGAGCGAAATTAAAAACAAAAAGAAAAAGAGTTAAGAAATAGGCCCTAAGAAAAGAAAAGAGAAAGAGAAAAAAAGAGAAACAGATGGGTTTTTTTTTTGAGCATCACGTAAATAGGACATACCAACTCTTCAACTATCACCCCCCCTTACCTGACCTCAATTTTTTATTTTTTTTAAAGTACTTTTGCACCCTATATTTGTAATAATTCTATAAATGCAGACCACGTCAGGTGGAAGTGATCTGGTTTACCTGCTAGGAGGAGTCTTATCTCTTCAAGGTGTAATGTTTCAAACATATTTGAAATCCACATATTTATAGTTGGTATTGGAGCCTTCTTCCAAAATTTTAGAATTAGCTTTTTTCCAGTTATTAACCCATAGTCCATTAATTTCTTTTGAAACACATTTAGTTCTGGATCATCTTCCGTTATTCCGAAGATAATCCATTCTGCTTTGGGTATCAGTCTTGTTTTAAATAACTTTGTAAAGATTTCAAAAATTTCATTCCAAAATTTTTGAATTTTTGTACAGAAGACAAATGAGTGCGCTATAGTTGCTTCTTGGGATTGACATTTATCACAAATAGATGATACGTTTGGGAAAATTTTATGAATTTTAGTTTTCGAATAATATAATCTATGTAAAATTTTAAATTGTATTAAAGTGTGTCTTACATTAATCGAGCATTTATGCACGTTTAATAAGTATTCATTCCAACTTTCCTTTGAAATTTTAATAGCTAACTCTTGTTCCCAGTCTCTTCTGATACCCTCCGTAGATGGTATTTGTGCATTTAAGATAATATTATACAAATATGATATTAAGTTTGCTGATTCCGCTTTTATCTGCATTGCCTCGTCCAGTACATCTGCTGGGTTATTATAATAATCTTTTGTATATTTTTTCAAATAGTCGCATATTTGAAAGTATTTAAAATATTGATTATTTCCGAGTTTATATTTTATTTGTAATTGTTGAAATGAAAGTAATTTTCCAGTTTCATACAAGTCACCAAGCGTTTTAATTCCTAGTCTATCCCATTGTGTATAAGCTTTATCTATAATAGAAGGACTAAACGAAGGGTTATTGACTATAGGTAATAAAAGTGATAAGTTTCTTAATTTTAAATTTTGTTTTATTTGTTTCCAAATACGGATTGTACTATGAATAATTGGGTTCTTATTATAGTTTATGTTATTCAATTTCATTGGAGAGAGGAGGATCGCTCCAATGTTTCTAGAGGAGCAATCCTCTTTCTCCATTACAATCCAGTCTACTTGCTGGGCGGAGTTATCCATCAGTTGAATCATGTTTTTAATATTTACTGACCAATAATAATACATAAAATTAGGTAGTGCTAGACCCCCCAATACTTTAGGTTTATTCAGATGGGTTTTTTGTATTCTATGTGCTTTATAGTCCCATATAAAATTAGTGATATCTGAGTCGAGTTTTTTAAAAAACTTCTTAGGTAAGTATATAGGAATTGATTGAAATAGGTATAAAATTTGTGGTAAAAAGATCATTTTTATTGCGTTTATTCGGCCTATTAAAGACATCGGGAGCGTTTTCCAGAATTTAATTAATGTATTCAGTTTATTAAGTAGGGGGTCAAAATTTGCCCTGAACATACCTTGATATGTTCTGGCAATTTCGATTCCCAAATATTTAAATTTTTCTGTAGCTATTTTAAAAGGGAATTTTAAAAGATGTGTTGAATCTTTCGGTTTTATTGACATAATTTCACTTTTATTCCAATTTATTCTATATCCAGAAAAAGATCCGAAGTCTTCAATTAAATTTAATATATTTGGTATAGTGATTTGAGGTTTTGTAATATACAATAATATATCATCCGCGTATAAAGATTTTTTATTATATGAGTCTTTAGTATTATATCCATGAATATCAGGGTGTATTCTAATTTTTTCTGCTAGCGGTTCAATAATGAGAGCAAACAGCTGTGGTGATAATGAGCATCCTTGTCTATTTCCCCTTGATAGTTGAAATTTCGAGGATAATATGTTATTAGTAAGTATTCTAGCTGTAGGTTTGTTATATAGTAACTTAATCCATAAAATAAAATTCTCTCCCAGTTGAAATTTTTGTAATACTTTATCCATATAATTCCATTCTACTTGATCAAATGCTTTTTCAGCATCCAGCGAAATAATTGATCATTCTTGATCTTCAGATTTGTATGAGTGCATTATGTTGAGTAGACGTCTCATATTATTAGAAGAGTATCTCTTAGGGATAAACCCTGTCTGATCTGGGTTTATTAATTTACTAATGTATTTACTTAATCTTCTAGCTAATGTTTTCGCTAATATTTTTTGATCTGTGTTTAACAATGCTATAGCTCTATATGAGCCAGGTTCTTCTAAATCTTTATTTTTCTTAGGTATTAATGTAATCGTTGATTCCGCTAATGTATCAGGTAGTATTCGTTTTTTAAAAGCGTATTGGTACATTTTTTGTAATCTTGGTATTATTTTATCATAAAAGCTTTTATAAAATTCATTAGTAAATCCATCAGGGCCTGGTGTTTTTCCATTTTTTAATGAGTTTATTGTATCTTCTAATTCCTTAATTGAGATTTGTGCACCCAGTTCCTCTTGTTCCTTCATCTCTAACTTTGGAAGATTACAGGTATCCAAGAACTTTGTGATATTATTGGAATCAATTATCGTTTTAGATGTATACAAATTCTCGTAAAATTGCGCAAATCTTTTATTAATATCCTTCGGTGTTGTTAATAATTCCCCTTTATCTGATTTGATCTTTGGTATAGTATGTTCCTTTTCTCGTTTTTTTAGCTGGCGAGCCAAAAGTTTATGCGGTTTATCCCCAAATTCAAAGTGCTCTTGTTTTGTAATTTGAAAAAGTCTTATAAGTTTGGCAGATAATAATTTATTTAATTTAAATTTTAAAATTATTATTTTATTATGTTTATCTATTGATGGATCTTTAGCATTATCTATATCCATTTGTCTAATAAGTTCTTCTAACTGTCTTTGTTCATTCTTATTCTTTTTATTTTGAAAAGCTTGATATGAAATTATAATACCCCTAATGTATGCTTTAAAAGATTCCCAAAGTAAAGTAGGCGATATATCTGAAGTATCATTTGTTTGAAAAAAGACCTCCATTTGTTCTTTTAAATATATACTCGCTTGTGGATCTTTTAAAATTTGAGAGTTAAATCTCCAGAATGAATTATTCTTAGACAATCCTTCCAGTTTTAAAAAGAAAGTTAGTGGAGAATGGTCTGAAATTGAATTTGTATGGTATATTGCATTAGATGTTTGGGGGATTAATTTTGTATCCAGCAGAAAGTAGTCTATACGTGAGTATGTCTTATGTACCATTGAGTAAAACGAATATTCCCTGCCAGTTGGATTCACAATTCTCCAAACATCTGCTATATTAGTGTTATTTATGTAGGTATTGAGGAGTTCCCCAGTTTTCGATTTCATATTCCCTCTCTGTTTTTGACTTGATTTATCTAAGTACGGATCTAAAACACAGTTAAAGTCTCCGCCTATTATAACATTTTGATAGTTTGACTCTGCAATTATATTGAAGATTTTATTGAAAAAGTGGGGGTTATCAAAGTTAGGGGCATATATATTTACCAAAGTAAGTGGAGTGTCATGGATTTCTCCATTAACTATTAGGTATCTCCCTTCTATATCTGTTATAATATTCTTTGCTTTAAATGGTATACCTTTTCTTATGATAATTGACGTGCCTCTAGATTTTGAAGTGAATGAAGAGTGGTATGTTTGACCTATCCATTTTGCCCTCAGCCTAACTTGGTCCTGAGGTTTTAGGTGTGTTTCTTGTAGGAAGGTAATGTCAGAATTATACCCGAATCTCTGCCGCTGTGAGGTAGCAACTCTAGCACTGCGCCACCATGACACCGTGAAGAGCTAACCTAAGCATCGCATTAAACAGGGGCCATGGAATCTGCTTAGAGTCAAATGGTCACACAGTGTCGAACCAGGCCCTTCGACCCAACATGCCCACACCGGCCAACATGTCCCAGCTACTCTAGTGCCATCTGCCTGCGTTTGGTCCATATCCCTCCAAACCTGTCCTATCCATGTACCTGTCTAACTGTTTCTTAAACTTTGGGATAGTCCCAGCCTCAACTACCTCATCCAGCAGCTTGTTCTATACACCCACCACCCTTAGTGTGAAAAAGTTACCCCTGAGATTTCTATTAAATCTTTTCCCCTTCACCTTGAACCTATGTCCTCTGGTCCTCGATTCCCCTACTCTGGGCTAGACTCTGTGCATCTGAAGACTGGATAAGTCCTTGGGGATTTATCCAAATTGCCTGAGGAATACCAGTACCTCCTCTTGTGCACTGTGGATATGTTGCATTGCCAGCCTGGATTGAGTGGATGTGGAGAGGTTGTTTCCACTAGTGGGAGAGTTTTGGGCCAGAGGCCATTGCCTCAGAATTAAAGGATGTTCCTTTCGGAAGAGGATGAAGTGAAATTTATTTAGTCAGATTGTGGCAAATCTGTGGAATTCATTGGCCACAGAAGGCTGTGGAGGCCAACTCTATGGATATTTTTAATGTGGAGATAGTTATATACTTGATTAATGCGGGTGTCAGGGGCTACGGGGAGAAGGCAGGGGAATGGGGTTGGGAGGGAGCGACAGATCAGCTATGATTGAATGGGGTAGTGGTCTTGATGGGCTGAATGGTCTAATTCTGCTCCTACCACTAATGAACTTATAAATGCATCAGGAATAATTCCCCTGAATTTTGTGTCCTTCGTGACCTTTTCCACAGTAAATACAAGTGAGAATCTTTATACATAAAACTCTGATCTTGGATGTGCGTGTATTTGTGTGGTATTTGTCTGCGTTTCACATCTCCTCGAAGCCACGACGCACCAACGGCGATTTTTTAACATATTCCGATTGATTTACGCCATGATATCAAAATCGTCATCAGAAAATTTCATGCATTATATCTAGAGTTATTTATGAAAATGTTCAAAAATTTCAAATAACTTGGAATATAAACGAGATGGTCTCACTATTGACATCACAAATTCTCTGCTCCTCGCGGCGAAGGACAAATCCGGGCAGGTGGGACTAGTGTAGATGTGGTATGTTGGTCGGGGTGGGCAAGTTGTGTTGAAGGGCCTTTTTTCACGAAGGTCCCCTTCCGTATCCAACCTTTCTGTCTGGGCCTCCTCCATGGCCAGAGTGAGTCCCACCGCAAATTAGAGGATTTCAGTTAGTCCTTGCTTTCTCCCTCCTTTCCCTCCCCTTCCCAGCTCTCCCACAGTCTACTATCTCCACCTCTTCCTTTCTCCTTCCCGCCCCCACCCCACCCCCACATCAGTTTGAAGAAGGGCTCGACCCGAAACATCACCTATTCTTTCGCTCCATAGATGCTGCCTCACCCCCTGAGATTTTCCAGCATTTTTGTCTACCTTCAATTTCTCCAGCATCTGCAGTTCTTTCTTAAAACATTTCCACGATGTGTAACGCATCCGGGTGTTTCCCAACTAGTGTCGAAATGCTCCTTAAAAACCTCAACACAGCCTTCAGGTCAGGTGACCAAGCGCGGTACAGCACCGCGAGAGCCGACCTGAAGAGAAGCATAAAAGAGGTCAAGGTGGCCTACAAGAGGAGGATCGAGGACCACCTATCACACAACGACCCACAGAGAGTGTAGCAAGGCTTTCAGCACATAAGCAACTATAAAGGCAGTACCAACAGCACTGTAAATGCCGACGTGGAGGAGCTTAACCGTTTCTTCGCCCGGTTTGACGCTTACAGGCCTGCTGTGGACTCACTACCTCCACCCGCCTCTAACACCCACACACTAACACTACAGGAACAGGTTGTGAGGCGTGTGATGAGGTCAGTGAATCCAAGTAAGGCTGCTGGACCTGATGGAGTACCGAGTAACGTACTCCAGGCATGTGCTGACCAACTCGCTGGTGTCTTCACAAAGATTTTTAACATCTCCCTGTCACAAGCTATCATTCCACCCTGCTTAAAGTCAGCCACAATCATTCCTATTCCAAAAAGGTCTGTCCCTGAGGAATTGAATGACTATAGACCGATTGCACTTACACCAGTGATTATGAAGTGCTTCGAGAAACTAGTCCTGCATCACATCAGAACCAGCCTACCTCCCTCCTTCGACCCACATCAGTTTGCCTACAGAGATATCAGATCCACTGAGGATGCCATCGCCATAGCAACTCACACCGCACTGAGCCATTTGGAACATCGAGAAATCTACGTGAGGATGTTATTCATTGATTATAGCTCAGCATTCAATACAATCATTCCGGACATTTTCATCAGCAAACTGCTTGACCTAGGCCTCTCCTCCCCCATCTGCACATGGATCAAAGACTTTCTCACAAACCGTCCACAGAGAGTTAAAACCGGCCCCCACATCTCCTCCTCCATCACACTAAGCACTGGCACACCTCAAGGCTGTGAGCTGCGCCCACTCCTTTACTCCTTATACACCTATGACTGTACACCCGCCCACCTGGCTAACACCATTATTAAATTGGCTGACGACACAACTGTCGTCGGGCTAATCTCAGGGGGGGACGAGTCAGCATACAGTGACGAGATACAGCGACTGTCAGAGTGGTGTTCAGTAATTAAAGGAGCTAATACTGGACTTCAGGAGGAAACGGGATGCATAAATGGGGCATGTGTGGAAAGGGTGCAGACTTTCAAATTCCTAGGAGCCCTCATATCCGTGGACCTCTCCTGGTCAGCCAACACCACTGCAAACGTCAAGAGAGCACAACAGAGACTCCACTACCTGAGAATGCTCAAGAGGCACAACACCACAAAGAAGCTGCTGGTGGCCTTCTACCGGGCGACCATTGAGAGTCTACTGACATATTGCATGTCAGTGTGGTATGCAGGCTGCTCTGCTGCAGATAAGAATGCGCTCCAGACAGTGGTAAAAGCAGCAGAGAGAATGACCGGCTGCCCACTGCCCTCTCTGGAGGGTATTGCCACCACACGCTACCTCATCAGAGCCACTCAAATTATCAAAGACTCCACACACCCCGGTCACCACCTTTTTGAACTGTTGCCCTCTGGCAGGCGTTACAGGTCAGCCAAAACATGCACCTCCAGACTCAGAGACAGTTTCTTCCCCAAAGCAATCTTCACACTCAACATGAAAAAACACTGTATTATTCATGCTGCACTCTTCCATGCTGCTACCCACCTTGAACTTTTACTATCACCATGTACAATACTGATTACTTACTTATTTTAATACCTAGTTTTTAACATTGTTTTTAAATTGTGTCCTGTGTTTTTATGTTTGTATATTATGCACCAATGGAGCGGCAACAACAATTTTGTTGTATGCTGTGCTTACAATGACAAATAAACGCATTTCATTTCATTTCATAATTTTGGGCTCTAAGATTTGGCCCATAACTTCCAATTCAAGTGCTTGTCTTGATTTTTAAAAGTTGTGAGAGTACGCGCCCTACCACACTCCAGTTTCTCAACAACCTCAAGACTAGAGTCATGGAATCATACAGCTCAGAATCAGGCCCTTCAGCCCAACCTGTCCATGCCGACCTAGGTGCTCGATCTAAGCATGTCCTATTTGCTTGCTTTTGGTCCATATCCCCTAAACCATTCCTAGCCACATACATACCTGTCCAAATGTCTTTTAAATGTTGTTAGAGCAACTAGAACAATACAGAATACAGGGCGGCACTGTGGCACAGCGATAGAATTAGTGCCTTACGGTATCAGAGACCCGTTCGATCCTAACTACAGGTGCTGTCTGTACGTAGGTTGTACATTCTCCCCGAGACCTGTGTGGGTTTTTTCCAGGTGCTCCGGTTTCCTCCCACACTCCAAAGATGTACAGGTTTGTAGGTTAATTGGCTTGGTACAAATGAAAAATTGTCCCTAGTGTGTGTAGGATAGTGTAAGTGTGCGTGGATCGCTAGTCGGTGTGCACTCGGTGGGCTGTACGGCCTGTTTCCGCGCTGTATCTCGAAACTAAAAAGAACAAAAACTAAACTACTCCAGCTTCAGCCTAACCACTGTATAACCTCCCTGTGCTGACACCTTTTCCTGCCCCACTCCTTCTGAAGGGACAAGAAAAATTGGTTGAATTCAGTTCCGTTTAGTTTAGTTTATTGTCACGTGTACCGAGGTACAGTGAAAAGCTTTTGTTGCGTGCTAACTAATCAGCAGAAAGACAATACATGATTATAATCGAGTGTATTCACAATGTACAGTCACATGATAAGGCACATGTTTTTTTACCTGTAAATAAACTTACTTTTGTAAACAAATAAAATGGCAAGAAACATCCTCCCAGTCTGAAGAAGAGTCCTGATCCAAAATGGCACCTACACACGTTCTCCAAAGTTGCTGCCTGACCCTCTGAGTTACTCCAGCACTTTATGTATATCTTCGGTAAACACATCATATTTTACTGCCTTGGAAACACTTGTCCATGTTCTCTGGAGATGTTGTCTGACCTGCCCAGTTACTCCAGCACTTTATGTCTTTTTGGTATTTTTATATATTATGGCCTGCAGACTGGCTGAGCAACAATTACTGAACGCAAATGACTTGTACCTTTGGGGTATCTTGGTCAAATTCAACTCTTTCTCTTCATCCCACTCTCCCAAGACACCATTAATAAAATTGCCTCAATTGTAGGTCAGATCGAGTGTCTTTGCCCACTCTGCCCACCGTGAGAGGCGGGGGTGGGAACAAAGCAGGACCCAACTTGGGGGAACCGTTGTGAGGGGGGAGGGGAACAAAGGAACCTGACGAGGGGGAACCATCATGAGGAGGATGGGGTGGGTGGGGGGGGAAGAGATCAAAGGAGGACCCAGCATGAGGGCACCGCCGTGAGGGGGTGAAGAACAAAGGGAAGAACGATATCTTCGGTGTAAACCCTCATCTGCAGTTCCTTCCTACACAGGAAGTACAGAGATATGGATCACGTACAGGTGGGGTGGGATTAGTTAACATTAGCACCATAGCCTGAGAAAGTATTCCAAACAAATACATGTTGGAATTGTTCACCGACTGGAAAGGTCACGTTATCTTATAAATGGCAATTGCGATGGCCCTGATTAAGTAAATGAGAAAATGCTGTAAAATGCTGGATAAGACATGACGGCAAACCTTTTGCAAGGTTAAAGCGTTCAAGCGACCCGCTGGAGCAACTCTGCGGGTCAGGCAGCATTTCTGGAGAACATGGATAGGTGACATATCAGGTCGGGTCCCTTCTTCAGACCTTCTTCAGAAATATTCATTTCTGATTTTTAAACTTTTTTACCCAAAGGGTGGTGGGTGTTTGGAATGAGCTGCCGGAGGAGATAGTTGAGGCAGGGACATCACAGCATTTAAGAGAAATTTGGACCGGAACATGGATAGGATAGGTTCGGAGGGTTATGGGACAAATCCGGTCAGGTGGGACTAGTGTAGATGTGGTATGTTGGCCGGGTGGGCAAGTTGTGTTGAAGGGCCTTTTTCCACGAAGGACCCCTTCCATTTCCGACCTTTCTGTCTGGGCCTCCTCCATGGCCAGAGTGAGCCCCACCGCAAATTAGAGGATTTCATTTAGTCCTTGCTTTCTCCGTCCTTCCCATCCCCTTCCCAGCTCTCCCACAGTCTACTATCTCCGCCTCTTCCTTTATCCTTGCCGCCCCCACCCCACCCCACCACCACATCAGTTTGAAGAAGGGTCTCGACCAGAATCATCACCTATTCTTTCGCTCCATAGATGCTGCCTCACCCCGTGTGTTTTTCCAGCATTTTTGTCTACCTTCAATTTTTCCAGCATCTGCAGTTCTTTCTTAAAACATTTCCACGATGGGTAACGCATCCGGGTGTTTCTCAACCAGAAACCCTGGATGATGAGGGACGTCGCAACGTTCCTTAAAAACCGCAACACAGCCTTCAGGTCAGGTGACCAAGCACCGCGAGAGCCGACCTGAAGAGAAGCATAAAGGAGGCCAAGGTGGCCTACAAGAGGAGGATTGAGGACCACCTGTCACACAACGACCCACGGAGAGTGTAGCAAGGCTTTCAGCACATAAGCAACTATAAAGGCAGTACCAACAGCACTGTAAATGTCGACGCGGAGGAGCTTAACCGTTTCTTCGCCCGGTTTGACGCTTACAGGCCTGCTGCAGACTCACTACCTCCACCCGCCTCTAACACGCACAAACTAACACTACAGGAACAGGATGTGAGGCGTGTGATGAGGTCAGTGAATCCAAGTAAGGCTGCTGGACCTGATGGAGTACCGAGTAACGTACTCCAGGCATGTGCTGACCAACTCGCTGGTGTGTTCACAGAGATTTTTAACATCTCCCTGTCACAAGCTATCATTCCACCCTGCTTAAAGTCAGCCACAATCATTCCTATTCCAAAAAGGTCTGTCCCTGAGGACTTGAATGACTACAGACCGATTGCACTTACACCAGTGATTATGAAGTGCTTTGAGAAACTAGTCCTGCATCACATCAGAACTAGTCTACCTCCCTCCTTCGACCCACATCAGTATGCCTACAGAGATATCAGATCCACTGAGGACGCCATCGCCATAGCAACTCACACCGCACTGAGCCATCTGGAACATCGAGAAAGCTACGTGAGGATGTTATTCATTGATTATCGCTCAGCATTCAATACAATCATTCCGGACATTTTCATCAGCAAATTGCTTGACCTAGGCCTCTCCTCCCCCATCTGCACATGGATCAAATACTTTCTCACAAATCACCCACAGAGAGTTAAAACCGACCCCCACATCTCCTCCTCCATCACACTAAGCACTGGCGCACCTCAAGGCTGTGTGCTGAGTCCACTCCTTTACTCCTTATACACCTATGACTGCACACCCGCCCACCTGTCTAACACCATTATTAAATTTGCTGACGACACAACTGCCGTCGGGCTCATCTCAGGGGGGGACGAGTCAGCATACAGGGACGAGATACAGCGACTGTCAGAGTGGTGTTCAGTAAATAAAGGAGCTAATACAGGACTTCAGGAGGAAACGGGATGCATAAATGGGGCATGTGTGGAAAGGGTGCAGACTTTCAAATTCCTAGGAGCCCTCATATCCGTGGACCTCTCCTGGTCAGCCAACACCACTGCAAACGTCAAGAGAGCACAACAGAGACTCCACTTCCTGAGAGTGCTCAGGAGGCACAACACCACAAAGAAGCTGCTGGTGGCCTTCTACCGGGCGACCATTGAGAGTCTACTGACATATTGCATGTCAGTGTGGTATGCAGGCTGCTCTGCTGCAGATAAGAATGCGCTCCAGACAGTGGTAAAAGCAGCAGAGAGAATGACCGGCTACCCACTCCCCTCTCTGGAGGGTATTGCCGCCACACGCTACCTCATCAGAGCCACTCAAATTATCAAAGACTCCACACACCACGGTCACCACCTTTTTGAACTGTTGCCCTCTGGCAGGCATTACAGGTCAGCCAAAACATGCACCTCCAGACTCAGAGACAGTTTCTTCCCCAAAGCAATCTTCACACTCAACATGAAAAAACACTGTATTATTCATGCTGCACTCTTCCATGCTGCTACCCACCTTGAACTTTTACTGTCACCATGTACAGTACTGATTACTTACTTATTTTTTTTATTTTTTTTTTTAAATTATTTTTATTAGAAGTACGGTAATTTACAGTAATACACAACACTTATATCTTAGTACATTTTTTATACCGCTTCATTTTTTGAGCTTTAAGAGAAAGATAGAAGTAAGAATTAAGAAGTAAGAAGTAAGAAGTATATTAATGATCTGGACGAGGGAATTGAAAGCAACATCTCCAAGTTTGCGGATGACACTAAGCTGGGGGGCAGTGGTAGCTGTGAAGAGGATGCTAGGAGACTGCAAGGTGACTTGGATAGGCTGGGTGAGTGGGCAAATGTTTGGCAGATGCAGTATAATGTGGATAAATGTGAGGTTATCCACTTTGGTAGCAAAAACGGGAAGGCAGACTATTATCTAAATGGTGGCCGATTAGGAAATGGGGAGATGCAGCGAGACCTGGGTGTCATGGTACACCAGTCATTGAAAGTAGGCATGCAGGTGCAGCAGGCAGTGAAGAAAACGAATGGTATGTTGGCCTTCATAGCAAGAGGATTTGAGTATAGGAGCAGGGAGGTTCTACTGCAGTTGTACAGGGTCTTGGTGAGACCACACCTGGAGTATTGCGTACAGTTTTGGTCTCCAAATCTGAGGAAGGACATTATAGCCATAGAGGGAGTGCAGAGAAGGTTCACCAGACTGATTCCTGGGATGTCAGGACTTTCATATGAAGAAAGACTGGATAGACTTGGCTTATACTCGCTAGAATTTAGGAGATTGAGAGGGGATCTTATAGAAACGTACAAAATTCTTATGGGGTTGGACAGGCTAGATGCAGGAAGATTCTTCCCGATGTTGGGGAAGTCCAGGACAAGGGGTCACAGCTTAAGGATAAGGGGGAAATCCTTTAAGACCGAGATGAGGAAAAACTTTTTCACACAGAGAGTGGTGAATCTCTGGAACTCTCTGCCACAGAGGGTAGTTGAGGCCAGTTCATTGGCTATATTTAAGAGGGAATTAGATGTGGCCCTTGTGGCTAAAGGGATCAGGGGGTATGGAGAGAAGGCAGGTACGGGATACTGAGTTGGATGATCAGCCATGATCGTATTGAATGGCGGTGCAGGCTCGAAGGGCCGAATGGCCTACTCCTGCACCTATTTTCTATGTATCTATGTATCTATGTAAGAAAAGTAAAGAAAGTGCGCAAGAGTCGTGAAGTGCAAAAGAGTGTTGTGAAAAGAAAGCCCCTTAGAAAAGAAGTTAGAGAAGGAAGTAAAGTAAGAAAGCAAATCCTAGAAAAGAAAGAAAAAGAAAGTAGGAACAATCGCAGAAAGGGAACCACCGACCAAGTCTGTTTTTATTGTTTTACCTCCCATTACCAGGTCCTGATACCATTCTTTATTTATTTATTTTTTAAATTACTATTGCACCTCATGCTTGTAATAGGTCCAAAAACGTAGACCACGTCTTTTGGAATTGGTCTGCTTTCCCTGCTAAGAGGAATCTCATCTCTTCCAGATGTAATGTTTCCAACATATTTGATGTCTACATTTTTATTGTTGGTGTGGGCGCATTTTTCCAGAATTTAAGTATGAGCCTTTTAACCATTATTAGCCCGTAATTGAATAAGTTCTTCTGGTACACATTTAATTCAGGGATACCTTCCGATATTCCAAAAATGATCCATTCTGGTTTTGGTACCAGTTTTATTTTAATTAATTTTGAGAAAATATCAAATATTTCATACCAAAAATTTTGGATTTTTGTACAAAAAACAAAAGAATGCGCTATGGTAGCTTCTTGACATAGACATTTATCACAGATTGGTGAAACATTAGGAAAGATTTTATTTAATTTAGTTTTTGAATAATATAGTCTATGTAATGTTTTGAATTGGATGAGCGTATGTCGTACGTTGATCGAACATTTATGCACCTGTAGTAAATGGTTATCCCAGCTCTCTTTTGAAATTTTTATAGCTAATTCTTGTTCCCAGTCTCTTCTAATTCCATCTGTTGTGGGTATTTCTATGTTTAAAATGATATTATATAAGTACGATATTAGATTAGCTGATTCCGCCTTTGTCTTCATTGCTTCATCTAGTAAGTCGGAAGACATATTATGATAGTCTTTTGTGTGTTTTTTTAGGTAATCACAAATTTGTAGATATTTAAAATATTGATTATTTTTCAGATTATATTTCAGTTGTAGTTGTTGAAATGATAGTAATTTTCCCAATTCATACAGATCTTCGAGCGTTTTGATTCCCATTCTTTCCCATTGTATAAATGATTTGTCTATGGTTGAAGGTTTAAACGATGGGTTATTAACTATTGGTATTGAGAGAGATAGGTTTCTTAATTTTAGATTCTGTTTTATTTGTTTCCATGTTCTAATTGTGCTATTTATAATTGGGTTTTTATTATAATTTTTATTATTCAAATTTATTGGAGAGAGAATAATCGCTCCTATATTACTCGGGGAACAGTCCTCTTTTTCCATTATAATCCAGTCCACCTGCTGGGCAGAATTGTCCAGCAGGTGAATCATATTTTTAATATTTACTGCCCATTTATAATACATAAAGTTAGGGAGCGTGAGACCCCCCAACTCTTTTCATTTATTAAGGTGTACTTTAAAAAAAAAAAAATACTTACTTATTTTAATACCTAGTTTTTAACATTGTTTTTAAATTGTGTCCTGTGTTTTTATGTTTGTATATTATGCACCAATGGAGCGGCAACAACAATTTTGTTGTATGCTGTGCTTACAATGACAAATAAACGCATTTCATTTCATAACTTTGGGCTCTAAGATTTGGCCCATAACTTCCAATTCAAGTGCTTGTCTTGATTTTTAAAGGTTGTGAGAGTACGCGCCCTACCACACTCCAGTTTCTCAACAACCTCAAGACTAGAGTCATGGAATCATACAGCTCAGAATCAGGCCCTTCAGCCCAACCTGTCCATGCCGACCTAGGTGCTCGATCTAAGCATGTCCTATTTGCTTGCTTTTGGTCCATATCCCCTAAACCATTCCTAGCCACATACATACCTGTCCAAATGTCTTTTAAATGTTGTTAGAGCAACTAGAACAATACAGAATACAGGGCGGCACTGTGGCACAGCGATAGAGTTAGTGCCTTACGGTATCAGAGACCCGTTCGATTCTAACTACAGGTGCTGTCTGTACGTAGGTTGTACATTCTCCCCGAGACCTGTGTGGGTTTTTTCCAGGTGCTCCGGTTTCCTCCCACACTCCAAAGATGTACAGGTTTGTAGGTTAATTGGCTTGGTACAAATGAAAAATTGTCCCTAGTGTGTGTAGGATAGTGTAAGTGTGCATGGATCACTAGTCGGTGTGCACTCGGTGGGCTGTACGGCCTGTTTCCGCGCTGTATCTCTAAACTAAAAAGAACAAAAACTAAACTACTTCAGCTTCAGCCTAACCACTGTATAACCTCCCTGTGGTTATATTCAATGTGCTGGCCAATTAGTTGAAACAAGGAACTGCAGGTGCTGAAGTCCCCAAAAAAAGGCAGAGTGCTGGTTCGAGATCCTGCTTCAGATGGAGAGTCAGGGGAAAGGGAAATGAGAGATACAGACAGTGATATAGAGAGATTTAAATAAATTACTGAAAGATGTGCAAAAAACTGTGGAGTTGGAGCGGGAACGTTGAACGATGGGCGGAGAAATCTCTGATGGCTGCTTACGTCTGTCAAGAGGGAGGAGGCACAATCTCTGCCTGCGTCCACAAGGGCAGCACAGCACCTGACAGGTTCCACCCAGATTCCAACTCAGATCGTTGGATTCGGAGTTCAGAGTGCTCACCATTGTACCACGGAACCCACAGCAGACGCTGACACCTTTTCCTGCCCCACTCCTTCTGAAGGGACAAGAAAAATTGGTTGAATTCAGTTCCGTTTAGTTTAGTTTATTGTCACGTGTACCGAGGTACAGTGGAAAGCTTTTGTTGCGTGCTAACTAATCAGCAGAAAGACAATACATGATTATAATCGAGTGTATTCACAATGTACAGTCACATGATAAGGCACATGTTTTTTTACCTATAAATAAACTTACTTTTGTAAACAAATCAAATGGCAAGAAACATCCTCCCAGTCTGAAGAAGAGTCCCGATCCAAAACGGCACCTACACACGTTCTGCAAAGTAGCTGCCTGACCCCCTGAGTTACTCCAGCACTTTATGTATATCTTCGGTAAACACATCATATTTTACTGCCTTGGAAACACTTGTCCATGTTCTCTGGAGATGTTGTCTGACCTGCCCAGTTACTCCAGCACTTTATGTATTTTTGGTATTTTTATATATTATGGCCTGCAGACTGGCTGAGCAACAATTACTGAACGCAAATGACTTGTACCTTTGGGGTATCTTGGTCAAATTCAACTCTTTCTCTTCACCCCACTCTCCCAAGACACCATTAATAAAATTGCCCCAATTGTAGGTGAGATCGAGTGTTTTTGCCCACTCTGCCCACTGTGAGAGGCAGGGGTGGGAACAAAGCAGGACCCAACTTGGGGGAACCATTGTGAGGGGGAAGGGGAACAAAGGAACCTGACGAGGGGGAACCATCATGAGGAGGATGGAGTGGGGGGGGAGAGATCAAAGGAGGACCCAGCATGAGGGAACCGCCGTGAGGGGGTGAAGAACAAAGGGAAGAACGATATCTTCGGTGTAAACCCTCATCTGCAGTTCCTTCCTACACAGGAAGTACAGAGATATGGATCACGTACAGGTGGGGTGGGATTAGTTAACATTAGCACCATATCCTGAGAAAGTATTCCAAACAAATACATGGTGGAATTGTTCACCGACTGGAAAGGTCACGTTATCTTATAAATGGCAATTGCGATGGCCCTGATTAAGTAAATGAGAAAATGCTGTAAGATGCTGGATAAGACATGACGGCAAACCTTTTGCAAGGTTAAAGCGTTCAAGCGACCCGCTGGAGCAACTCTGCGGGTCAGGCAGCATTTCTGGAGAACATGGATAGGTGACATATCAGGTCGGGTCCCTTCTTCAGACCCTCTTCAGAAATATTCATTTCCGATTTTTAAACTTTTTTACCCAAAGGGTGGTGGGTGTTTGGAATGAGCTGCCGGAGGAGATAGTTGAGGCAGGGACATCACAGCATTTAAGATAAATTTGGACCGGAACATGGATAGGATAAGTTCGGAGGGTTATGGGACAAATCCGGTCAGGTGGGACTAGTGTAGATGTGGTATGTTGGCCGGGGTGGGCAAGTTGTGTTGAAGGGCCTTTTTCCACGAAGGACCCCGTCCATATCCGACCTTTCTGTCTGGGCCTCCTCCATGGCCAGAGTGAGCCCCACCGCAAATTAGAGGATTTAATTTAGTCCTTGCTTTCTCCCTCCTTCCCATCCCCTTCCCAGCTCTCCCACAGTCTACTATCTCCGCCTCTTCCTTTATCCTTGCCGCCCCCACCCCACCCCACCACCACATCAGTTTCAAGAACGGTCTCGACCAGAAACATCACCTATTCTTTCGCTCCATAGATGCTGCCTCACCCCCTGTGTTTTTCCAGCATTTTTGTCTACCTTCAATTTTTCCAGCATCTGCAGTTCTTTCTTAAAACATTTCCACGATGGGTAACGCATCCGGGTGTTTCCCAACCAGAAACCCTGGATGACGAGGGATGTCGAAATGCTCCTTAAAAACCGCAACACAGCCTTCAGGTCAGGTGACCAAGCACCACGAGAGCCGATCTGAAGAGAAGCATAAAGGAGGCCAAGGTGGCCTACAAGAGGAGGATGGAGGACCACCTGTCACACAACGATCCACGGAGAGTGTAGCAAGGCTTTCAGCACATAAGCAACTATAAAGGCAGTACCAACAGCACTGTAAATGCCGACGCAGAGGAGCTTAACCGTTTCTTCGCCCGGTTTGACGCTTACAGGCCTGCTGCAGACTCACAACCTCCACCCACCTCTAACACCCACACACTAACACTACAGGAACAGGATGTGAGGCGTGTGATGAAGTCAGTGAATCCAAGTAAGGCTGCTGGACCTGATGGAGCACCGAGTAACGTACTCCAGGCATGTGCTGACCAACTCGCTGGTGTCTTCACAAAGATTTTTAACATCTCCCTGTCACAAACTATCATTCCACCCTGCTTAAAGTCAGCCACAATCATTCCTATTCCAAAAAGGTCTGTCCCTGAGGAATTGAATGACTATAGACCGATTGCACTTACACCAGTGATTATGAAGTGCTTCGAGAAACTAGTCCTGCATCACATCAGAACCAGCCTACCTCCCTTCTTCGACCCACATCAGTTTGCCTACAGAGATATCAGATCCACTGAGGACGCCATCGCCATAGCAACTCACACCGCACTGAGCCATTTGGAACATCGAGAAAGCTACGTGAGGATGTTATTCATTGATTATAGCTCAGCATTCAATACAATCATTCCGGACATTTTCATCAGCAAACTGCTTGACGTAGGCCTCTCCTCCCCCATCTGCACATGGATCAAAGACTTTCTCACAAACCGTCCACAGAGAGTTAAAACCGGCCCCCACATCTCCTCCTCCATCACACTAAGCACTGGCGCACCTCAAGGCTTTGAGCTGAGTCCACTCCTTTACTCCTTATACACCTATGACTGCACACCCGCCCACCTGTCTAACACCATTATTAAATTTGCTGACGACACAACTGTCGTCGGGCTAATCTCAGGGGGGGACGAGTCAGCATACAGGGACGAGATACAGCGACTGTCAGAGTGGTGTTCAGTAAATAAAGGAGCTAATACAGGACTTCAGGAGGAAACGGGATGCATAAATGGGGCATGTGTGGAAAGGGTGCAGACTTTCAAATTCCTAGGAGCACTCATATCCGTGGACCTCTCCTGGTCAGCCAACACCACTGCAAACGTCAAGAGGCACAACAGAGACTCCACTACCTGAGAGTGCTCAGGAGGCACAACACCACAAAGAAGCTGCTGGTGGCCTTCTACCGGGCGACCATTGAGAGTCTACTGACATATTGCATGTCAGTGTGGTATGCAGGCTGCTCTGCTGCAGATAAGAATGCGCTCCAGACAGTGGAAAAAACAGCAGAGAGAATGACCGGCTGCCCACTGCCCTCTCTGGAGGGTATTGCCACCACACGCTACCTCAGCAGAGCCACTCAAATTATCAAAGACTCCACACACCCCGGTCACCACCTTTTTGAACTGTTGCCCTCTGGCAGGCATTACAGGTCAGCCAAAACATGCACCTCCAGACTCAGAGACAGTTTCTTCCCCAAAGCAATCTTCACACTCAACATGAAAAAACACTGTATTATTCATGCTGCACTCTTCCATGCTGCTACCCACCTTGAACTTTTACTATCACCATGTACAGTACTGATTACTTACTTATTTTAATACCTAGTTTTTAACATTGTTTTTAAATTGTGTCCTGTGTTTTTACGTTTGTATATTATGCACCAATGGAGCGGCAACAACAATGTTGTTGTATGCTGTGCTTACAATGACAAATAAACGCATTTCATTTCATTTCATAACTTTGGGCTCTAAGATTTGGCCCATAACTTCCAATTCAAGTGCATGTCTTGATTTTTAAAAGTTGTGAGAGTATGCGCCCTACCACACTCCAGTTTCTCAACAACCTCAAGACTAGAGTCATGGAATCATACAGCTCGGAATCAGGCCCTTCAGCCCAACCTGTCCATGCCGACCTAGGTGCTCGATCTAAGCATGTCCTATTTGCTTGCTTTTGGCCCATATCTCCTAAACCATTCCTAGCCACATACATACCTGTCCAAATGTCTTTTAAATGTTGTTAGAGCAACCAGAAAAATACAGAAGACAGGGCGGCACTGTGGCACAGCGATAGAGTTAGTGCCTTACGGTATCAGAGACCCGCTCGATTCTAACTACAGGTGCTGTCTGTACGTAGGTTGTACATTCTCCCCGAGACCTGTGTGGGTTTTTTCCAGGTGCTCCGGTTTCCTCCCACACTCCAAAGATGTACAGGTTTGTAGGTTAATTGGCTTGGTACAAATGAAAAATTGTCCCTAGTGTGTGTAGGATAGTGTAAGTGTGCTTGGATCGCTAGTCGGTGTGCACTCGGTGGGCTGTACGGCCTGTTTCCGCGCTGTATCTCAAAACTAAAAAGAACAAAAACTAAACTACTCCAGCTTCAGCCTAACCACTGTATAACCTCCCTGTGGTTATATTCAATGTGCTGGCCAATTAGTTGAAACAAGGAACTGCAGGTGCTGAAGTCCCCAATAAAAGGCAGAGTGCTGGTTCGAGATCCTGCTTCAGATGGAGAGTCAGGGGAAAGGGAAATGAGAGATACAGACAGTGATATAGAGAGATTTAAATAAATTAATGAAAGATGTGCAAAAAACTGTGGAGTTGGAGCGGGAACGTTGAACGACGGGCGGAGAAAGCTCTGATGGCTGCTTATGTCCATCAAGAGGGAGAAGGCACAATCTCTGCCTGCGTCCACAAGAACAGCACAGCACCTGACAGGTTCCACCCAGATTCCAACTCGGATCGCTGTATTCAGAGTCCAGAGTGCTCACCATTGTACCACGGAACCCACAGCAGATGCTGACACCTTTTCTTGCCCCACTCCTTCTGAAGGGACAAGAAAAATTGGTTGAATTCAGTTCCGTTTAGTTTAGTTTATTGTCACGTGTACCGAGGTACAGTGATAAGCTTTTGTTGCGTGCTAACTAATCAGCAGAAAGACAATACATGATTATAATCGAGTGTATTCACAATGTACAGTCACATGATAAGGCACATGTTTTTTTACCTGTAAATAAACTTATTTTTGTAAACAAATGAAATGGCAAGAAACATCCCCCCAGTCTGAAGAAGAGTCCTGATCCAAAATGGCACCTACACACGTTCTCCAAAGTTGCTGCCTGACCCTCTGAGTTACTCCAGCACTTTATGTATATCTTCGGTAAACACATCATATTTTACTGCCTTGGAAACACTTGTCCATGTTCTCTGGAGATGTTGTCTGACCTGCCCAGTTACTCCAGCACTTTATGTATTTTTGGTATTTTTATATATTATGGCCTGAGCAACAATTACTGAACGCAAATGACTTGTACCTTTGGGGTATCTTGGTCAAATTCAACTCTTTCTCTTCACCCCACTCTCCCAAGACACCATTGATAAAATTGCCCCAATTGTAGGTGAGATCGAGTGTCTTTGCCCACTCTGCCCACCATGAGAGGCGGGGGTGGGAACAAAGCAGGACCCAACTTGGGGGAACTGTTGTGAGGGGGGAGGGGAACAAAGGAACCTGACGAGGGGGAACCATCATGAGGAGGATGGAGTGGGGGGGGAGAGATCAAAGGAGGACCCAGCATGAGGGAACCGCCGTGAGGGGGTGAAGAACAAAGGGAAGAACGATATCTTCGGTGTAAACCCTCATCTGCAGTTCCTTCCTACACAGGAAGTACAGAGATATGGATCACGTACAGGTGGGGTGGGATTAGTTAACATTAGCACCATAGCCTGAGAAAGTATTCCAAACAAATACATGGTGGAATTGTTCACCGACTGGAAAGGTCACGTTATCTTATAAATGGCAATTGCGAAGGCCCTGATTAAGTAAATGAGAAAATGCTGTAAGATGCTGGATAAGACATGACGGCAAACCTTTTGCAAGGTTAAAGCGTTCAAGCGACCCGCTGGAGCAACTCTGCGGGTCAGGCAGCATTTCTGGAGAACATGGATAGGTGACATATCAGGTCGGGTCCCTTCTTCAGACCTTCTTCAGAAATATTCATTTCTGATTTTTAAACTTTTTTACCCAAAGGGTGGTGGCTGTTTGGAATGAGCTGCCGGAGGAGATAGTTGAGGCAGGGACATCACAGCATTTAAGAGAAATTTGGACCGGAACATGGATAGGATAGGTTCGGAGGGTTATGGGACAAATCCGGTCAGGTGGGACTAGTGTAGATGTGGTATGTTGGCCGGGGTGGGCAAGTTGTGTTGAAGGGCCTTTTTCCACGAAGGACCCCTTCCATATCCGACCTTTCTGTCTGGGCCTCCTCCATGGCCAGAGTGAGCCCCACCGCAAATTAGAGGATTTCATTTAGTCCTTGCTTTCTCCGTCCTTCCCATCCCCTTCCCAGCTCTCCCACAGTCTACTATCTCCACCTCTTCCTTTCTCCTTCCCGCCCCCACCCCACCCCCACATCAGTTTGAAGAAGGGCTCGACCCGAAACATCACCTATTCTTTCGCTCCATAGATGCTGCCTCACCCCCTGAGTTTTTCCAGCATTTTTGTCTACCTTCAATTTTTCCAGCATCTGCAGTTCTTTCTTAAAACATTTCCATGATGTGTAACGCATCCGGGTGTTTCCCAACCAGAAACCCTGGATGACGAGGGACGTCGAAACGCTCCTTAAAAACCTCAACACAGCCTTCAGGTCAGGTGACCAAGCGCGGTACAGCACCACGAGAGCCGACCTGAAGAGAAGCATAAAGGAGGCCAAGGTGGCCTACAAGAGGAGGATCGAGGACCACCTGTCACACAACGACCCACGGAGAGTGTAGCAAGGCTTACAGCACATAACCAACTATAAAGGCAGTACCAACAGCACTGTAAATGCCGACGCAGAGGAGCTTAACTGTTTCTTCGCCCGGTTTGACGATTACAGGCCTGCTGCAGACTCACTACCTCCACCCGCCTCTAACACCCACACACTAACACTACAGGAACAGGATGTGAGGCGTGTGTTGAGGTCAGTGAATCCAAGTAAGTCTGCTGGACCTGATGGAGTACCGAGTAACGTACTCCAGGCATGTGCTGACCAACTCGCTGGTGTCTTCACAAAGATTTTTAACATCTCCCTGTCACAAGCTATCATTCCACCCTGCTTAAAGTCAGCCACAATCATTCCTATTCCAAAAAGGTCTGTCCCTGAGGACTTGAATGACTATAGACCGATTGCACTTACACCAGTGATTATGAAGTGCTTCGAGAAACTAGTCCTGCATCACATCAGAACCAGTCTACCTCCCTCCTTCGACCCACATCAGTATGCCTACAGAGATATCAGATCCACTGAGGACGCCATCGCCATAGCAACTCACACCGCACTGAGCCATTTGGAACATCGAGAAATCTACGTGAGGATGTTATTCATTGATTATAGCTCAGCATTCAATACAATCATTCCGGACATTTTCATCAGCAAACTGCTTGACCTAGGCCTCTCCTCCCCCATCTGCACATGGATCAAATACTTTCTCACAAACCGCCCACAGAGAGTTAAAACCGACCCCCACATCTCCTCCTCCATCACACTAAGCACTGGCGCACCTCAAGGCTGTGTGCTGAGTCCACTCCTTTACTCCTTATACACCTATGACTGCACACCCGCCCACCTGTCTAACACCATTATTAAATTTGCTGACGACACAACTGTCGTCGGGCTCATCTCAGGGGGGGACGAGTCAGCATACAGGGACGAGATACAGCGACTGTCAGAGTGGTGTTCAGTAAATAAAGGAGCTAATACAGGACTTCAGGAGGAAACGGGATGCATAAATGGGGCATGTGTGGAAAGGGTGCAGACTTTCAAATTCCTAGGAGCCCTCATATCCGTGGACCTCTCCTGGTCAGCCGACACCACTGCAAACGTCAAGAGAGCACAACAGAGACTCCACTTCCTGAGAGTGCTCAGGAGGCACAACACCACAAAGAAGCTGATGGTGGCCTTCTACCGGGCGACCATTGAGAGTCTACTGACATATTGCATGTCAGTGTGGTATGCAGGCTGCTCTGCTGCAGATAAGAATGCGCTCCAGACAGTGGTAAAAGCAGCAGAGAGAATGACCGGCTGCCCACTGCCCTCTCTGGAGGGTATTGCCACCACACGCTACCTCATCAGAGCCACTCAAATTATCAAAGACTCCACACACCACCTTTTTGAACTGTTGCCCTCTGGCAGGCGTTACAGGTCAGCCAAAACATGCACCTCCAGACTCAGGGACAGTTTCTTCCCCAAAGCAATCTTCACACTCAACATGAAAAAACACTGTATTATTCATGCTGCACTCTTCCATGCTGCTACCCACCTTGAACTATTACTATCACCATGTACAGTACTGATTACTTACTTATTTTAATACCTAGTTTTTAACATTGTTTTTAAATTGTGTCCTGTGTTTTTATGTTTGTATATTATGCACCAATGGAGTGGCAACAACAATGTTGTTGTATGCTGTGCTTACAATGAAAAATAAACGCATTTCATTTCATTTCATAACTTTGGGCTCTAAGATTTGGCCCATAACTTCCAATTCAAGTGCTTGTCTTGATTTTTAAAAGTTGTGAGAGTACGAGCCCTACCACACTCCAGTTTCTCAACAACCTCAAGACTAGAGTCATGGAATCATACAGCTCGGAATCAGGCCCTTCAGTCCAACCTGTCCATGCCGACCTAGGTGCTCGATCTAAGCATGTCCTATTTGCTTGCTTTTGGCCCATATCCCCTAAACCATTCCTAGCCACATACATACCTGTCCAAATGTCTTTTAAATGTTGTTAGAGCAACCAGAACAATACAGAATACAGGGCGGCACTGTGGCACAGCGATAGAGTTAGTGCCTTACGGTATCAATGACCCGTTCGATTCTAACTACAGGTGCTGTCTGTACGTAGGTGGTACATTCTTCCCGAGACCTGTGTGGGTTTTTTCCAGGTGCTCCGGTTTCCTCCCACACTCCAAAGATGTACAGGTTTGTAGGTTAATTGGCTTGGTACAAATGAAAAATTGTCCCTAGTGTGTGTAGGATAGTGTTTTTTTTTTTTTTTTTAATTTTTATTTATTAGAAGTACATTACATTACAACCACATACATTAATACTCGTCATTTATATCTTCTTACAATTAATGTACTCCCTTTATTTATTTTTTTACACTAGAAAAGGAAAAGATTGAAAGAAAGAAGAAAGTGAAGGAAAAAGTGAGTGTAGAAAAGTGTAGAAAATGTAACAACAAAAAAGGACGAAGACCCTATAAGAGCGAAATTAAAAACAAAAGAAAAAGAGTTAAGAAATAGGCCCTAGGAAAAAAAAGAGAAAGAGAGAGAGGAAAAAAAAAAAAAAGAAAAAAAAATATTTTTTTGAGTATTACGTAAATAGGACATACCAACTCTTCAACTATCATCCCCCCTTACCTGACCTCAATTTTTTATTTTTTTTAAAGTACTTTTGCACCCTATGTTTGTAATAATTCTATAAATGCAGACCACGTCAGGTGGAAGTGATCTGGTTTACCTGCTAGGAGGAGTCTTATCTCTTCTAGGTGTAATGTTTCAAACATATTTGAAATCCACATATTTATAGTTGGTATTGGAGCCTTCTTCCAAAATTTTAGAATTAGCTTTTTTCCAGTTATTAACCCATAGTCCATTAATTTCTTTTGAAACACATTTAGTTCTGGATCATCTTCCGTTATTCCGAAGATAATCCATTCTGCTTTGGGTATCAGTCTTGTTTTAAATAACTTTGTAAAGATTTCAAAAATTTCATTCCAAAATTTTTGAATTTTTGTACAGAAGACGAATGAGTGCGCTATAGTAGCTTCTTGGGATTGACATTTATCACAAATAGATGATACATTTGGGAAAATTTTATGAATTTTAGTTTTCGAATAATATAATCTATGTAAAATTTTAAATTGTATTAAAGTGTGTCTTACATTAATCGAGCATTTGTGCACGTTTAATAAGTATTCATTCCAACTTTCCTTTGAAATTTTAATAGCTAACTCTTGTTCCCAGTCTCTTCTGATACCCTCCGTAGGTGGTATTTGTACATTTAAAATAATATTATACAAATATGATATTAAGTTTGCTGATTCCGCTTTTATCTGCATTGCCTCGTCCAATACATCTACTGGGTTATTATAATGATCTTTTGTATAATTTTTCAAATAGTCGCATATTTGAAAATATTTAAAATATTGATTATTTCCGAGTTTATATTTTATTTGTAATTGTTGAAATGAAAGTAATTTTCCAGTTTCATACAAGTCACCAAGCGTTTTAATTCCTAGTCTATCCCATTGTGTATAAGCTTTATCTATAATAGAAGGACTAAACGAAGGGTTATTGACTATAGGTAATAAAAGTGATAAATTTCTTAATTTTAAATTTTGTTTTATTTGTTTCCAAATACGGATTGTACTATGAATAATTGGGTTCTTATTATAATTTATGTTATTCAGTTTCATTCGAGAGAGGAGGATCGCTCCAATGTTTCTAGAGGAGCAATCCTCTTTCTCCATTACAATCCAGTCTACTTGCTGGGCGGAGTTATCCATCAGTTGAATCATGTTTTTAATATTTACTGACCAATAATAATACATAAAATTAGGTAGTGCTAAACCCCCCAATACTTTAGGTTTATTCAGATGAGTTTTTTGTATTCTATGTGATTTATAGTCCCATATAAAATTAGTGATATCTGAGTCGAGTTTTTTAAAAAACTTCTTAGGTAAGTATATAGGAATTGATTGAAATAGGTATAAAATTTGTGGTAAAAAGATCATTTTTATTGCGTTTATTCGGCCTATTAAAGACATCGGGAGCGTTTTCCAGAATTTAATTAGTGTATTTAATTTATTAAGTAGGGGGTCAAAATTTGCCCTGAACATACCTTGATATGTTCTGGTAATTTCGATTCCCAAATATTTAAATTTTTCTGTAGCTATTTTAAAAGGGAATTTTAAAAGATGTGTTGAATCTTTCGGTTTTATTGACATAATTTCACTTTTATTCCAATTTATTCTATATCTACAGGTTTGTAGGATAATTGGCTTGGTACAAATGAAAAATTGTCCCTAGTGTGTGTAGGATAGTGTAAGTGTGCGTGGATCGCTAGTCGGTGTGCACTCGGTGGGCTGTACGGCCTGTTTCCGCGCTGTATCTCTAAACTAAAAAGAACAAAAACTAAACTACTCCAGCTTCAGCCTAACCACTGTATAACCTCCCTGTGGTTATATTCTATGTGCTGGCCAATTAGTTGAAACAAGGAACTGCAGGTGCTGAAGACCCAAAAAAAGGCAGAGTGCTGGTTCGAGATCCTGCTTCAGATGGAGAGTCAGGGGTAAGGGAAATGAGAGATACAGACAGTGATATAGAGAGATTGAAATAAATTAATGAAAGATGTGCAAAAAACTGTGTAGTTGGAGCAGGAACGTTGAACGATGGGCGAAGAAAGCTCTGATGGCTGCTTACGTCTGTCAAGAGGGAGGAGGCACAATCTCTGCCTGCGTCCACAAGGGCAGCACAGCACCTGACAGGTTCCACCCAGATTCCAACTCGGATCGCTGGATTCAGAGTCCAGAGTGCTCACCATTGTACCACGGAACCCACAGCAGATGCTGACACCTTTTCCTGCCCCACTCCTTCTGAAGGGACAAGAAAAATTGGTTGAATTCAGTTCCGTTTAGTTTAGTTTATTGTCACGTGTACCGAGGTACAGTGGAAAGCTTTTGTTGCGTGCTAACCAATCAGCAGAAGGACAATACATGATTATAATCGAGTGTATTCACAATGTACAGTCACATGATAAGGCACATGTTTTTTTACCTGTAAATAAACTTACTTTTGTAAACAAATCAAATGGCTAGAAACATCCTCCCAGTCTGAAGAAGATTCCTGATCCAAAACGGCACCTACACACGTTCTCCAAAGTTGCTGCCTGACCCTCTGAGTTACTCCAGCACTTTATGTATATCTTCGGTAAACACATCATATTTTACTGCCTTGGAAACACTTGTCCATGTTCTCTGGAGATGTTGTCTGACCTGCCCAGTTACTCCAGCACTTTATGTCTTTTTGGTATTTTTATATATTATGGCCTGTTGACTGGCTGAGCAACAATTACTGAAGGCAAATGACTTGTACCTTTGGGGTATCTTGGTCAAATTCAACTTTTTCTCTTCACCCCACTCTCCCAAGGCACCATTAATAAAATTGCCCCAATTGTAGGTCAGATCGAGTGTCTTTGCCCACTCTGCCCACTGTGAGAGGCGGGGGTGGGAACAAAGCAGGACCCAACTTGGGGGAACCGTTGTGAGGGGGGAGGGGAACAAAGGAACCTGACGAGGGGGAACCATCATGAGGAGGATGGAGGGGGGGGGGAAGAGATCAAAGGAGGACCCAGCATGAGGGAACCGCCGTGAGGGGGGGAAGAACAAAGGGAAGAACGATATCTTCGGTGTAAACCCTCATCTGCAGTTCCTTCCTACACAGGAAGTACAGAGATATGGATCACGTACAGGTGGGGTGGGGTTAGTTAACATTAGCACCATAGCCTGAGAAAGTATTCCAAACAAATACATGGTGGAATTGTTCACTGTCTGTATCTCTCATTTCCCTTTCCCCTGACTCTCCATCTGAAGCAGGATCTCGAACCAGCACTCTGCCTTTTTTTGGGTCTTCAGCACCTGCAGTTCCTTGTTTCAACTAATTGGCCAGCACATAGAATATAACCACAGGGAGGTTATACAGTGGTTAGGCTGAAGCTGGAGTAGTTTAGTTTTTGTTCTTTTTAGTTTAGAGATACAGCGCGGAAACAGGCCGTACAGCCCACCGAGTGCACACCGACTAGCGATCCACGCACACTTACACTATCCTACACACACTAGGGACAATTTTTCATTTGTACCAAGCCAATTAACCTACAAACCTGTAGATATAGAATAAATTGGAATAAAAGTGAAATTATGTCAATAAAACCGAAAGATTCAACACATCTTTTAAAATTCCCTTTTAAAATAGCTACAGAAAAATTTAAATATTTGGGAATCGAAATTACCAGAACATATCAAGGTATGTTCAGGGCAAATTTTGACCCCCTACTTAATAAATTAAATACACTAATTAAATTCTGGAAAACGCTCCCGATGTCTTTAATAGGCCGAATAAACGCAATAAAAATGATCTTTTTACCACAAATTTTATACCTATTTCAATCAATTCCTATATACTTACATAGGAAGTTTTTTAAAAAACTCGACTCAGATATCACTAATTTTATATGGGACTATAAATCACATAGAATACAAAAAACTCATCTGAATAAACCTAAAGTATTGGGGGGTTTAGCACTACCTAATTTTATGTATTATTATTGGTCAGTAAATATTAAAAACATGATTCAACTGATGGATAACTCCGCCCAGCAAGTAGACTGGATTGCAATGGAGAAAGAGGATTGCTCCTCTAGAAACATTGGAGCGATCCTCCTCTCTCCAATGAAACTGAATAACATAAATTATAATAAGAACCCAATTATTCATAGTACAATCCGTATTTGGAAACAAATAAAACAAAATTTAAAATTAAGAAATTTATCACTTTTATTACCTATAGTCAATAACCCTTCGTTTAGTCCTTCTATTATAGATAAAGCTTATACACAATGGGATAGACTAGGAATTAAAACGCTTGGTGACTTGTATGAAACTGGAAAATTACTTTCATTTCAACAATTACAAATAAAATATAAACTCGGAAATAATCAATATTTTAAATATTTTCAAATATGCGACTATTTGAAAAAATATACAAAAGATCATTATAATAACCCAGCAGATGTACTGGACGAGGCAATGCAGATAAAAGCGGAATCAGCAAACTTAATATCATATTTGTATAATATTATCTTAAATGCACAAATACCATCTACGGAGGGTATCAGAAGAGACTGGGAACAAGAGTTAGCTATTAAAATTTCAAAGGAAAGTTGGAATGAATACTTATTAAAAGTGCATAAATGCTCGATTAATGTAAGACACACTTTAATACAATTTAAAATTTTACATAGATTATATTATTCGAAAACTAAAATTCATAAAATTTTCCCAAACGTATCATCTATTTGTGATAAATGTCAATCCCAAGAAGCAACTATAGCGCACTCATTTGTCTTCTGTACAAAAATTCAAAAATTTTGGAATGAAATTTTTGAAATCTTTACAAAGTTATTTAAAACAAGACTGATACCCAAAGCAGAATGGATTATCTTCGGAATAACGGAAGATGATCCAGAACTAAATGTGTTTCAAAAGAAATTAATGGACTATGGGTTAATAACTGGAAAAAAGCTAATTCTAAAATTTTGGAAGAAGGCTCCAATACCAACTATAAATATGTGGATTTCAAATATGTTTGAAACATTACACCTTGAAGAGATAAGACTCCTCCTAGCAGGTAAACCAGATCACTTCCACCTGACGTGGTCTGCATTTATAGAATTATTACAAACATAGGGTGCAAAAGTACTTTAAAAAAAATAAAAAATTGAGGTCAGGTAAGGGGGGGGGGGTGATAGTTGAAGAGTTGCTATGTCCTATTTACGTGATGCTCAAAAAAAAAACATTTGTTTCTCTTTTTTTCTCTTTCTCTTTTCTTTTCTTAGGGCCTATTTCTTAACTCTTTTTCTTTTTGTTTTTAATTTCGCTCTTATAGGGTCTTCGTCCTTTTTTGTTGTTACATTTTCTACACTTTTCTACACTTGCACTTTTTCCTTCACATTCTTCTCTCTTTCAATCTTTTCTTTTTCTAGTGTAAAAAAATAAATAAAGGGAGTACATTAATTGTAAGAAGATATAAATGACGAGTATTAATGTATGTGGTTGTAATGTAATGTACTTCTAATAAATAAAAATAAAAAAAAAAAAAAAAAAAAAAAAAGGAATTGTTCACCGACTGGAAAGGTCACGTTATCTTATAAATGGCAATTGCGATGGCCCTGATTAAGTAAATGAGAAAATGCTGTATAATGCTGGATAAGACATGACGGCAAACCTTTTGCAAGGTTAAAGCGTTCAAGCGACCCGCTGGAACAACTCTGCGGGTCAGGCAGCATTTCTGGAGAACATGGATAGGTGACATATCAGGTCGGGTCCCTTCTTCAGACCTTCTTCAGAAATATTCATTTCTGATTTTTAAACTTTTTTACCCAAAGGGTGGTGGCTGTTTGGAATGAGCTGCCGGAGGAGATAGTTGAGGCAGGGACATCACAGCATTTAAGCGGAACATGGATAGGATAGGTTCGGAGGGTTATGGGACAAATCCGGTCAGGTGGGACTAGTGTAGATGTGGTATGTTTGCGGTGGGCAAGTTGTGTTGAAGGGCCTTTTTCCACGAAGGACCCCTTCCATATCCGACCTTTCTGTCTGGGCCTCCTCCATGGCCAGAGTGAGCCCCACCGCAAATGAGAGGATTTCATTTAGTCCTTGCTTTCTCCGTCCTTCCCATCCCCTTCCCAGCTCTCCCTCAGTCTACTATCTCCGCCTCTTCCTTTATCCTTGCCGCCCCCACCCCACCCCACCACCACATCAGTTTGAAGAAGGGTCTCGACCAGAATCATCACCTATTCTTTCGCTCCATAGATGCTGCCTCACCCCCTGTGTTTTTCCAGCATTTTTGTCTACCTTCAATTTTTCCAGCATCTGCAGTTCTTTCTTAAAACATTTCCACGATGGGTAACGCATCCGGGTGTTTCTCAACCAGAAACCCTGGATGATGAGGGACGTCGCAACGTTCCTTAAAAACCGCAACATAGCCTTCAGGTCAGGTGACCAAGCACCACGAGAGCCGACTTGAAGAGAAGCATAAAGGAGGCCAAGGTGGCCTACAAGAGGAGGATTGAGGACCACCTGTCACACAACGACCCACGGAGAGTGTAGCAAGGCTTTCAGCACATAAGCAACTATAAAGGCAGTACCAACAGCACTGTAAATGCCGACGCGGATGAGCTTAACCGTTTCTTCGCCCGGTTTGACGCTTACAGGCCTGCTGCAGACTCACTACCTCCACCCGCCTCTAACACGCACACACTAACACTACAGGAACAGGATGTGAGGCGTGTGATGAGGTCAGTGAATCCAAGTAAGGCTGCTGGACCTGATGGAGTACCGAGTAACGTACTCCAGGCATGTGCTGACCAACTCGCTGGTGTCTTCACAGAGATTTTTAACATCTCCCTGTCACAAGCTATCATTCCACCCTGCTTAAAGTCAGCCACAATCATTCCTATTCCAAAAAGGTCTGTCCCTGAGGACTTGAATGACTATAGACCGATTGCACTTACACCAGTGATTATGAAGTGCTTCGAGAAACTAGTCCTGCATCACATCAGAACCAGTCTACCTCCCTCCTTTGACCCACATCAGTTTGCCTACAGAGATATCAGATCCACTGAGGATGCCATCGCCATAGCAACTCACACCGCACTGAGCCATTTGGAACATCGAGAAATCTACGTGAGGATGTTATTCATTGATTATCGCTCAGCATTCAATACAATCATTCCGGACATTTTCATCAGCAAACTGCTTGACCTAGGCCTCTCCTCCCCCATCTGCACATGGATCAAAGACTTTTTCACAAACCGCCCACAGAGAGTTAAAACCGACCCCCACATCTCCTCCTCCATCACACTAAGCACTGGCGCACCTCAAGGCTGTGAGCTGAGTCCACTCCTTTACTCCTTATACACCTATGACTGCACACCCGCCCACCTGTCTAACACCATTATTAAATTGGCTGACGACACAACTGTCGTCGGGCTAATCTCAGGGGGGGACGAGTCAGCATACAGGGACGAGATACAGCGACTGTCAGAGTGGTGTTCAGTAATTAAAGGAGCTAATACTGGACTTCAGGAGGAAACGGGATGCATAAATGGGGCATGTGTGGAAAGGGTGCAGACTTTCAAATTCCTAGGAGCCCTCATATCCGTGGACCTTTCCTGGTCAGCCAACACCACTGCAAACGTCAAGAGAGCACAACAGAGACTCCACTACCTGAGAGTGCTCAGGAGGCACAACACCACAAAGAAGCTGCTGGTGGCCTTCTACCGGGCGACCATTGAGAGTCTACTGACATATTGCATGTCAGTGTGGTATGCAGGCTGCTCTGCTGCAGATAAGAATGCGCTCCAGACAGTGGTAAAAACAGCAGAGAGAATGACCGGCTGCCCACTGCCCTCTCTGGAGGGTATTGCCACCACACGCTACCTCAGCAGAGCCACTCAAATTATCAAAGACTCCACACACCCCGGTCACCACCTTTTTGAACTGTTGCCCTCTGGCAGGCGTTACAGGTCAGCCAAAACATGCACCTCCAGACTCAGAGACAGTTTCTTCCCCAAAGCAATCTTCACACTCAACATGAAAAAACACTGTATTATTCATGCTGCACTCTTCCATGCTGCTACCCACCTTGAACTTTTACTGTCACCATGTACAGTACTGATTACTTACTTATTTTAATACCTAGTTTTTAACATTGTTTTTAAATTTTGTCCTGTGTTTTTATGTTTGTATATTATGCACCAATGGAGCGGCAACAACAATTTTGTTGTATGCTGTGCTTACAATGACAAATAAACGCATTTCATTTCATTTCATAACTTTGGGCTCTAAGATTTGGCCCATAACTTCCAATTCAAGTGCGTGTCTTGATTTTTAAAAGTTGTGAGAGTACGCGCCCTACCACACTCCAGTTTCTCAACAATCTCAAGACTAGAGTCATGGAATCATACAGCTCGGAATCAGGCCCTTCAGCCCAACCTGTCCATGCCGACCTAGGTGCTCGATCTAAGCATGTCCTATTTGCTTGCTTTTGGTCCATATCCCCTAAACCATTCCTAGCCACATACATACCTGTCCAAATGTCTTTTAAATGTTGTTAGAGCAACTAGAACAATACAGAATACAGGGCGGCACTGTGGCACAGCGATAGAATTAGTGCCTTACGGTATCAGAGACCCGTTCGATTCTAACTACAGGTGCTGTCTGTACGTAGGTTGTACATTCTCCCCGAGACCTGTGTGGGTTTTTTCCAGGTGCTCCGGTTTCCTCCCACACTCCAAAGATGTACAGGTTTGTAGGTTAATTGGCTTGGTACAAATGAAAAATTGTCCCTAGTGTGTGTAGGATAGTGTAAGTGTGCATGGATCGCTAGTCGGTGTGCACTCGGTGGGCTGTACGGCCTGTTTCCGCGCTGTATCTCTAAACTAAAAAGAACAAAAACTAAACTACTCCAGCTTCAGCCTAACCACTGTTTAACCTCCCTGTGGTTATATTCAATGTGCTGGCCAATTAGTTGAAACAAGGAACTGCAGGTGCTGAAGTCCCCAAAAAAAGGCAGAGTGCTGGTTCGAGATCCTGCTTCAGATGGAGAGTCAGGGGAAAGGGAAATGAGAGATACAGACAGTGATATAGAGAGATTTAAATAAATTACTGAAAGATGTGCAAAAAACTGTGGAGTTGGAGCGGGAACGTTGAACGATGGGCGGAGAAATCTCTGATGGCTGCTTACGTCTGTCAAGAGGGAGGAGGCACAATCTCTGCCTGCGTCCACAAGGGCAGCACAGCACCTGACAGGTTCCACCCAGATTCCAACTCGGATGGCTGGATTCAGTGTCCAGAGTGCTCACCATTGTACCACGGAACCCACAGCAGATGCTGACACCTTTTCCTGCCCCACTCCTTCTGAAGGGACAAGAAAAATTGGTTGAATTCAGTTCCGTTTAGTTTAGTTTATTGTCACGTGTACCGAGGTACAGTGGAAAGCTTTTGTTGCGTGCTAACTAATCAGCAGAAAGACAATACATGATTATAATCGAGTGTATTCACAATGTACAGTCACATGATAAGGCACATGTTTTTTTACCTGTAAATAAACTTTCTTTTGTAAACAAATAAAACGGCAAGAAACATCCTCCCAGTCTGAAGAAGTGTCCTGATCCAAAACGGCACCTACACACGTTCTCCAAAGTTGCTGCCTGACCCTCTGAGTTACTCCAGCACTTTATGTATATCTTCGGTAAACACATCATATTTTACTGCCTTGGAAACACTTGTCCATGTTCTCTAGAGCTGCTGTCTGACCTGCCCAGTTACTCCAGCACTTTATGTCTTTTTGGTATTTTTATATATTATGGCCTGCAGACTGGCTGAGCAACAATTACTGAACACAAATGACTTGTACCTTTGGGGTATCTTGGTCAAATTCAACTCTTCTCTTCACCCCACTCTCCCAAGACACCATTAATAAAATTGCCCCAATTGTAGGTGAGATCGAGTGTCTTTGCCCACTCTGCCCACTGTGAGAGGCGGGGGTGGGAACAAAGCAGGACCCAACTTGGGGGAACCGTTGTGAGGGGGGAGGGGAACAAAGGAACCTGACGAGGGGGAACCATCATGAGGAGGATGGAGGGGGGGGGGAGAGATCAAAGGAGGACCCAGCATGAGGGAACCGCCGTGAGGGGGTGAAGAACAAAGGGAATAACGATATCTTCGGTGTAAACCCTCATCTGCAGTTCCTTCCTACACAGGAAGTACAGAGATATGGATCACGTACAGGTGGGGTGGGATTAGTTAACATTAGCACCATAGCCTGAGAAAGTATTCCAAACAAATACATGGTGGAATTGTTCACCGACTGGAAAGGTCACGTTATCTTATAAATGGCAATTGCGATGGCCCTGATTAAGTAAATGAGAAAATGCTGTAAAATGCTGGATAAGACATGACGGCAAACCTTTTGCAAGGTTAAAGCGTTCAAGCGACCCGCTGGAGCAACTCTGCGGGTCAGGCAGCATTTCTGGAGAACATGGATAGGTGACATATCAGGTCAGGTCCCTTCTTCAGACCTTCTTCAGAAATATTCATTTCTGATTTTTAAACTTTTTTACGCAAAGGGTGGTGGCTGTTTGGAATGAGCTGCCGGAGGAGATAGTTGAGGCAGGGACATCACAGCATTTAAGAGAAATTTGGACCGGAACATGGATAGGATAGGTTCGGAGGGTTATGGGACAAATCCGGTCAGGTGGGACTAGTGTAGATGTGGTATGTTGGCCGGGGTGGGCAAGTTGTGTTGAAGGGCCTTTTTCCACAAAGGACCCCTTCCATATCCGACCTTTCTGTCTGGGCCTCCTCCATGGCCAGAGTGAGCCCCACCGCAAATTAGAGGATTTCATTTAGTCCTTGCTTTCTCCGTCCTTCCCATCCCCTTCCCAGCTCTCCCACAGTCTACTATCTCCGCCTCTTCCTTTATCCTTGCCGCCCCCACCCCACCCCACCACCACATCAGTTTGAAGAAGGGTCTCGACCAGAATCATCACCTATTCTTTCGCTCCATAGATGCTGCCTCACCCCCTGTGTTTTTCCAGCATTTTTGTCTACCTTCAATTTTTCCAGCATCTGCAGTTCTTTCTTAAAACATTTCCACGATGGGTAACGCATCCGGGTGTTTCCCAACCAGAAACCCTGGATGATGAGGGACGTCGCAACGTTCCTTAAAAACCGCAACACAGTCTTCAGGTCAGGTGACCAAGCACCGCGAGAGCCGATCTGAAGAGAAGCATAAAGGAGGCCAAGGTGGCCTACAAGAGGAGGATGGAGGACCACCTGTCACACAACGACCCACGGAGAGTGTAGCAAGGCTTTCAGCACATAAGCAACTATAAAGGCAGTACCAACAGCACTGTAAATGCCGACGCGGAGGAGCTTAACCGTTTCTTCGCCCTGTTTGACGCTTACAGGCCTGCTGCAGACTCACTACCTCCACCCGCCTCTAACACCCACACACTAACACTACAGGAACAGGATGTGAGGCGTGTGATGAGGTCAGTGAATCCAAGTAAGGCTGCTGGACCTGATGGAGTACCGAGTAACGTACTCCAGGCATGTGCTGACCAACTCGCTGGTGTCTTCACAAAGATTTTTAACATCTCCCTGTCACAAGCTATCATTCCACCCTGCTTAAAGTCAGCCACAATCATTCCTATTCCAAAAAGGTCTGTCCCTGAGGAATTGAATGACTATAGACCGATTGCACTTACACCAGTGATTATGAAGTGCTTCGAGAAACTAGTCCTGCATCACATCAGAACCAGTCTACCTCCCTCCTTCGACCCACATCAGTTTGCCTACAGAGATATCAGATCCACTGAGGACGCCATCGCCATAGCAACTCACACCGCACTGAGCCATTTGGAACATCGAGAAATCTACGTGAGGATGTTATTCATTGATTATAGCTCAGCATTCAATACAATCATTCCGGACATTTTCATCAGCAAACTGCTTGACCTAGGCCTCTCCTCCCCCATCTGCACATGGATCAAAGACTTTCTCACAAACCGTCCACAGAGAGTTAAAACCGGCCCCCACATCTCCTCCTCCATCACACTAAGCAATGGCGCACCTCAAGGCTGTGAGCTGAGTCCACTCCTTTACTCCTTATACACCTATGACTGCACACCCGCCCACCTGTCTAACACCATTATTAAATTTGCTGACCACAACTGTCGTCGGGCTAATCTCAGGGGGGGACGAGTCAGCATACAGGGATGAGATACAGCGACTGTCAGAGTGGTGTTCAGTAAATAAAGGAGCTAATACAGGACTTCAGGAGGAAACGGGATGCATAAATGGGGCATGTGTGGAAAGGGTGCAGACTTTCAAATTCCTAGGAGCCCTCATATCCGTGGACCTCTCCTGGTCAGCCAACACCACTGCAAACGTCAAGAGAGCACAACAGAGACTCCACTACCTGAGAGTGCTCAGGAGGCACAACACCACAAAGAAGCTGCTGGTGGCCTTCTACCGGGCGACCATTGAGAGTCTGCTGACATATTGCATGTCAGTGTGGTATGCAGGCTGCTCTGCTGCAGATAAGAATGCGCTCCAGACAGTGGTAAAAACAGCAGAGAGAATGACCGGCTGCCCACTGCCCTCTCTGGAGGGTATTGCCACCACACGCTACCTCAGCAGAGCCACTCAAATTATCAAAGACTCCACACACCCCGGTCACCACCTTTTTGAACTGTTGCCCTCTGGCAGGCATTACAGGTCAGCCAAAACATGCACCTCCAGACTCAGAGACAGTTTCTTCCCCAAAGCAATCTTCACACTCAACATGAAAAAACACTGTATTATTCATGCTGCACTCTTCCATGCTGCTACCCACCTTGAACTTTTACTATCACCATGTACAGTACTGATTACTTACTTATTTTAATACCTAGATTTTAACATTGTTTTTAAATTGTGTCCTGTGTTTTTATGTTTGTATATTATGCACCAATGGAGCGGCAACAACAATTTTGTTGTATGCTGTGCTTACAATGACAAATAAACGCATTTCATTTCATTTCATAACTTTGGGCTCTAAGATTTGGCCCATAACTTCCAATTCAAGTGCTTGTCTTGATTTTTAAAAGTTGTGAGAGTACGCGCCCTACCACACTCCAGTTTCTCAACAACCTCAAGACTAGAGTCATGGAATCATACAGCTCGGAATCAGGCCCTTCAGCCCAACCTGTCCATGCCGACCTAGGTGCTCGATTTAAGCATGTCCTATTTGTTTGCTTTTGGCCCATATCCCCTAATCCATTCCTAGCCACATACATACCTGTCCAAATGGCTTTTAAATGTTGTTAGAGCAACCAGAACAATACAGAATACAGGGCGGCACTGTGGCACAGCGATAGAGTTAGTGCCTTACAGTATCAGAGACCCGTTCGATTCTAACTACAGGTGCTGTCTGTACGTAGGTTGTACATTCTCCCCGAGACCTGTGTGGGTTTTTTCCAGGTGCTCCGGTTTCCTCCCACACTCCAAAGATGTACAGGTTTGTAGGTTAATTGGCTTGGTACAAATGAAAAATTGTCCCTAGTGTGTGTAGGATAGTGTAAGTGTGCATGGATCGCTAGTCGGTGTGCACTCGGTGGGCTGTACGGCCTGTTTCCGCGCTGTATCTCTAAACTAAAATGAACAAAAACTAAACTACTCCAGCTTCAGCCTAACCACTGTATAACCTCCCTGTGGTTATATTCTATGTGCTGGCCAATTAGTTGAAACAAGGAACTGCAGGTGCTGAAGTCCCCAAAAAAAGGCAGAGTGCTGGTTCGAGATCCTGCTTCAGATGGAGAGTCAGGGGAAAGGGAAATGAGAGATACAGACAGAGAGATTTAAATAAATTAATGAAAGATGTGCAAAAAACTGTGGAGTTGGACCGGGAACGTTGAACGACGGGCGGAGAAAGCTCTGATGGCTGCTTACGTCCGTCAAGAGGGAGGAGGCACAATCTCTGCCTGCGTCCACAAGGGCAGCACAGCACCTGACAGGTTCCACCCAGATTCCAACTCGGATCGCTGGATTCAGAGTCCAGAGTGCTCACCATTGTACCACGGAACCCACAGCAGATGCTGACACCTTTTCCTGCCCCACTCCTTCTGAAGGGACAAGAAAAATTGGTTGAATTCAGTTCCGTTTAGTTTAGTTTATTGTCACGTGTACCGAGGTACAGTGATAAGCTTTTGTTGCGTGCTAACCAGTCAGCAGAAAGACAATACATAATCGAGTGTATTCACAATGTACAGTCACATGATAAGGCACATGTTTTTGTACCTGTATATAAACTTACTTTTGTAAACAAATAAAATGGCAAGAAACATCCTCCCAACCTGAAGAAGAGTCCCGATCCAAAATGGCACCTACACACGTTCTCCAAAGACCCTCTGAGTTACTCCAGCACTTTATGTATATCTTCGGTAAACACATCATATTTTACTGCCTTGGAAACACTTGTCCATGTTCTCTAGAGCTGCTGTCTGACCTGCCCAGTTACTCCAGCACTTTATGTATTTTTGGTATTTTTATATATTATGGCCTGCAGACTGGCTGAGCAACAATTACTGAACGCAAATGACTTGTACCTTTGGGGTATCTTGGTCAAATTCAACTCTTTCTCTTCACCCCACTCTCCCAAGACACCATTAATAAAAATTGCCCCAATTGTAGGTCAGATCGAGTGTCTTTGCCCACTCTGCCCACTGTGAGAGGTGGGGGTGGGAACAAAGCAGGACCCAACTTGGGGGAACCGTTGTGAGGGGGGAGGGGAACAAAGGAACCTGACGAGGGGGAACCATCATGAGGAGGATGGGGGGGGGGGGGGAAGAGATCAAAGGAGGACCCAGCATGAGGGAACCGCCGTGAGGGGGTGAAGAACAAAGGGAAGAACGATATCTTCGGTGTAAACCCTCATCTGCAGTTCCTTCCTACACAGGAAGTACAGAGATATGGATCACGTACAGGTGGGGTGGGATTAGTTAACATTAGCACCATAGCCTGAGAAAGTATTCCAAACAAATACATGGTGGAATTGTTCACCGACTGGAAAGGTCACGTTATCTTATAAATGGCAATTGCGATGGCCCTGATTAAGTAAATGAGAAAATGCTGTAAAATGCTGGATAAGACATGACGGCAAACCTTTTGCAAGGTTAAAGCGTTCAAGCGACCCGCTGGAGCAACTCTGCGGGTCAGGCAGCATTTCTGGAGAACATGGATAGGTGACATATCAGGTTGGGTCCCTTCTTCAGACCTTCTTCAGAAATATTCATTTCCGAATTTTAAACTTTTTTACCCAAAGGGTGGTGGCTGTTTGGAATGAGCTGCTGGAGGAGATAGTTGAGGCAGGGACATCACAGCATTTAAGAGAAATTTGGACCGGAACATGGATAGGATAGGTTCGGAGGGTTATGGGACAAATCCGGTCAGGTGGGACTAGTGTAGATGTGGTATGTTGGCCGGGGTGGGCAAGTTGTGTTGAAGGGCCTTTTTCCACGAAGGACCCCTTCCATATCCGACCTTTCTGTCTGGGCCTCCTGCATGGCCAGAGTGAGCCCCACCGCAAATGAGAGGATTTCATTTAGTCCTTGCTTTCTCCGTCCTTCCCATCCCCTTCCCAGCTCTCCCACAGTCTACTATCTCCGCCTCTTCCTTTATCTTTGCCGCCCCCACCCCACCCCACCACCACATCAGTTTGAAGAAGGGTCTTGACCAGAATCATCACCTATTCTTTCGCTCCATAGATGCTGCCTCACCCCCTGTGTTTTTCCAGCATTTTTGTCTACCTTCAATTTTTCCAGCATCTGCAGTTCTTTCTTAAAACATTTCCACGATGGGTAACGCATCCGGGTGTTTCTCAACCAGAAACCCTGGATGACGAGGGACGTCGAAATGCTCCTTAAAAACCGCAACACAGCCTTCAGGTCAGGTGACCAAGCACCACGAGAGCCGACCTGAAGAGAAGCATAAAGGAGGCCAAGGTGGCCTACAAGAGGAGGATCGTGGACCACCTGTCACACAACGACCCACGGAGAGTGTAGCAAGGCTTTCAGCACATAAGCAACTATAAAGGCAGTACCAACAGCACTGTAAATGCCGACGCGGAGGAGCTGAACCGTTTCTTCGCCCGGTTTGATGCTTACAGGCCTGCTGCAGACTCACTACCTCCACCCGCCTCTAACACGCACACACTAACACTACAGGAACAGGATGTGAGGCATGTGATGAGGTCAGTGAATCCAAGTAAGGCTGCTGGACCTGATGGAGTACCGAGTAACGTACTCCAGGCATGTGCTGACCAACTCGCTGGTGTCTTCACAAAGATTTTTAACATCTCACTGTCACAAGCTATCATTCCACCCTGCTTAAAGTCAGCCACAATCATTCCTTTTCCAAAAAAGTCTGTCCCTGTGGACTTGAATGACTATAGACCGATTGCACTTACACCAGTGATTATGAAGTGCTTCGAGAAACTAGTCCTGCATCACATCAGAACCAGTCCACCTCCCTCCTTTGACCCACATCAGTTTGCCTTCAGAGATAACAGATCCACGGAGGACGCCATCGCCATAGCAACTCACACCGCACTGAGCCATATGGAACATCGAGAAAGCTACGTGAGGAGGTTATTCATTGATTATCGCTCAGCATTCAATACAATCATTCCGGACATTTTCATCAGCAAACTGCTTGACCAAGGCCTCTCCTCCCCCATCTGCACATGGATCAAATACTTTCTCACAAACCGCCCACAGAGAGTTAAAACCGACCCCCACATCTCCTCCTCCATCACACTAAGCACTGGCGCACCTCAAGGCTGTGTGCTGAGTCCACTCCTTTACTCCTTATACACCTATGACTGCACACCCGCCCACCTGTCTAACACCATTATTAAATTTGCTGACGACACAACTGTAGTCGGGCTCATCTCAGGGGGGCACGAGTCAGCATACAGGGACGAGATACAGCGACTGTCAGAGTGGTGTTCAGTAAATAAAAGAGCTAATACAGGACTTCAGGAGGAAACGGAATGCATAAATGGGGCATGTGTGGAAAGGGTGCAGACTTTCAAATTCCTAGGAGCCCTCATATCCGTGGACCTCTCCTGGTCAGCCAACACCACTGCAAACGTCAAGAGAGCACAACAGAGACTCCACTACCTGAGAATGCTCAGGAGGCACAACACCACAAAGAAGCTGCTGGTGGCCTTCTACCGGGCGACCATTGAGAGTCTACTGACATATTGCATGTCAGTGTGGTATGCAGGCTGCTCTGCTGCAGATAAGAATGCGCTCCAGACAGGGGTAAAAGCAGCAGAGAGAATGACTGGCTGCCCACTGCCCTCTCTGGAGGGTATTGCCACCACACGCTACCTCAGCAGAGCCACTCAAATTATCAAAGACTCCACACACCCCGGTCACCACCTTTTTGAACTGTTGCCCTCTGGCAGGCATTACAGGTCAGCCAAAACATGCACCTCCAGACTCAGAGACAGTTTCTTCCCCAAAGCAATCTTCACCCTCAACATGAAAAAACACTGTATTATTCATGCTGCACTCTTCCATGCTGCTACCCACCTTGAACTTTTACTATCACCATGTACAGTACTGATTACTTACTTATTTTAATACCTAGATTTTAACATTGTTTTTAAATTGTGTCCTGTGTTTTTATGTTTGTATATTATGCACCAATGGAGCGGCAACAACAATTTTGTTGTATGCTGTGCTTACAATGACAAATAAACGCATTTCATTTCATTTCATAACTTTGGGCTCTAAGATTTGGCCCATAACTTCCAATTCAAGTGCTTGTCTTGATTTTTAAAAGTTGTGAGAGTACGTGCCCTACCACACTCCAGTTTCTCAACAACCTCAAGACTAGAGTCATGGAATCATACAGCTCGGAATCAGGCCCTTCAGCCCAACCTGTCCATGCCAACCTAGGTGTTCGATTTAAGCATGTCCTATTTGTTTGCTTTTGGCCCATATCCCCTAATCCATTCCTAGCCACATACATACCTGTCCAAATGGCTTTTAAATGTTGTCAGAGCAACCAGAACAATACAGAATACAGAGCGGCACTGTGGCACAGCGATAGAGTTAGTGCCTTACAGTATCAGAGACCCGTTCAATTCTAACTACAGGTGCTGTCTGTACGTAGGTTGTACATTCTCCCCGAGACCTGTGTGGGTTTTTTCCAGGTGCTCCGGTTTCCTCCGACACTCCAAAGATGTACAGGTTTGTAGGTTAATTGGCTTGGTACAAATGAAAAATTCTCCCTAGTGTGTGTAGGATAGTGTAAGTGTGCATGGATCGCTAGTCGGTGTGCACTCGGTGGGCTGTATGGCCTGTTTCCGCGCTGTATCTCTAAACTAAAAAGAACAAAAACTAAACTACTCCAGCTTCAGCCTAACCACTGTATAACCTCCCTGTGGTTATATTCAATGTGCTGGCCAATTAGTTGAAACAAGGAACTGCAGGTGCTGAAGTCCCCAAAAAAAGGCAGAGTGCTGGTTCGAGATCCTGCTTCAGATGGAGAGTCAGGGGAAAGGGAAATGAGAGATACAGACAGTGATATAGAGAGATTTAAATAAATTACTGAAAGATGTGCAAAAAACTGTGGAGTTGGAGCGGGAACGTTGAACGATGGGCGGAGAAATCTCTGATGGCTGCTTACGTCTGTCAAGAGGGAGGAGGCACAATCTCTGCCTGCGTCCACAAGGGCAGCACAGCACCTGACAGGTTCCACCCAGATTCCAACTCGGATCGCTGGATTCAGAGTCCAGAGTGCTCACCATTGTACCACGGAACCCACAGCAGATGCTGACACCTTTTCCTGCCCCACTCCTTCTGAAGGGACAAGAAAAATTGGTTGAATTCAGTTCCGTTTAGTTTAGTTTATTGTCACGTGTACCGAGGTACAATGAAAAGCTTTTGTTGCGTGCTAACTAATCAGCAGAAAGACAATACATGATTATAATCGAGTGTATTCACAATGTACAGTCACATGATAAGGCACATGTTTTTTTACCTGTAAATAAACTTACTTTTGTAAACAAATAAAATGGCAAGAAACATCCTCCCAGTCTGAAGAAGAGTCCCGATCCAAAACGGCACCTACACACGTTCTCCAAAGTTGCTGCCTGACCCTCTGAGTTACTCCAGCACTTTATGTATATCTTCGGTAAACACATCATATTTTACTGCCTTGGAAACACTTGTCCATGTTCTCTGGAGATGTTGTCTGACCTGCCCAGTTACTCCAGCACTTTATGTCTTTTTGGTATTTTTATATATTATGGCCTGCAGACTGGCTGAGCAACAATTACTGAACGCAAATGACTTGTACCTTTGGGGTATCTTGGTCAAATTCAACTCTTTCTCTTCATCCCACTCTCCCAAGACACCATTAATAAAATTGCCTCAATTGTAGGTCAGATCGAGTGTTTTTGCCCACTCTGCCCACTGTGAGAGGCAGGGGTGGGAACAAAGCAGGACCCAACTTGGGGGAACCATTGTGAGGGGGAAGGGGAACAAAGGAACCTGACGAGGGGGAACCATCATGAGGAGGATGGAGTGGGGGGGGAGAGATCAAAGGAGGACCCAGCATGAGGGAACCGCCGTGAGGGGGTGAAGAACAAAGGGAAGAACGATATCTTCGGTGTAAACCCTCATCTGCAGTTCCTTCCTACACAGGAAGTACAGAGATATGGATCACGTACAGGTGGGGTGGGATTAGTTAACATTAGCACCATATCCTGAGAAAGTATTCCAAACAAATACATGGTGGAATTGTTCACCGACTGGAAAGGTCACGTTATCTTATAAATGGCAATTGCAATGGCCCTGATTAAGTAAATGAGAAAATGCTGTAAAATGCTGGATAAGACATGACGGCAAACCTTTTGCAAGGTTAAAGCGTTCAAGCGACCCGCTGGAGCAACTCTGCGGGTCAGGCAGCATTTCTGGAGAACATGGATAGGTGACATATCAGGTCGGGTCCCTTCTTCAGACCTTCAGAAATATTTATTTCTGATTTTTAAACTTTTTTACGCAAAGGGTGGTGGCTGTTTGGAATGAGCTGCCGGAGGAGATAGTTGAGGCAGGGACCTCACAGCATTTAAGAGAAATTTGGACCGGAACATGGATAGGATAGGTTCGGAGGGTTATGGGACAAATCCGGTCAGGTGGGACTAGTGTAGATGTGGTATGTTGGCCGGGGTGGGCAAGTTGTGTTGAAGGGCCTTTTTCCACGAAGGACCCCTTCCATATCCGACCTTTCTGTCTGGTCCTCCTCCATGGCCAGAGTGAGCCCCACCGCAAATTAGAGGATTTCATTTAGTCCTTGCTTTCTCCGTCCTTCCCATCCCCTTCCCAGCTCTCCCACAGTCTACTATCTCCGCCTCTTCCTTTATCCTTGCCGCCCCCACCCCACCCCACCACCACATCAGTTTGAAGAAGGGTCTCGACCAGAATCATCACCTATTCTTTCGCTCCATAGATGCTGCCTCACCCCCTGTGTTTTTCCAGCATTTTTGTCTACCTTCAATTTTTCCAGCATCTGCAGTTCTTTCTTAAAACATTTCCACGATGGGTAACGCATCCAGGTGTTTCTCAACCAGAAACCCTGGATGATGAGGGACGTCGCAACGTTCCTTAAAAACCGCAACACAGCCTTCAGGTCAGGTGACCAAGCACCGCGAGAGCCGACCTGAAGAGAAGCATAAAGGAGGCCAAGGTGGCCTACAAGAGGAGGATTGAGGACCACCTGTCACACAACGACCCACGGAGAGTGTAGCAAGGCTTTCAGCACATAAGCAACTATAAAGGCAGTACCAACAGCACTGTAAATGCCGACGCGGAGGAGCTTAACCGTTTCTTCGACCGGTTTGACGCTTACAGGCCTGCTGCAGACTCACAACCTCCACCCGCCTCTAACACGCACACACTAACACTACAGGAACAGGATGTGAGGCGTGTGATGAGGTCAGTGAATCCAAGTAAGGCTGCTGGACCTGATGGAGTACCGAGTAACGTACTCCAGGCATGTGCTGACCAACTCGCTGGTGTCTTCACAGAGATTTTTAACATCTCCCTGTCACAAGCTATCATTCCACCCTGCTTAAAGTCAGCCACAATCATTCCTATTCCAAAAAGGTCTGTCCCTGAGGAATTGAATGACTATAGACCGATTGCACTTACACCAGTGATTATGAAATGCTTCGAGAAACTAGTCCTGCATCACATCAGAACCAGTCTACCTCCCTCCTTTGACCCACATCAGTTTGCCTACAGAGATATCAGATCCACTGAGGACGCCATCGCCATAGCAACTCACACCGCACTGCGCCATTTGGAACATCGAGAAATCTACGTGAGGATGTTATTCATTGATTATCGCTCAGCATTCAATACAATCATTCCGGACATTTTCATCAGCAAACTGCTTGACCTAGGCCTCTGCTCCCCCATCTGCACATGGATCAAAGACTTTTTCACAAGCCGCCCACAGAGAGTTAAAACCGACCCCCACATCTCCTCCTCCATCACACTAAGCACTGGCGCACCTCAAGGCTGTGAGCTGAGTCCACTCCTTTACTCCTTATACACCTATGACTGCACACCCGCCCACCTGTCTAACACCATTATTAAATTTGCTGACGACACAACTGTAGTCGGGCTCATCTCAGGGGGGCACGAGTCAGCATACAGGGACGAGATACAGCCACTGTCAGAGCGGTGTTCAGTAAATAAAGGAGCTAATACTGGACTTCAGGAGGAAACGGGATGCATAAATGGGGCATGTGTGGAAAGGGTGCAAACTTTCAAATTCCTAGGAGCCCTCATATCCGTGGACCTCTCCTGGTCAGCCAACACCACTGCAAACGTCAAGAGAGCACAACAGAGACTCCACTACCTGAGAGTGCTCAGGAGGCACAACACCACAAAGAAGCTGCTGGTGGCCTTCTACCGGGCGACCATTGAGAGTCTACTGACATATTGCATGTCAGTGTGGTATGCAGGCTGCTCTGCTGCAGATAAGAATGCGCTCCAGACAGGGGTAAAAGCAGCAGAGAGAATGACCGGCTGCCCACTGCCCTCTCTGGAGGGTATTGCCACCACACGCTACCTCATCAGAGCCACTCAAATTATCAAAGACTCCACACACCCCGGTCACCACCTTTTTGAACTGTTGCCCTCTGGCAGGCGTTACAGGTCAGCCAAAACATGCACCTCCAGACTCAGAGACAGTTTCTTCCCCAAAGCAATCTTCACACTCAACATGAAAAAACACTGTATTATTCATGCTGCACTCTTCCATGCTGCTACCCACCTTGAACTTTTGCTATCACCATGTACAGTACTGATTACTTACTTATATTAATACATTGTTTTTAAATTGTGTCCTGTGTTTTTATGTTTGTATATTATGCACCAATGGAGCGGCAACAACAATTTTGTTGTATGCTGTGCTTACAATGAAAAATAAACGCATTTCATTTCATTTCATAACTTTGGGCTCTAAGATTTGGCCCATAACTTCCAATTCAAGTGCATGTCTTGATTTTTAAAAGTTGTGAGAGTACGCGCCCTACCACACTCCAGTTTCTCAACAACCTCAAGACTAGAGTCATGGAATCATACAGCTCGGAATCAGGCCCTTCAGCTCAACCTGTCCATGCCGACCTAGGTGCTCGATCTAAGCATGTCCTATTTGCTTGCTTTTGGCCCATATCCCCTAAACCATTCCTAGCCACATACATACCTGTCCAAATGTCTTTTAAATGCTGTTAGAGCAACCAGAACAATTCAGAATACAGGGCGGCACTGTGGCACAGCGATAGAGTTAGTGCCTTACGGTATCAGAGACCCGTTCGATTCTAACTACAGGTGCTGTCTGTATGTAGGTTGTACATTCTCCCCGAGACCTGTGTGGGTTTTTTCCAGGTGCTCCGGTTTCCTCCCACACTCCAAAGATGTACAGGTTTGTAGGTTAATTGGCTTGGTACAAATGAAAAATTGTCCCTAGTGTGTGTAGGATAGTGTAAGTGTGCGTGGATCGCTAGTCGGTGTGCACTCGGTGGGCTGTACGGCCTGTTTCCGCGCTGTATCTCTAAACTAAAAAGAACAAAAACTAAACTACTCCAGCTTCAGCCTAACCACTGTATAACCTCCCTGTGGTTATATTCTATGTGCTGGCCAATTAGTTGAAACAAGGAACTGCAGGTGCTGAAGTCCCCAATAAAAGGCAGAGTGCTGGTTCGAGATCCTGCTTCAGATGGAGAGTCAGGGGAAAGGGAAATGAGAGATACAGACAGTGATATAGAGAGATTTAAATAAATTAATGAAAGATGTGCAAAAAACTGTGGAGTTGGAGCGGGAACGTTGAACGACGGGCGGAGAAAGCTCTGATGGCTGCTTATGTCCGTCAAGAGGGAGAAGGCACAATCTCTGCCTGCGTCCACAAGAACAGCACAGCACCTGACAGGTTCCACCCAGATTCCAACTCGGATCGCTGGATTCAGAGTCCAGAGTGCTCACCATTGTACCACGGAACCCACAGCAGATGCTGACACCTTTTCTTGCCCCACTCCTTCTGAAGGGACAAGAAAAATTGGTTGAATTCAGTTCCGTTTAGTTTAGTTTATTGTCAGGTGTACCGAGGTACAGTGAAAAGCTTTTGTTGCGTGCTAACTAATCAGCAGAAAGACAATACATGATTATAATCGAGTGTATTCACAATGTACAGTCACATGATAAGGCACATGTTTTTTTACCTGTAAATAAACTTACTTTTGTAAACAAATAAAATGGCAAGAAACATCCTCCCAGTCTGAAGAAGAGTCCTGATCCAAAACGGCACCTACACACGTTCTCCAAAGTTGCTGCCTGACCCTCTGAGTTACTCCAGCACTTTATGTATATCTTTGGTAAACACATCATATTTTACTGCCTTGGAAACACTTGTCCATGTTCTCTAGAGATGTTGTCTGACCTGCCCAGTTACTCCAGCACTTTATGTCTTTTTGGTATTTTTATATATTACGGCCTGCAGACTGGCTGAGCAACAATTACTGAACGCAAATGACTTGTACCTTTGGGGTATCTTGGTCAAATTCAACTCTTTCTCTTCACCCCACTCTCCCAAGACACCATTAATAAAAATTGCCCCAATTGTAGGTCAGATCGAGTGTCTTTGCCCACTCTGCCCACCGTGAGAGGTGGGGGTGGGAACAAAGCAGGACCCAACTTGGGGGAACCGTTGTGAGGGGGGAGGGGAACAAAGGAGAACCTGACAAGGGGGAACCGTCATGAGGAGGGGGAAGAGATCAAAGGAGGACCCAGCATGAGGGAACCGCCATGAGGGGGGGAAGAACAAAGGAGGAGCTATCTTCGGTGTAAACCCTCATCTGCAGTTCCTTCCTACACAGGAAGTACAGAGATATGGATCACATACAGGTGCGGTGGGATTAGTTAACATCAGCAGCATAGCCTGAGAAAATATGGAATTGTTCACCGACTGGAAAGGTCACCTTATCTGATAAATGGCAATTGCGAACGCCCTGATTAAGTAAATGTTAAAATGCTGTAAAGTGCTGGATAAGGCATGACGGCAAATCATTTGCAAGGTTAAAGCGTTCAAGCTCACAGTGTGGGAGGGGGAGCAGGAGGAGCAGTCCATGTATCCGAAGACTTGTCTCACCAACCCTTGTCCTTCTTTCTTTACCTGCTCCCACAGTTGAGACAGAGCTAAAATCAACAAACTTGATGGGCTGAATGGCCTGATCCTGTTACCATAACTTATGAGGTTCAGCCAAAGGGCCTGTTTCCATGGAATATGACTCAATGATTATACGATTGAATGGCAGAGTAGACGTGATGGGCCGAATGATCTAATTCTGCTCCTAATACTTATAAACTTAGGAACTCAGACAACTTCATCTCTATCACTATCATTGTTAAACTTTCACTCCTCTTGCAGTTCTTCCCTCTGCCCTCAGTACCCTATAGAGGGTTCTGACATCCATTTTCAGATACCTCTAGATTCAGGGACAGTTTCTTCCCAGCTGTTATCAGGCAACTTAACCATGCTATCACCAACTATGGAGCGATGATCCTGAGCTACCATCTACCTCATTGGAGACCCTATTTAATCAGATTTAACTGGACTTTACCTTGCACTAAACATTATTCCCTCTAACCTGTTCCGTACACTGTGGATGGCTTGAATGTAAACATGTATAGTCTTTCTGCTGACTGGATAGCATGCAAAGAAGCTAAACTAAACTAAAAATAAACTCATTGGCCTTCCTCACACAGAGTATTGAGTATTGAAGTTGGGAGGTTATGTTGCAGTTATATAAGACGTTGATGAGGCCACATTTAGAGTATTGTGTTCAGTTCTGGGCACCATGTTGTAGGAAAGACAATGTTATTAATTTGGAAAGGTTGCAGAGAAGATTTACAAGGATGTTGCCGGGTCTCGAGGGTCTGAGCTATATGGGGAGGTCGAGCAGGCTGGGACGCTATTCCCTGGAGTGCAGTAGGTTGAGGGGTGATCTTTTGAGGTGTATCAAATCATGTAAGAAATAGATCAGGTTGACACACGGAGCTTCTTGCCCAGAGTGGGGGCGTCGAGAACCAGAGGGCATAGGTTTAAGGTGAAGGGGAAAATGATTTTATAGGAGTCTGAGGGGTAACGTTTTCATATAAGGATGGTGGTGGATGTGTGAAACGAGCTGCTGGAGGAGGTAGTTAAGGCAGGGACTATCGCAACGTTTAAGAAGCAATTAGACAATTAAACAATTAGAAGCAGCATAATCAAGGACGTCGCACCCTGGCCACTCCCTCTTCTCCTCCCCTCGGGCAAAAAGTACAAAATTGTGATAACACACACCTCCACATTCAGGGATTTCTTCCCAGCTGTTATTGGGCATCTGAATCATCCTATCACAACTAGAGAGCAGTGCTGAACTACTATCTAACTCTTTGATGACCCGCGAACTATCCTTGATCGGACTATCCTTGATCGGACTTTGCTGGCTTTACCTTGTACTAAACGTTATTCTCTTATCATGTATCTATACACTGTAAATGGCTCGCTTGTAATCATGTATTGTCTCTCCGCGAACTGGTCAGCACGCTATAAAAGTTTTTCTCTGTAACTCGGTACATGTGACAATAAATTAAACTGAACTGATAGACAGGAACATGGATAGTACAGGTTCTGAGGGATATGGGCCAAACGCAGACAGGTATAGATGGGTCATGTTGGTCGGTGTGGGAAAGTTGAGCTGAAGGTCCTGTTTCCACACTGTGTGACCCTTTGACTCTAAGCAGATTCCATGGCCCCAGTTTAATGACAAGCTCTTCAGGGCTTGCCAGGTCTGGGCTCCAGAGGGTGGTGGAGCTGTGAAGGGAGCGTGACAGTAGCGGTGAGTAATGCTGGCAGCTGGGAAAGAAAAAATGTAATGCTGCCTGCTTGATTCATGGTCCTGTATTCTAACTCCCAGATCCATGATTCATCATTGCAAGGGTGCAACAAAGGCATGCTGCCATGCAATCAGACTCTGAGCGCTTACCTTCTGTGCATCTGCCAATTCAAAGATCTTAATCAGTGATCCCAAGCCAATCTGATAACATGTACAGCAATTAGAATAATAGACGCAAAACACTGGAGTAAATCAGCGGGACAGGCAGCATCTCTACGAGGATGTTGTCAGGACTAGAGGGTCTGAGTTTTCAGGGGAGGTTGCGTAGGTTGGGACTCTATTCCCTAGAGTGCAGGAGGATGAGGGATGATCTTATAGTGTATAAATTCATGAGAGGAATAGATCGGGTAAATGCAGTGTCTCTTGCCCAGACTAACTTAATTGAGGACCAGAGTACATAGGTTTAAGGTGAAGGGGAAAATATTTAATAGGAATCTGAGGGATACGTTTTCACCCAGAGGGTGGTGGGTGTATGGAACAAGCTGCTAGATTAGGTAGTTGAGGCTGGGACTATCCCAACATTTAAGAACATTAGACAGGTACATGAATAGGACGGGTTGGGGGGATATGGGCCAAATGCAGGCAGGTGGGACTCATGTAGTTTGGACATGTTGGCCAGTGTGGGCAAGTTGGGCCAATGTGCCTGTTTCCAAGCTGTATCACTCTTTGACTCTCTGACTATGACCCTGGATAGGAATGTCTGATGTTTCAGGTCAAGACCCTTCTTCAGTGTCCGAAGAAGGGTCTTGACCCAAAGCATCACCCACACCATCCATCCAGCGATGATGCCTCTCCAGCAATTTGTATCTATCTTCGGTGTAGACCAGCATTAGCAATTCCTACCTACACCAATTAGAATAACATTAGAACAGGCAATTTGTAGGCAATTTAGGTATAAATAATATAGGTATCAATCACAATTATGCAATTGCGTGTTAAAAATTAATTCTTACTTTTCATTTCTTGGTACTTTTTTACACTGAAATTGTTTTCAGGGTATTTTTGCGTCCTCCTCTGTACCCTCTCCTACGCCCCACCAGGGGATATGGGGAGAAGGCAGGAACGGGGTACTGATTGGCGATGATCAGCCATGATCACATTGAATGGCGGTGCTGGCTCGAAGGGCCGAATGGCCTACTCCTCCACCTATTGTCTATTGTCTATATGTCAATACCCTACCCCCAATACCAAGTGCTCGAATTTTGCACACTAAACTCTTGTGTGGGACCTTGTCAAAGGCTTTTTGAAAGTCCAGATACACCACATCCACTGGCTCTCCCTTATCTATTCTACTTGTTACATCCTCAAAAAAATCCAAAAGATTAGTCAAGCGTGGTTTCCCTTTATAAATACATGCTGACTTTGACCGATCCCATCGCTGCTTTCCAAATGCAGCTTTAATAACATCTTCAAAAATCGACCAACATCTTCCTCACTACTGATGTACGGCTAACTGGTCTATAATTCCCCGTTTTCTCTCTCCCTCCTTTCATAAAAAGTGGAGTTACATTGGCTAACCTCCAGTCCACAGGAACGGATCCAGAGTCGAGAGAACATTGGAAAATGTTCACTAATGCATCCACGATTTCTAGAGCCACATTGAGTACTCTGGCATGCAGACCATCGGGCCCTGGGGATTTATCTGCCTTCAGTCCCAACAGTTCACCCAACACCATATTCTGACTAATGTGGATTCCCTTCAGTTCCTCCCTCCCACTAGATCCTCGGTCCCCTAGTATTTCTGGCAGATTGTTTGTGTCTTCCTTAGTGAAGACAGAACCAAAGTGCTTGTTTAACTGTTCTGCCATTTCCTTGTTTCCTATTATAAATTCACCTGGCTCTGACTGTAAGGGACTTACGTTTGTCTTCACTAATCTTTCCCTTTATACCTATAGAAGCTTTTACAGTCAGTGTTTATATTTCCTGCAAGCTTTCTTTCATGCTCTGTTTCCCCCCTTTGCTCTCCTCTGTTGAGTTCTAAATTTCTCCCGGTCCTCTGGTTTGCCGCTTCTTCTGGCCAATTTATATGCCTCTTTCTTGGCTTTAACACTATCCTTGACTTCTCTCATCAGCCACGGTTGAGCCACCTTCCCAGGTTTATTTTTTCGCCAGACAGGGATGAACAATTTCTGGAGTTCATCCATGCGGACTTTAAATCTTCGCCATTGCATCTCCTCTGTCAACCCTTTATATAATTTGCCAGTCTATCCTAACCAATTCCTGTCTCATACCTTCTAAGTCTCCATTATTCAAGTTCAGAATCTTAGTCACTGAATTAACCGTGTCACTCTCCATCCTAATGCAGAATTCCACCATATTATGGTCACTGTTGTCCTAGGGGCCTTGCACAACAAGATCACTAACTCATCCTTCCTCATTACACAATACCCAGTCTAGGATGGCCTGCCCTCTAGTCAGTTCCTCTACATATTGGTTTATAAACCCATCCCGTAAATATTTCAGAAAATCCCTACCTCAGCGCTGCTACCATTTTGTTTGGCCCATTCTATATGTAGATTAAAGCCACCTATGATAATCGCTGTCCCTTTGCAGCACGCATCCATAATTTCCTGCCTGATGCTATCCCCAACCTCCCTACTGCTGTTTGGTCGTTTGTATACTGTACCAACATGCGTTTTCTGCCTTTGGCTATTTCGCAGTTCTACCCATGCCGATTCTAAAGCATCCAAGCTAATGTCTCTCCTTGCTATTGCATTAATCTCCTCTTTAACCAGCAATGCCACCCTACCTCCTCTTCCTTTCTGTCTATCCTTCCTGAATATCGAATACCCCTGCATGTTTAGCTCCCAGCCTTGGTCACCCTTGAGCCATTTCTCCGTAATTCCCACTATATCCTATCCCTTAACTACTAACTGCGCACTCAAGTCATCCACCTTATTTTGAATGCTCCTCGCATTGAGGCACAAAACTTTCAGGTACGTTTTTCTTATCTCCCTTCTACCTGTGGCTTCTGTCCTTCTTTTATGGACCTCTATCTCCTTGCATTGGATCCTATCGCTCTGCCCAGTTAGTTTAAACGTGAAGGTACACAAAAATGCTGGAGAAACTCAGCGGGTGCAGCAGCATCTATGGAGCGAAGGAAATAGGTAACGTTTCGGGCCGAAACCCTTCTTCAGACTGATAGGGGGTGGGGAGAAGAAAGGAAAAAAGGAAAATGCGGTGGAGGAGCCCGAGGGCTGGGGGAGGGGAGGAGACAACCAGATGGCTGATGAAGGGGAGGGGACAGCCAGGGCTAGCAGAATTGGGAGAATTCAATGTTCAGGCCACCAGGATGTAGACTGCCCAAGCGGAATATGAGGTGCATTTCCTCCAATTCACGGTGTTGCTCGCTGTGGCCATGGAGGAGACCCAGGACAGAGAGGTCAGATACGGAATGGGAGGGGGAGTTGAAGTGCTGAGCCACCGGGAGTTCAGGTTGGTTATTGCGGACCGACCGGAGGTGTTCGGCGAAACGATCGCCAAGCCTCCGCTTGGTCTCACCGATGTAGATCAGCTGGCATCTAGAGCAGCGAATGCAATAGATGAGGTTGGAGGAGATGCAGGTGAACCTCTGTCGCACCTGGAACGACTGCTTGGGTCCTTGAATGGAGTGGAGGGGGGAGGTGAAGGGACAAGTGTTGCATCTCTTGCGGTTGCAAGGGAAAGTACCAGGGGAGGGGGTGGTATGGGAGGGAAGGGAAGAATTGACAAGGGAGTTACGGAGGGAGCGGTCTTTGCGGAAGGCAGACATGGGGGGAGATGGGAAGATGTGGCGAGTGGTGGGGTCACGTTGGAGGTGGCGAAACTGACGGAGGATCACTTGTTGTATGTGACGGCTGGTGGGGTGAAAGGTGAGGACAAGGGGGACTCTGCCTTTGTTGTGAGTGGGGGGATGGGGAGAGAGAGCAGTGTTGCGGGGTATGGCAGAGACCCTGGTGCGAGCCTCATCTATGGTGGAGGAGGGGAACCCCCGTTCCCTGAAGAATGAGGACATTTCAGATGCCCTGGTGTGGAACGCCTCATCCTGGGAGCAGATGCGGCGTAGACGGAGGAATTGGGAGTAGGGGATGGAGTCCTTACAGGAAGCAGGGTGGGAAGAAGTGTAGTCCAGATAGCCATGGGAGTCGGTAGGTTTGTAGTGGATGTCGGTAAGGAGTCTATCACCTGCGATGGAGATAGTGAGGTCAAGGAATGGTAGGGAAGTGTCGGAAATGGTCCAGGTGTATTTGAGTGCCGGATGGAAGTTGGTGGTGAAGCGGATGAAGTCATTCAGTTGTGTGTGGGTGCAGGATGTGGCACCAAAACAATCATCGATGTAGCGGAGGTAGAGGTCGGGGATGGGGCCCTGGTACGCATTGAACAAGGATTGTTCTACGTACCCGACAAAGAGGCAGGCGTAGCTGGGGCCCATGCGTGTGCCCATAGCTACGCCTTGTATTTGGAGGAAATGGGAGGAGTCAAATGAAAAGTTATTAAGTGTAAGTACCAGCTCCGCTAGGCGGAGGAGGGTGTCAGTGGCCGGCTATAGATTGCTTCTACGGTCGAGGAAAAAACGGAGGGCTTCGAGACCATCCTGGTGGGGGATGGAGGTGTACAGTGACTGGACGTCCATGGTGAAGATGAGGGGGTGAGGGCCTAGAGAGTGGAATGCGCGGAGATGACGGAGAGTGTCTGAGGTGTCTTGAACGACGGAGAGTGTCTGAGGTGTCTTGAACGACGGAGAGTGTCTGAGGTGTCTGAGGTGTCTTGAACGGTGTCTGAGGTGTCTGAGGTGTTTAAACGTGACCTTTCTTTTCCTTTCCTACACTCTCTTTCCTGTTAGCTGCACGGATACGCTTCCAGATTGTTGACTCCTTGACCACATAAGTTCATAAGTGATAGGAGCGGAATTTTTGGAAAGCTTCGTACGGGCCTGCCCGCCATTCAATCATGGCTGATATAACTCTCCCCCTCAATCCCAATTCCCCTGCCTTCTCCCCACAACCCCGGACACCTGCACTAATCAAGAATCTATCTATCTCTGCCGTCAAAATACCTATTGACTTGGCCTCCACAATCATCTGTGGCAATAAATTCCACAGATTCACCACCCTCTGACTGAAGATATCCCTCCTCATCTCCTTCCCAAAGCAACGTCCCGTTATTCTGAGGCTATGACTCTCCCACTAGTGGAAACATCCTCTCCACATCCACTTTATCCAGGCCTTTCACTATTCGGTAAGTTTCAATGAGATCCCACCTCATTCTCCTAAACTCCAGCGAGTTCAGGCCCAGTGCCGTCAAGCTCTCATCATAAGTTAACCCACTCATTCCAGGGATGATTCTCGGAAACCTCTTCTGGATGCTCTCCAGTGCCAGCACAAACTTCCTCAGATGTGGAGTCCAAAATTGCTCACAATATTTCAAATGTGGTCTGACCTGCGGCATATACAGTGGCTTGCAAAAGTATTCATACCCCTTGAACTTTTCCACATTTTGTCACGTTACAACCACAAATGTAAATGTATTTTATTGGGATTTTATGTGATAGACCAACACAAAGTGGCGCATAATTGTGAAGTTGAAGGAAAATGATACATGGTTTTCAAATTGTTTTACAAATAAAAAACTGAAAAGTGTCGCGTGCAAAAGTATTCTGCCCCCTTTACTCTGATACCTATTGTTATGTAATAATTTCTTGTCCATGATTAATCATGTACAGCACTTTGTTGCAACTGTGGTTGTTTTTAAAGTGCTCTATAAATAAAGTTATTATTATTATTATTATATTAAACCCCTAAATAAAATCCAGTGCAACCAATTGCCTTCAGAAGTCACCTAATTAGTAAATAGAGTCCACTTGTGTGTAATCTAATCTCAGTATAAATACAGCTGTTCTGTGAAGGCCTCAGAGGTTTGTTAGAGAACATTAGTGACCAAACAGCATCATGAAGCCCAAGGAACACACCAGACAGATCAGGGATAAAGTTGTGGAGAAGTTTAAAGCAGGGTTAGGTTATAAACAAATATCCCAAGCTTTGAACATCTCACAGAGCACTGTTCAATCCATCATCCGAAAATGGAAAGAGTATGGCACAACTGCAAACCTAACAAGACATGGCCGTCCACCTAAACTGACAGGCCGGGCAAGGAGAGCATTGATCAGAGAAGCAGCCAAGAGGCCCATGGTAACTCTGGAGGAGCTGCAGAGATCCACAGCTCAGGTGGGAGAATCTGTCCACAGGACAACTATTAGTCGTGCACTCCACAAATCGGGCCTTTATGGAAGAGTGGCAAGAAGAAAGCCATTGTTGAAAAAAAGCCATAAGAAGTCCCGTTTGCAGTTTGCCACAAGCCATGTGGGGGACACAGCAAACATGTGGAGGAAGGTGCTCTGGTCAGATAAGACCAAAGTTGAAGTTTTTGGCCTAAATACAAAATGCTATGTGTGGCAGAAACCCAACACTGCACATCACCCTGAACACACCATCCCCACTGTGAAACATGGTGGTGGCAGCATCATGCTGTGGGGATGCTTTTCTTCAGCAGGGACAGGGAAGCTGGTCAGAGTTGATGGGAAGATGGATGGAGCCAAATACAGGGCAATCTTGGAAGAAAACCTGTTAGAGTCTGCAAAAGACTTGAGACTGGGGAGGAGGTTCACCTTCTTGCAGGACAATGACCCTAAACATACAGCCAGAGCTACAATGGAATGGTTTAGATCAAAGCATATTCATATGTTAGAATGGCCCAGTCAAAGTCCAGACCTAAATCCAATTGAGAATCTCTGGCAAGACTTGAAAATTGCTGTTCACAGACGCTCTCCATCCAATCTGACTGAGCTTGAGCTATTTTGCAAAGAAGAATGGGCAAACATTTCAGTCTCTAGATGAGCAAAGCTGGTAGAGACATACCCCAAAAGACTTGCAGCTTTAATTGCAGCGAAAGATGGTTCTACAAAGTATTGACTCAGGGGGGCTGAATACTTTTGCATGCGACACTTTTCAGTTTTTTATTTGTAAACAAATTTGAAAACCATGTATCATTTTCCTTCCACTTCACAATTATGCACCACTTTGTGTTGGTCTATCACATAAAATCCCAATAAAATACATTTACGTTTGTGGTTGTGACGTGACAAAATGTGGAAAAGTTCAAGGGGTATGAAAACTTTTGCAAGCCACTGTAGAGCCTCTGCATTACATCCCCAGCAAGCGGGTTCCACTGAGATTCCAACTCGGATCACCATTATACCATGAAACCTTCTTTACAATTCTGTATACTTGTGTCGCTACTTTCAAACAAACTCATTCCATCAATGTTGTTGAGGGTCTTGCCATTAACTGCATACTTTCCTCTAACATTTACATAGGATGAATAAGTGAAGATCCGTTTAGTTTAGTTTAGTTTAGTTTAGTAATACAGTGCGGAAACAGGCCCCTTGGCCCACCGAGCCCGCGCTGATCAGCAATCACCCTGTACACCAGAACACACTACACATTAGGGATAATTTACAATTTTTACCAAAGCCAATTAACCTACAAACCTGCATGTCTTTGGAATGTGGGAAACCAGAGCACCCGAGGAAAACTCATGTGGCGACAGGGAGAACGTACAAACTCCGTACATACAGCACCCATAGTCAGGATCGCACCTGGGTCTCTGGTGCTGTAAGGCAGTGACTCTACTGCTGTGCCACACTGCCCCACTAGTGTAGTTTATTATTGCCATTTTAGTTTTTAGTTTAGAGATACAGCACGGAAACAGGCCCTTCGGCTCACCGGGTCCGTGCCGACCAGCAATTCCCCGCACATTAACACTATTCTACACGCACTAGCAACAATTTTTACATTTTACCAAGCCAATTAACCTACAAACATGGACATATTTGGATTGTGGGATGAAACCGAAGATCTCGGAGAAACCCCACGCAGATCACGGGGAGAACATACAAACACCGTACAGACAACACCCATATTCGGGATCGAACCCGGGTCTCCGGCGCTGCATTCGCGGTAAGGCAGCAACTCTACCGCCGTGCCACCGTGACTGCCCTCATGTGCACCGAGGTACAGTGAAATGCTTTTTGTTGCATGCTATCCAGTCAGTGAAAGTACTATACGTGATTACAATCAAGCTGTTCGCATTGTACAGATACAGGATAAAGGGGATAATGTTTAGTGCAAGATAATGTCCAGTAAAGTCTGATTGAAGATCTGATCCCAGCACATTGATGCAATCATAAAGCAAGCCCATCAACGCCTCTACTTACTTTGAAGATTGAGGAGATTCGGTATATCAATTCATAGCGGTCATGGTGGCGCAGCGATGGAGGTTCTCCCCGTGACCCGCGTGGGTTTTCTCCGAGATCTTCGGTTTCCTCCCACACTCCAAAGACAGGTTTGTTGGTTAAATGGCTTGGTAAATGTAAAAATGTCTCTGGTGGGTGTCGGACAGTGTTAATGTGCGGGGATCGGCGCTGACCCGGTGGGCCGAAGGGCCTGTTTCCGCGCTGTATCTCTAAACTAAATACTCTCTTGAACTTCTGCAGGTGTACAGTAGAGAGCATATTGAATTGTTGCATCACAGCCTAGTTCGGCAACTCGAACACCCAGGAACGAAGGAGTTTGCAAAAAGTGGTGAACACTGCCCGGTCCATCATGGGTCCTGATCTCCTCACCATCGAAGGGATCTACAGGAGTCGCTGCATCACAGGCAGCCAGCATCATCAGAGACCCGCACCACCCTGGCCATGCTCTCATTTCACTCCTGCCATCGGGAAGAAGGAACAGGAGGCCTGAAAACTGTAACGTTTCGGTTCAGGCGCAGCTTCTTCCCGATAACCGTCAAGCTATTAAACACTGCAAACTCCAACAAAACCCTGAGCTATGAACTACCTTGGTGGCATGAGAGACATTAGGCTTTGTTTAGTCTTTTCCCATGATATTGGGTTTTATATTTAGTGACGTTTTTGTAATGTTGTTTATTATATTATCTATTGAGTCCTGTGGTGCTGCTGCATTGTTCCCTTTCTGGACATATGACAATAAAATTCACTTGAACTCTTGATCAGCAGAGCAGCAGGTAGCGCCACTACCTCACAGCACCAGAAGCCTCGGTTCGATCCTGACATTAGCTACTGGCTGTGTGGAATTTTCACTTTTTCCCTGTGACCACGTGGGTTTCCTCTGGGTGCTCCAGTTTCCTCCCACATCCCAAAGATGTGCGGCCTTGTAGGTTAATTGTCTTCGGTAAATTGTGCCCCAGTGTGCAGGGAGTGGATGAGAAAGTGGGATAACGTAGAATTAGTGTGAATGGATGATAAATGGCCAGCGTGGAATCGGTGGGCCAAAGGGCCTGTTTCCATGTTGAATGAATGAATGAATACGTTTATTGGCCAAGTATGATCACATACAAGGAATTTACCTTGGTGCTCCACTCGCAAGTGACAACATGACATACAGTGACAATTAAGAATGACACATAAAACATTAAACATTAATAATAATACATTATTGATAAAATTTGTGAATTAAATAACATAGCAAAAGGAGGCTACAGATTTTTGGTTATTGAGTAGAGCTACTACTCGTGGAAAAAAGCTGTTTTTATGTCTGGCTGTGATTCAAAGAGTTGATGGCCAGGGTGAGAGGGGTCAGAGATGACCTTATCCGCTTGCTTCCTGGCCCTTGCAGTATAGAGTTTGTCAATGGAGGGAAGGTTGCAGCCAACAACCTACTCAGCGGATTGGACGATTCGCTGCAGCCTCCGGGAGTCGTGCTCGGTGGCTGAGCCAAACCAGACCATGATGGAGAAGGTGAGGACAGACTCTACAATGGGCATATATAGAAACAGAAACATAGAAAACAGGTGCAGCAGGAGGCCATTCGGCCCTTCGAGCCAGCACCGCCATTCATTGTGATCATGGCTGATCGTCCCCAATCAATAACCCGTGCCTGCCTTCTCCCCATATCCCTTGATTCCACTAGCCCCTATTGTGCTTCCTCGGTTGCCACAGGATGTACATCCTCTGTTGTGCCTTTTTGACTGTGGAGTCGATGGTGGCCCATCTCCTTGGAGATGATTTTTCCCAGGAACTTAAAAGACTCCACGGATGTGACTTGGTGTTGTTGATTGTGAGTGGGGTGAGGGGAGCGGGAGCTCTCCTAAAGTCCACAATCAATTTCACTGTCTTAAGAGCAATGTTGTGATGCCATCAGGATGCCAGCTGTGTCACTTCCTGTCTGTAGGCAGATTCCTCCCCATCTTGAATCAGTCCGATTAGGGTTGTGTCGTCCGCAAACTTGAGAAGCTTGACAGAGGAGCCTGCGGAGGTGCAGTCGTTGGTGTGGAGAGAGTAAAGGAGAGTGGAGAGTACGCAGCCTTGCGGTGCTCCTATGCTGAGGGTCTGCGGGTCTGAGGTGCTTTCCCAGCCTCACATGCTGCTAACATTCTGTCAGGAAACTGGTGATCCACCGACAGAGGGGTTCAGGCACAGTCAACTTGGAGAGTTTGGAGTGTAGTAGCTCTGGCACAATGGTGTTGAATGCAGAACTAAAATCGACAAACAGGATCCTTGCATAGGTCCCCTGGCGGTCCAGGTGCTGGAGGATGAAGTGCAGGCCCAGGTTGACTGCATCATCCACAGATCTATTGGCCTGGTATGCAAGCTGCAGAGCTTCCAGCAGGGGGCTTGTGATATTTTTCAGTTTTGCCTGCACAAGTCTTTCAATGTTCTTCATAACTACAGAGGTCAGTGTGACAGGCCTGTAGTCATTAACCTCAGTAATCCTTGTATTTTTGGGTACAGGGACAATAGTGGAGACTTTGAAATAGGCAGGGACAGTACAGGTTTGCAGGTACTGGTTGAAAATGTCTGTGTAGACCAGTGCCAGTTGTTCGGTACAGAGCTTGAGAGTAGAGTGGGAAACGTTGTCCGGTCCTGGAGATTTCCAGCTTCTGAACAGCCTCTCCACCTCCTCAATTTCTATTGTTGGTGATGGAGAGGTGGCCAGATTGATGTTGGGCAGCACGGAAGGGGTGGGTAGTGGACGAGGCCCCAGTCTTTTGGAGTCAGGCTGTAAGTGGGTGTTAAGTGTTGATTGGAGAGGGGTGGGTGGGAAAGGGTCCAGTCTTTTCAGACTGGAGTCATGCTTTAAGTAGGTATGAAGTGGTGGTTGGGGATGAGTGGGTGGGGAAGGGTCCAATCCTTGCAGACTGGTGTCAGGCTGTGAGTAGGTGTGAAGTGTTGGTTGGGGAGGGTGTACCAGGGTTAAGTTTCTGTTTATCAAACCGGCAGTAGAACTCGTTCAGGCCGTTGGTCAGCTGATGATTGTCCAAAGAGCGGGGGGCTTTCCTCTTGTAGCTGGTGATTTCATGCAAGCCCTTCCAAACTGAAGAAGAGTCACTAGCTGAGAACTTGCTCCTCAACATCTCAGAGAACCTTTCCTTGTCAGCCCTGATTCCTCTTCTTAGCTTGTACTTTGCCTGCCTGTAGAGATCTGCATCCCTGCTTCTGCAGGCTTCCTCATTAGACTGGCTTACAGACTTACAGACTTCTGCTGTAAACCAGGGCTAGTTGTTGTTGAACTAGGTCCGTGTCCCAGTTTAAATGTAACTGTCCTCACAAAAGCTGACGTATGATACCGTGTTTGTATGCTCATCGAGGCTTGTGGTTGCTTCCCTGAACACATTCCACTCAGTGCAGTCAAAGCAGGACTGTAGTTTTCAAAGCCCTCGCTTGTCCACCTTTTCATTGTTCTGACCACAGGCTCAGCAGATTTTTGTTTCTGCCTGTCGGTCGGAATAAGGTAAACTAAACAGAGAGACCCAGAGCCACCCGGGGAACAGAGTGATATGCGTTCTTATTGTTGTATCTTATTGTCAGGTCAAATGCAGACCAGAGCAGAATCCAGGGGCACTCACTGCCGAGCGAAGACCACACCCAGAGAGAAAATGTGGACATTGATGAGCATCAAGCCTAGTTTTAGAGATAGTTTTAGCGATACAGTGCGCAAACAGACCCTGCAGCCCAACGAGTTAGAGCCGACCAGCGATCCCGCACACTAATGCCATCCTACGCACACTAGGGACAATTTACAATTTTACTGAGCCAAATAACCAACAAACCTGCACGACTTTGGAGGGTCGCAGGAAACCGGAACACCTGGGGCAAACCCACGCGGGTCACGAGGAGAACATACAAATTCCGTGCATACATAGAAACACAGAAACTAGGTGCAGGATTAGGCAATTCGTCCCTTTGAGCCAGCACTGCCATTCAATATGATCATGGCTGATCATTCAATATCAGTACCCCGTTCCTGCTTTCTCCCCATATCACGTGATTCTGGCAGGCCTGAGAACTATATTTAACTCTCTCTTGAAAACATCCAGTGAATTGGCCCCCACTGCCTTCTGTGGCAGAGAATTCCATAGATTCACAACTCTCTGCCTGAAAAAGTTTTTCCTCTTCTCAGTCCTAAATGGCCTACCCCATATTCTTAAACTGTGACCCCTGGTTCTGGACTCCGCCAACATGGGCAACAATTTTCCTGCATCTAGCCTGTCCAATCCCACTAAGAATTGTATATGTTTCTATAAGATACCCTCTCATCCTTCTAAATTCCAGTCAATATAAGCACAGTCAATCCATTCTTTCATCATATGTCAGTCCCCGCCATCCCGGGAATTAACCTGGTGAATCTACATTGCATTCCCTCAATGGCAAGAATAGCAAGACAAGCACCTGCAGTCAGGATAGATCCCGGGTCTCTGTGAGGCAGCAAGTCTACCGCTGCACCACTGTGCCAGCCTAACAATCATCAACAAGTATTCCTTCCAGGTGAGACAGAGGATCAATGTTGTTTTGACTTGATGGCATTCTTTGAGGAGGAGACAAAGGTGATTGATAACCTGGGGCAGAAATCCCTGGGGGGCCAGGGGGGACACGTCTCCCCTCTGTTTTGAGAGGTGGGGGACAATACCCCCCAGTTTATGTAATCCGGATTTTAAAAACCCGGTGAAATCTCCGCTTTCCGCAAGACAGTGGAGGTGGGACTGCTGATCGAGGGCGCCGATGGAACAAGACGTCGGTCAGCAGGCAATGGGGGCGGGACATGATAATTCAGCGCGATGATTGGAGGAGGGAGACGAGCCAAAACACTCTCGGCACAAACTTGCGCTTCATCCAAACTTGCGATCCCGGCTCTCCGGCGCTGTACCGTCCCCACCCGAGCCCCCCCCCACTGGTGGCCAGAGAGGTCTGGAGTCAGACGGGTGCGGTGCCCTCAGGCCCACAGCCAGCGCAGAGAAGCAGCGCAAAACCCAGCTCAACTCTGCCTGTCCCGCCAGATTAACCTACAGCCCTGCCTGGACTGGCGGGAAGTATGGCCCAGGTTTACTGCCAACGCAGAGAAGCAGCGCTGGTGTCCCGTCAATACAGGCAGGGCTGTAGGTTAACCCGGCGAGACAGGCAGAGTTGAGCTGCATTTAGCGCTGGATTGAGCCTCCGAAGCCTCGCATATGTGTGTGTGAGTGTGCGCATGCGCGTGCGGCAGCCAAGAAATTGTGCCCCCCCCTGTCCCCGGGTCCCCTCCATATTTTGATAGCGATCTCCGTGCCTGTCGATAGGGCAGTGGATGATGTTCACGTGAACTTAAAAGCCATTTGACAAGGTCCCTCATGGTAGCCTGATCCAGAAGATTAAGATACATAGGATCCATTTTGACTTGGTAGTTTGATTCAGAGTTGGGTGACAAGTAGAAGACAGAGATTAGAGGTGGAATCGTGTCAATCTGGCTGGAGGTTTATGACCTGTGGTGATCTTCAAGTATCTGACTTGGACCTGCATCATTTGGATATAGATTAATGGTTTTGTTGAAAATATGGAATGATTGGTTAGTAAGTTTATGGACACAACAATAGGTGAAGATGTGGACAATAAAGATGGCTGCCAAAGAATACAACAAAATATGGATATGGGTGGAGAAAAGGCACATGGAGTTTAATCTTGCCTAGTGTGAGGTGTTGAAAACTCAGAGGTCAAATTTAGTTTAGTTAAAATTAGAGATGCAGCATGAAAAGAGGCCATTTGGCCCACTGTGTCATAAGCTCATGTTCATAAGCTATAGGAGAAGAATTAGGCTGTTTGGCCCATCAAGTCTACTCCGCCATTCAATCATGGCCAAAGATAGACAAAAAATGCAGGAGTAACTCAGCGGGAGAGGCAGTATCTCTGGATAGAATGAATGGGTGAAGTTCCGGGTCGATACCCTTCTTCAGACTGAGCATCACGGTAGTGGGAGTTACAGAGGTAAGGAGGTGTAAGAGATCAAAAGAAATGCGGATCAAGGAAAATGTAGAATAGACCATTCTTAGTTGGGGGAAGGCGACAACAAAGGAAACAACGATACAATGAAATCAGGTGGACAGTCATAGAGTCATAGAGTGATACAGTGTGGAAACAGGCCCTTCGGCCCAACTCGCCCACACCAGCCAACAATGTCCCGGCTACCCTAGCCCCACTTGCCTGCGCTTGGTCCATATCCCTCCAAACCTGTCCTATCCATGTACCTGTCTAACTGCTTCTTAAATGATGGGATAGTCCCAGCCTCAACTACCTCCTCTGGCAGCTTGTTCCATACACCCACCACCCTTTGTGTGAAAAAGTTACCCCTCGGATTCTATTAAATCTTTTTCCCTTCACCTTGAACCTATGTCCTCTGGTCCTCGATTCCCCCACTCCGGCAAAAGACTCTGTGCACCTAGCTGAACTATTCCTCTCATGATTTTATATACCTCTATAAGATCTCCCCTCATTCTCATGGAATAGAGCCTTGTGGAATAGAGACCTAGCCTACTGAACCTCTCCCTATAGCTCACACCCTCTAGTCCTGGCAACATCCTCGTAAATATTTTCTGAACCCTTTCAAGCTTGACAATATCTTTCCTATATCATGGTGCCCAGAACTGAACACAATATTCTAAATGTGGTCTCACCAACGTCTTATACAACTGCAATATGACCTCCCAACTTCTATACAATACTCTGACCGATGAATGCCAAAGTGCCAAAAGCCTTTTTGACCATCTTATCTACCTGCGACTCGACCTTCAAGGAACCATGCACCTGTATTCCTAGATCGCTCTGCTCTACAACACTACCCAGAAGCCTACCATTTACCGTGTAGGTCCAGCCCTTGTTTGACATCCCAAAATGCAATCCAGTGAAAAGCTTCTTTGTTGCGTGCTATCCAGTCAGCGGAAGGATTACAATCAAGTTGTCCACAGTTTACAGATACAGGTTAAAGGGAATAATGTTTAGTGAAAGCTAAAGTCTAGTTACGTTTTATTTAAAATAGTCCGAGGGTCTGCAATAAGGTAGATAGTGGTACAGGATCGCTCTATAGTTGGTGATAGCATGGTTCAGTTGCCTGATAACAGCTGGGAAGACCCTGTTCCTGAATCTGGAGATATCTGAAAATGGATGTCCAATAGGGTACTGAAGGCAGAGGGATGAACTGCAAGAGGAGTGAAAGTTAGGAGACGGTTTAGCAATGATATTGATAGAGATAGAGTTGTCTGAGGGAATTCCTAAGTTCATAAGTATTAGGAGCAGAATTAGACCATTCGGCTGATCACGCCTACTCTGCCATTCAATCATAGTCATAGAATCAACTTTGGTGGAAACAGGCCCTTCGGCCCAACTTCATAGGTTATAGGAACAAAATTAAGCCATTTGGCCTATAAAATCTATTCCACCATTCAATCATGGCTGATCTATCTTTCCCTCGTAACCCCATTCTACTGCCTTCTCCCCATAACCCCTGACAACCGTACTGATCAAGAATCTATCAATTTTCACCTTAAAAATATCCATTGACTTGGCCTCCACATTCTTTCCTATAACATTGTCCATACCGACCAACATGTCCCATCTACACCAGTTCTACCTGCGTACATTTGGCCCATCTCTCTAAAGCTGTTCTACCAATTCATGACTGATCTATCTCTCCTTCTGAACCGTAACTCGGCTTGTCCTCGCTAGAATTTAGAAGATTGAGGGGGGATCTTATAGAAACGTACAAAATTCATGTGGTTGGACAGGCTAGATGCAGGAAGATTGTTCCCGATGTTGGGGAAGTCCAGGACAAGGGGTCACAGTTTAAGGATAAAGGGAAAACCCTTTAGGACCGAGATGAGAAAACATTTTTCACACAGAGAGTGGTGAATCTCTGGAACTCTCTGCCACAGAAGGTAGTTGAGGCCAGTTCATTGGCTATATTTAAGAGGGAGTTAGATGTGGCCCTTGTGGCTAAGGGGATCAGGGGGTATGGAGAGAAGGCAGGTACAGGATACTGAGTTGGATGATCAGCCATGATCATATTGAATGGCGGTGCAGGCTCGAAGGGCCGAATGGCCTACTCATGCGCCTAATTTCTATGTTTCTATGTTTCTATGTGACCGTAGCTGCTGGTGCTCCAGGGCCGCTGCGACCGCGCCCTCTGTGACCATAGCTCCTGGGTGCTGAGCCTGGCTCTGAGGGTGCCGACGGTGGATGCTCCTCTGGGGCACGCAAGAAGGGAAAGGAGCGGCAACCTCGAGATCCTGGGGAGGTGAGGAGGGAGGCTGGGGGGATTGAGGGAGAGGAGGGAAAGGGAGGGAGAGGGGGGATAGTGGGGGAGGTGAGGCAGGAGAGTGGGGGTGGAGTGGGGAATAGATGGAGAGGAGGGGGATAGGGAGGGGAGAGGAGTTAAGGAGGGAGAATGGGAATGACTGAGGGTATGGGAAATGAGAGGTGAGGGAGGGATTGGGGAGGGGAGGAGAAGAGGGAGGAGGTGAGGAGGGAGAGTGGGGGAGGAGGGGGAATAGAGGGTGAGGAGTGGAGAGTGGGGGAGGTAGGGAGTGGGAAATAGGGGGAGAGGAGGGCAGTGGGTGAGGTGAGGAGGGATAGTGGGGGGAATAGGGTGAGGTGGGGGATAGAGGGATAGGAGGGGTTAGGAAGGGGAGAAGAGTTATGGAGGGAGGGACTGAGGGTAGAGGAAAGGAGAGGGAGGGATTGGGGAAGGGAGGAGGAGAGGGGAAAGACGAGGGAGGGTGAAGCGGATGGGGGGAGGGTGTGCTAGGGATGAGGGAAAATGAGCCGCTCCTACGCAGTTGGGGGCTATGGGTGAGTGGAGGTATATTGCATTGGGGAAACGGGTTGTGTTGGGGGACCAGGCCTCCTGTGTGACAGGGACCCAACAGGTCCCACTTAGTCTAGTTAAAAAATAATAATAATTAACGGGACATATTGACATGTGGTCGGTGTGGGCAAGTTGGGCCGATGGGCTTGTATGACGCTATGGCTCTAATAATACTAGCAGTGTAAATCAGACCAATTTCCCTCCGGGGATGAATAAAGTTTTATCATATTGTATCGTATCGTATCAAATAATGATCAACGTCTACAATGCAGATAAAGACAGTTCATTGAAATTCATAGTTTCTGATATTAGTGTTGTGCAGCGTTCAAGAGCCTGATCGTTATGGGAAGAAGCTATTCTTTAGTTTTAAATTTAGGTTTATTAATGTCACATGTACCGAGGTACAGTGAAAAGATTTGTTTTCCGTGCTAGGCAATCCCATCAGACAATACAATACATAATCAATGATGCGCCTCATCTCGGTCACTTCCGCATCTCCCCACTCCCATCAGGCTAGAGGCACAGAAGTGTGAAAACGCACAGCTCCAGATTCACGGACATTTTCTTCGCAGCAGTTATCAGGCAACTTAACCATCCTATCACCAACTAGAGAGCAGTCCCGATCTTCCAATTACTCCATTGGAAACCCTCGGACTATATTTAATCAGACTTAACTAAATTTTACCTTGCACTAACCTTTACTCCTTTTATCATGTACCTATACACTCTGAATGGCTTGATTGTAATCATGTATTGTCTTTCTGCTGACTGGATAGCATGCAAAAAAGAGGCGTGGACAGGTTCTTATTGTCACTGTAGCTCGGGACATGTGACAATAAACGAAACTAAACTACTGTAAATCACGTCAAACTCAAGTACAATACATCGAGCTAAGGGGAAGATATGGAGTGTAGGATATAGTTCTCAGCATTGTAGCGCACCAGTTCCAGAGATAAAGTCCAATATCCGCAATGAGGTACAAGACAATTGCACAGAACCCTAACTTATGGAAAGAACAAAGTCAAAGGCCAATGTCCGCAATGGGGTGGAGGTGAATTGGACAGTTGCTTATGCAAGGACCGTTCAGAACCCTTTTAACAGAGAGGAAGAAGCTGTTCCTGAGTCTGGTGGTGCACGCAATCAAACTCTGTATTATTATCGCAATGGGAGCAGGGAAAGAAAGAAGGACCAGGGTGGATGGGACAAGTCTTTGGATTCATAGAATCATAGAATCATAGAGTGATACAGTGTGGAAACAGGCCCTTCGGCCCAACTTGCCTACTCCGGCCAACATGTCCCAGCTACATTGGTCCCACCTGCCCACGGTATCCCTCCAAACCTGTCCTATTCATGTGCCTGTGTAACTGTTTCTTATGCATTGGGATAGTCCCTGGCTTAACCACCTCCTCTGGCGGCTTGTTCCATACACCCACCACCCTTTGTGTGAAAATGTTACCCCTCAAGATTCCTATTAAATCTTTTCCCCTTCACCTTAAAGCTGTGTCCTCTGGTTCTCGGTTCACCTACTCTGTCAAGAGACTCTGTGCATCTACCCAACATGGGCAGACTCCCTCCTGCACTGTGAGCTTGAACACCCTAACCTCTGGAAAACATTTTGCCGTACCATGCCTTATTTAACATTTTGCAGCATTTTATCACTTGCTTAATCAAGGCCTTGGCAATTGCCATTAATCAGATAAGGTGACCTTTCCAGTCGGTGACCAATTCCACTAGGTATGTGTTTGGAATATTTTCTCAGGCTATGGTGCTAATGTTAACTAATCCCACCCCACCTGCGCGTGATCCATATCTCTGTACTTCCTGTGTAGGAAGGAACTGCAGAAGAGGGTTTACACCGAAGATAGGTCCTCCTTTGTTCTTCCCCCCCTCACGACGGTCCCCCACGCTGGGTCCGCCTTTGTTCCACCATCCCCCCTCTCTCTAGCAGGGCAGAGTGGTTAGAGACACTCAATCCGACATAGATTTGGTGCAATTCTAATAACGGTGACTTGGGAGATGGGGTGAAGTGAATGAGTTGAATTTGACCAAAATACCCCAAAGGTACATAGAAAATAGGTGCAGGAGTAGGCCATTCGGCCCTTCGAGCCTGCACCGCCATTCAATATGTTCATGGGTGATCATCCAACTCAGTATCCCGTACCTGCCTTCTCTCCATACCCCCTGATCCCTTTAGCCACAAGGGCCAGATCTAACTCCCTCTTAACTATAGCCAATGAACTGGCCTCAACTACCTTCTGTGGCATTGAATTCCAGAGATTCACCATTCTCTGTGTGAGTGCAAGTCAGTTGCATTCAGTAATTGCTGCTCAGCCATTCAGCAGGCTGCAATATATAAAACATCTTAAAGACTAAAATGCTGGAGAAACTGGGCAGGTCAGACAGCATCTCTGGGGAACATGGACAGGTGTTACCAAGGCAGAAATATATGATGTGTTTACTGAAGATAGACACAAAGTGCTGGAGTAACTCAGCGGGACAGGCAGCATCTCTGAAGGGGAGGAAGAAGTGAGGAGAGTCTTCAGACGGAGAGTTGGGGGAATGGGAAATGAGAAATATAGACAGTGATATAGAGAGATAAGAACAAATCAATGAAAGGTGCAAAAAAGTGAGGATGATAAAGGTAACAGGCCATTGTTAGCTGTTTGCTAGGTGAGAACGAGAAGCTGGTGCAACTTGGATGTGGGAGGGATGGAGAGAGAGAGGGAATGCATGGGTTACTTGAAGTTAGAGAAATCTATTTTCATACCACTCGTTTGAAATATGAGATGCTGCTCCTGGAATTTCTGTTTAGCTTCACTCTGACAATGGAAACGTCGCCCATTCCTTCTCTCCAGAGATGCTGCCTGAATTACTCCAGCACTTTGTATCTATCTCAGTTTAAACCAGCATCTGCAGTTCCTTCCCACACATGATGTGTTTACCTATGGGTCCCTGTATTGCTATACCTGTTCTTTTGCAATGGGACTTATTTTAAAATGTTGGAAATGTTTTAAACAACATTGAAAAGACATTTGGATGGTACATGGAGAGGACAGTTTAGAGAGATATGGGCCAAACACAGGCAGGTGGGACTAGTGTAGATGGGACATGTTGGTCGCCATGGGCAAGTTGGGACGAAGGGCCTGTTTCTGTGCTATCTCATTCCATGAATTTTTTAGACTTTAGAGATACAGGGTGGAAACAGGCACTGCGGCCCACCGAGTCCACACTGACAGCAATCATGCACTAGCACCATCCTACACACTAGGGACAATTTATATAGAATCTATTTACAAAGAATTATACAGCATAATTTGGCCCAACATGTTCCAGCTACACTCGGCCTACCTGCCCACATTTGGCCCATTTTCCTAAAAACCTTGGGATAACCTTAAACTTTGGGATAGTCCCAACCTCAACGACCTCCTCTGGCAGCTTGTTCCATACACCCACCACCGTTTGTGTGAAAAAGTTACCCCTTAGATGGCTATTAAATCTTTTCCGCTTCACCTTAAGCCTATGTCCTCTGATCCTCCATTCACCGGCTCTAGTCAAGAGACTCTGTGAGTCTACCCGATCTATTCATTTCCTAATTTTATACAACTCTATAAGCTCACCCCTCATCCTCCTGCGCTCCGAGGAATAGAGTCCCAGCTTGCTCAACCACTCCCTGTAGCTCAGACTCTAACCAATTTTGGAGTGTGGGATGAAATCGGAGCAGCCGAAAACTGGAGCAGCCGAAAACCCACAAGGTCATGGGGAGAATGTACAAACTCTGTACAGACAGCACCTGTAGTCAGGATCGAAACCCGGGTCTCTGGCACTGCCATAACTCTATTGCTGCGCTACTGTGCCGCCCAAAACGAAATTGTCGTCCAACGTGGGAATCGACCCCACGACCCTGAGATTAAGAGTCTCATGCTCTATTGATTGAGCTAGCCGGACACCTGTATGAGCATTTCATCCCATAATATGTGGCAAATGGTATGTAAGTAATATTGTGGGGATCAGTTAAATGTGTTGAGGAAAAGAAACACACTGGAAGTGAAATGGCAAGCATTGAACAACACTACCTCAGTTTAGTTCAGTTTAGTTTACGATTATGTGTACCGAGGGACAGTGAAAAGCTTTTGTTGCATGCTAACCAGTCAGAGATTGCAATCGAGCCATTTACAGTGTATAGATACATGGTAAGCGAATAATTGTTTAAGAAAGAACTGCAGATGCTGGAAAAATCGAAGGTAGACAAAAGTGCTGGAGAAACTCAGCGGGTGAGGCAGCATCTATGGAGCGAAGGAATAGGTGATGTTTTGGGTCTTTGAAGAGAGGTCTCGACCCGAAATGTCACTTTTTCCTTCGCTCCATAGATGCTGCCTCACCCGCTGATAAGGGAATAACATTAAGTGCAAGGTAAAGCCAGCAAAGTCTGATCAAGGATAGTTTGAGGGTCACCAAAGGTGTAGATAGTAGTTCATCACTGCTCTCTGGTTGTGGTAGGATGATTCAGTTGCCTGATAACAGCTGGGAAGAAACTGCCCCTGAGTCTGGAGTGTGCGTTTTCGCACTTCTGTACCTATTACCTGATCGGAGAGGAGAGAAGAGGCAGTGGCCTGGGTGCCACTCATTCTTGATTATGCGGCTGGCCTTGCCGAGGCAGCGTTAGGTATAATTGGAGTCAAGAGGTTGGTTTGTGTGATGGTCTGAGCTGCGTCCACAAGTCTCTGCAATTTACACCGATGATACAGAAACTACTGAGATTCCTGCTCAGAGACACCAAGCAACAGTAATGTTGATGGAAGGTATCACAAGATTAAGGAAGGACTGGAGTTTACCCCGAGAATGACCCAGGTTGGGTGATGGTTCATGGTTGCTCAGCAGTAAGAGGGTGATCTTATACAGTAGAGGTGTACAACATCATGAGAGGAACAGATCAGGTAAACGCACAGAGTCTCTTGCCCAGAGTAGAGGAATCGAAAACTAGGGGACATAGGTTTAAGGAGAGAGGGGGGGGGGGGAGATTTAATAGGAACGTGAGGAGTATATTTTTTACACAAAGGATGGTGGGTGTATGGTCCGAGCTGTCAAAGTCAAGGTCAAAGTCAAATTTATTCGTCACATGCACCCGAAGGTGCAGTGAAATGAATTTGCCAGCAGCGATACACTTAAAAAAAGAACACACAGTACACAATATAATTTAACACAAAAATCCACCACAGCATTCTTCACTGTGGTGGAAGGCAACAAGTTCAGCCAGTCCTCCTCCTTTGTTCATCCGTGGTCGGGTCCATGAACTCTCCATAGTCGCTGCTATGGACGGCCTGATGTACAGGCCCTCTCGTTGTGATGATCTGAACTCCGACGTCGGGATGGTCAAACACACTCCACGGCTTGGACTGCGCGAATCGGCACTTTCCTACTGGAGACCGAGGCTTCAAGATATTATAGGCCGCAGGCCGACAGTCGGAGCTGTTTTCCGGCAATCCCCGGCAAGGGATCCCAGCCTCCGGATGGTAAGCCCACGCCATGCCCGCATCTAGAAGCTCCGCAGACCACAGCACCACTATGCCAAAGTCACCAGGCCAGCAATCGGTGCGCTCCTTTCTGGCGACTCCTGGCAAGGGTTCGCCCGCTCCGCGATGGAAAAAGTCCACACTGCACCCGCTGCTATGCTCCAGGCCCAACTCCAGGAAAGGCTGCTCCAATCCATGCTCCAATCCATCCAATCCAATCCAATCCATCCAGAAGGGAGGCCGAGAAGCGACATGTAAAAAGTCGCCTCTCCGTCGAGGGTGACTGAAGAACAGTTTCCCCCTCCCCCCCACCCGCCCCCCCACCTCCACACAAGGCACATCGAAAAACAACCAAAACAAACACTTAGACAAACAAAAAAAACAAAAAAGGCGAAATAACGGACACGCTGCTGGCAGGTCAGCCGACTCGCAGCGCCCCCCAACCGAACTATAACGGACACGTTGCTGGAGGAGGTAGTTGAGGTAGATACTATCCCAGTGTTTATGAAATATTTAGACAGGTACACGGCTAGAACAGTGTGCGGCACAGTGGCGCAGTGGTAGAGTTGCTGCCTTACAGCGCCAAAGACGCAGTTTCGATCCTGGCTACGTGTGCTGTCTGTAGGGAGTTTGTACATTTTCCCCGTGACCTGCGTGTTTTTTCTCCAGCATCTTCGGTTTCCTTCCACATTCCAAATACGTACAGGTTTGTTAGCTAATTGGCTTCGGTAAAATTGTAAATTGTCCCATGTGCGTGAAGGATAGTGTTAGTGTGTGGGGATCGCTGGTCGGCACGGGCACGGTGGGCCGAAGGGCCTGTTTCCGCACTGGATCTGTAAACTAAACTAAACTAAACTAAACTAAAATAATTTAAATTAAACTAAAGTAAAGTAAACTAAACTAAATTAAAGGGATATGGGTCAAAAGCAGGCAGGTGGGACAAGTGTACATGGGACATGTTGGTTGGTTTGGGCAAGCTTGGCCGAAGGGCCTGTTTCCACGCTGCAGGACTTTATGACTATGATTATCCTGTGCCTCAGGGAAATGCTGTGTGGGGAAGATGACACAAGGGAGTTCCCACCCAAAAAGACATCTATCCATGTCCTCCAGAGATGCTGACTGACTCGCTGAGTTACTCCAGCATTCTGTGTCTTTCTTTGTGAGGAAGAGGCAGGCAAAGCAGTTAACTCTGGGTCTCCCCTTTAAAAAGGAAGAGTCGAAAAGAAGCCCGCGCGACCACTGCTATTGTGAGCAGTTTTGGGTCTCCATATCTAAGGAAGAATGTAGACAAAATTGCTGGAGAAACTCAGCGGGTGCGGCAGCATCTATGGAGCGAAGGAAATAGGCAATGTTTTGGGCCTAAACCCTTCTTCAGACTGATGCAGGGTGGTGGGGGGGGGGAGAAGAAAGGCACAGAGGGGGGGGGGGGGCGGCAGTCAGAGAGGAGGTTGTAAAACTGTCTTTGGAGGGAGGAGGAGAATTTCTTCAAAGTAGGCATACCTTGAGGAGATATCGCAGTGTAGATAAAATGTCCTAGAAGGAGCTGCAGATACTGGTGAATCGAAGGTAGACATTATTTCTAGAGAAACTCAGCAGGTGCGGCAGCATCTATGGAGCGAAGGAAATAGGCAACGTTTCGAGCCAAAACCCTTCTTCAGACTGATGCAGGGTGGGGGGGGGGGGGGGGGGTGAGGGGGGAAGAAGAAAGGCACAGAGGGGGGGCAGTCAGAGAGGAGGTTGTAAAACTGTCTTCGGAGGGAGGAGAATGTGTTGGCTCTGGAGAGGGTCCAGAGGAGATTTACAAGAATGATCCCGGGGATGAGTGGGTTAACATATGATGAGCGTTTGACTGCACTGGGCCTGTAGTCGCTGGAGTTTAGAAAGATGAAGGGAGATGTCATTGAATCTTACCGGATAGTGGAAAGCCTAGTGTGAACGGATAATTAATGGTCAGGCCTGGATGGAGTGGATGTGGAGAGGATGTTTCCACTAGTGGGACAGTTTTGGACCAGAGGGCATAACATCAGAATCAATGGACGTATCTTTAGAAAGATGAGGAGGAATTTCATTAGCCAGAGGGTGGGGAATCTGTGGAATTAATTGCCACAGACGGCTGTGGAGGCCAAGTCAGTGGATATTTTTAAAGCAGAAATTGACAGGTTCTTGATTAGTACAGGTGTCAGGGGGCATGCGCAGAAGGCAGGAGAATGGGGTTGAGGGGTTGGAGATAGACCAGCCATGATAGAATGGCAGAGTGATGGGCCAAATGGCCTAAATCTGCTCCTATTGTTTATGAACTAAGGAATGAATAGAGGTTATGGGAAATAATGTAGACAAACTGTGGAATTAGAAGAACGTTTTTAGACTTTCAAGCAAAGGACAAGATATAAGCTGCAGTAGCAAACTCAGGAAAGGGCAACCTATATGTAGATCCCCATCCCAGTTCTCTGACCAGTCTGACCGTCCAGATAAATTTTTGTGTGCTTCATTATCACCTTCCCCGAGTTCTATTCTACATTTTCCTTAAGCTTCGTCCCCATTAATGTCTTGTTTTCACACCATAGCCTTCCTTATCTCTGTGCCTCCCTCTCCCCTGACTCTCAGTCTAAAGAAGGGTCTCGACCTGAAATGTCACCCATTCCTTCTCTCCAGAGATGCTGTCTGTCCCACGGAGTTACTCCAGCATTTGGTGTCTATCTTCGGCATAAACCAGCATCTGCAGTTCCTTCTTACACTATATGTTTAGGGTGTGGCCTCTTGTATATCGGCGAGACCAAGGGTTGACTTGGCGACCTTTTTGCTGAACACTTGCGCTTGGTCCGCTAAGGCCTGCTGCATCTCCTGGTTGCTAAACATTTTAACTCCCTTTCCCCATTCCAACACTGACCTTTCTGTCCTGGGCCTCCTCCATTGCCAGAGTGAGGCTACGCGCAAACTAGAGGAACAGCACCTCATTTTCTGCTTGGGTAGCTTACAACCCAGCAGTATTAACATTGCATTCTCTAATTTTAGGTAACAAAAAAACAACCCTTCCCCCCTCCCTTCCCCTTGTCCTCCCACACTTTTCTGCTTTCCCCCAACTCTCTCCCCTGTGCCCCACCTGGATTTGCAGCGTTCTTCATCCTCCCTCCCTTTCTACCTACATTCCTTCCTCATGCTTCACAATTAGTAACACTTCAACTCTTTTGTCTCACACTTTCTGTCTCTTCATCTTATCTTTAGTATTAGTTTTATAGACACAGCGTGGAAACGGGCCCTTCGGCCTACCGAGTCCGCACCGACCTGCGATCCCCGCATACTAACACTATCTGACACACACTGGGGACAAGTTTACATTCATGCCAAGCCAATTAACCTAAAAACCTGCACGTTCTTGGAGTGTGGGAGCAAACCGAAGATCTCGGAGAAAACCCACACGGTCACGAGAAGAACGTACAAACTGTACAGACAGCACCCGTAGTCGGGATCAAACCCGGGTCTCTGGCCTTGTGAGGCAGCAACTCTACCACTGCGCCATTTTCCACCCAGGCCTTTGCCCAACCATCTGCCTATCAAACCCCCCATCACCTGTATACACCTATTACTTGCTAAGCTTTGTCCTGCCCCTCATCTTTTCCAGCTATCTTCCCCACCTCGTCCCCCTTCCTTTCCCCACACACAATCAGTCTGAAGAATGGTCCTGACCAGAAGTGTGACCTATCCATGTTCTCCAGAGATGCTGAGTAACCCATTGAGTTACTCCAGCACTTTGTGTCCTCAGTTTTTTTATATTTTATTTCAAGGATGTAGAGGTCAATGGAGTTTGTCTGGGACCTTAAATGAAATGATGGACGGTGAAAGCTCACCATTACAACACAGAACCTGCCCTCTCACCTCGGTCCTGTCTCTTCTCTCCTACTCCCCACCATCAGAACCTCTTGTTCCAGCTGGAAGGGCTTGTCACCGGGAAAAAAGTTGTCTCAAGCCAAGAACCAACGAACAAGCTCGGTCAAGAAGGGAATGATCCTGGAGACCCGTGGAGTTGGAGCGGGAACGTTGAACGACAGGCAGGGAATGCTCGGATGGCTGCTTGTGTCCATTAAAAGGGAGTGGGCACAATCTCTGCCTGCGTCCACAAGGGCACCTGACAGCAGACAGGTTCCACCCAGATTCCAACTCGGATCGCTGTATTCAGAGTCCAGAGTGCTCACCATTACACAACGGAACCCATAGCAGATGCTGACTGCTTTTCCTGCCCCATTCCTTCTGAAGGGACAAGCAAAATCGGTTCAGTGTAGCTCACTTTATTGTCACGTGTACCGAGGCCCAGTGAAAAGCTTTTTTTGCATGCTAAACATTCAGCGGAAAGACAATATGTGATTACAATTGAGCCATTCATAGTGTACAGATACATGGTAAGTGAATAACATTTAGTGCTAGATCAAGCCAGTAAAGTTCGATCATAGATAGTCCGAGGTAGATAGTAGTTCAGGACGGCTCTCTAATTGTGGTAATATGGTTCAGTTGCCTGATAACAGCTGGGAAGAAACTGTCCCTAAATCTGAAGGTGTGCATGAGTTATGAGGAGAAGGCAAGAGAATGGGGTTGAGGGGGAAAGATAGATCAGCCATGATGGAATGGCGGAGTAGACTTGATGGGCCAAATGGCCTAATGCTTATTCTATAATTTATGAGCTTAAGATTCAGTGGGCCAAATGGCCTCTTTTCACGCTGCATCTCTAATTTAAACTAAACTAAATTTGACCTCTGAGTTTTCAACACCTCACATTTGGCAAGATTAAACTCCATGTGTCTTTTCTCCACCCATATCCATACCGTATTGTATTCTTTAGCAGCCATCTGTATTTTCCGCAACTTCACCTATTTCTGTGGCGTCTGCAAACTTACTAACCAATCCATCCATATTTTCACCCAAATCATTAATCTATATCCAAATGATAGAGGTCCAAGTCAGATCCTTGAAGATCACCACAGGTCACAAACCTCCAGCCAGAATGATACACTTCGACAACTAATTTCTGGCTTCTACTTGTCAGCCAACTCTGGATCCTATGTACAGGATCAGTCTTCTGGATCAGTCTACCATGATTGACCTTGTCAAATGGCTTTTAAGTTCATGTGAACAACATCCACTACCCTATCGTCGTCATTCACCTTTGTCACCTCCTCAAACAATGCGGACAATCTAGTAAGGCATGACCTGCCTTGTTTAAAACCATGTTGAACCTCGGTTTCAACTGGAAGGAATACTTGTTGATGCTTGATTGGGGCAGCAAGGTGGCGCAGCGGTAGAGCCATGATCACATTGAATGGCGGTGCTGGCTCGAAGGGCCAAATGGGCTACTCCTGCACCTATTGTCTATTGTCTATAGTTGCTGCCTCACAGCGCCAGAGACCTGGGTTCGATCCTGACTATGGGTGCTGTCTGCACGGAGTTTGTACCTTCTCCCCGTGACCTGCACGAGCTTTCTCTGTGATCTTCTGTTTCTCCCACACTCCAAAGACGTACAGGTTTGTAGGTTAATTGGCTTCGATAAAAATTGTAAATTGTCCCTAGTGTGCATAGGTTAGTGTTAATATTTTAAAAAGGTGCAGGAGTAGGCCATTCGGCCCTTCGAGCCAGCACTTCCATTCAATATGATCTTGGCTGATCATCCAAAATCATTATCCCGTTCCTGCTTTCTCCCCATATCCCTTGATTCCATTAGCCCTAAGTGCTAAATATAACTCTATTGTGAACATATCATACACTAATGTGTGGGGATCACTGGTCAGCGCACATAAGTTGACCAATGTCATAGGAGCAGAATTAGGCCATTCGGCCCCTCAAGTTTACTCTTCCATTCAATCATGGCTGATCCATCTTTCACCCTCAACCCCATTCTCGTGCTTTCTCCTCATAATCCCTGACACCTATACTAAACGAGAATCTATCAATCGCCACCTTAAAAATGACTTGGCCTCCACAGCCGTCTGTGGCAATGATTTCCACTGATTCACCACCATCTGACTAAAGAAATTCATCATCTCCTTTCTAAAGGTACGTCCATTTATTCTGAGGCTACGGCTTCTGTTCCTGTACTCTCCCACTAGTGGAAACATCCTCTCCACATCCACTCTATCCAAACCTTTCACTATTTGTTAAGTTGCAATGAAGTCCTCTAAACTCATATGTTAACCCAATCATTCCTGGGATCATTCTTGTAAATCTCATCTGGACCCTCTCCAGAGCCAGCATATACTTCCTCATATATGGGGCCACAAACTGCTCACAATACTCCAAATGCGGTCTGACCAGTGCCTTATAAAACCCTGTTTTTCGCATTCTATTCCTCTCGATAAAAATGCTAGCATTGCATTTGCCAGTGAGTGCTGCTGGTTTTAGTGTCAGATTTAGTTTTTAGTTTTAGAGATACAGCATGGAAACAGGCCCTTCGGCCCACCAAGTCCGCGCCGACCAATGATCACCTGTTCAAGCTAGTTCTATACCACACTTAGTGCCAGTGGTAGTGTTGCTGCCTCACAGCATCAGAGACCCGGGTTCGATCCTGACTATGGGTGCTATCTATATGGAGTTTGCACCTTCTCCCTGTGTCCATGTGGATTTTTTCCGGATGCTCCGGTATCCTCCTCCACTCCACGTACGGGCTTGTGGGTTTGTAGGCTTTGGTAAAAGTTGTAAATTGTTCTTAGTGCGGAAGATAGTGCTAGTGTATGAGGTTATCGCTGGTCGGTGCAGACTGTTTCCGCACAGCATCTCTAATGTGTAAAGACTGAAGACCATGTTATCTCAGTTTCACATCCAACACACCAGTGACAATTTACAGAAGCTGATTAACCTACAAAGTTGCACGTCTTTGGGATGCCTGAGGAAACTGGAGTACCTGGAGAAAACCCATACGGTCACAGGGAATATGTGCAAACTCCCGTCGTCCCATAATCAGGATCGAACCCGGGACTCTGGTGCTGTGAGGCAGCAACTCTACCCGCTGCGCCACTGCGCCACCCAGTGGTGAAGTTCCGCATTGGCTCTCTCAATGCACGATCTGCTGGGAGCTGTTCCTCTCTAATCTCTACCCATTGTCTTTCATCGGCCTAGAGGTGAGGCCTGTGTTTACGATCTGTACCTAGTCTTGCATGCTTCAGGCCAATGCCCTGTGGAATTGCACGGGCATGGTCAATCTTGGCATTGAGCTTGTGCGATAAACTGAGTGCGCTATCTTGCTCTGGCTTTGAGTTGAGGCAATGCACCAAAGCCGATCAATGCCAAACCACTGTACCACGGGTATGGGTTAGTGTTGTTTTTTATTTAGAGATATACTGAGGAAATAGGCGCTTCGGACCACAGAGTCTCACTGACCAGTGATCCTCGTACATTAGCACTATCCTATTAGGGACAATATATTTTACATTCATACCAAGCCAATTAACCTACAACTGTACATCTTTGGAGTGCAGGAGGAAACCAGAGATCCAGGAGAAAATCCACGCGGGTCAAGGGGAGAACGTAAAACTCCTTACAGACTGCCTCCGTGTTAGGATTGAACCCGAGTGTGTGGCGCTGTAAGCGCTGTAAAGCAGCAACTCTGCCGCTGCGCCACCGTGCTGATGGTGGAGTTGTGTTGTCAATTCTGAACAGTCATCAATGGACAAGGAATTGAGTTTAGTTTAATTTAGTTTAGTTCAGTTCAGTTTAGTTTAGTTTAATTTAGTTTAGTTTTGTTGGTGCCTGAAATGCAATCATGGCCATGGTCTAATGGCAAGGAATGCTGCTCGTCCATGCCTCTGTGATTATTCTCTGCTCATGGCCTTGCTTTAGCCTGATGGCTACTCTCAAGGCAATTGGGTACTGCTGTTTGACAACACTGTTTATCTACTGCAGTCATGTTACACTGCAACATGGTGAATATTCAATTTAGTTCAGTTTAGTGCAGTTTAGTTCAATATAATTCAGTTTATGTTAACTCAGTTTAGTTCAGCTCAGTTTAATATAATTTAGTTTAGGTTAGTTTAGTTCAGTTGTGTTTAGTTCCATTCAGTTTAGTTTAGTTTAGTTTAGTTCAGTTTAGATCAATTGAATTCAGTTTAATTTAGTTTAGTGTAGTTTAGTTTAGTTTAATTTACTTTATTATTGTCACGTGTACCAAGGCATGGTGAAAATCTTTTTTTGTTGCATCCTAGCCATTCAAGGAAAAGACTGGACCTGATTACATGCCGGTAAGGTGGCGCAGCAATAGAGTTGCTGCCTTACGGCACCAGAGGCCCGGGTTCGATCCTAACTACGGGTGCTGTCGATACGGCATTTGTACATTCTCCCTGCGACCTGCGTATGTTTTGTCTGGGAAGCACAGGTTTCATCCCACACTTGAAAGACGGGCAGGTTTGTAGGCTAATTGGCTTGGTAACATTGTAAATTGTCCCTAGTGTGTGTAGGGTAGTGGAAGTGTACGTGGACGCTGGTCGATGCGGACTCGGTGGGCTGAAGGGTCTGTTTCCATGGTGTGTCTCTAAACAAAACTAATTCGAAATAACCAAACCTTCCGTAATGTACAGATAAAGGAGAAAGGACATTTAGTGCAAGACAACGTCCGAAAATATCTGATTAAAGATAGTTCAATGGTCTCCCATGAGATAGATAGGACGTCTAGCTGGTGAGAGGATGATTTAGTGTGTAGGAAGGAAGTGAAGTTGCTGGTTTTATACCAAAGTTTATGTTAAACTCTATCGTGTATAGTGTTCTTTTTATCCGTATGGCAGTATGGTAACTCAAATCTCACTGTACCAATTGGTGCATGTGACAATAAATGTAACTTGAACTTGTACCTGAAGATAGACACAAACTGCTGTAGTAACTCAGCGCGTCAGGCAGCAAATCTGGAGTAAAGGAATAGGTGACGTTTCAGGTTGGATCCCTTCTTCAGACCTGGACTGAAGGGTTCCGTCCTGAAATGTCATCTCTTCCTTTTCACCAGAGATGCTGCCTGACCCGCTGAGTTACTCCAGCATTTTGTATCTATCTTTGAGTGGATGGTTTAGTTGCCTGATAACAGCTCAGAAGAAACTGTCTCTGAATCTGGAGTTATGCATTTCTGCACTCCCAGAAATACTAGGGGACTGTGGATCTAGCATGAGGGAAACTGAAGGAAATTCATATTAGTCAGGAAATGGTGTTTGGTAAACTGATAGGACTGAAGGCAGATAAATCCCCAGGGCCTGATGGTCTGCACCCCTGAATACACAGGGAGATGGCCCGAGAAATTGTGGATGTATTGGTGATCATTTTCCAATGTTCTATTGACTCTGGATCAGTTCCTGTGGACTGGAGGGTAGTTAATATAACCCCACTTTTTAAGAAAGGAGCGAGAGAGAAAACAGGGAATTATAGACCAGATAGCTTGACATTGGTAGTGGGGAAGATGCTTGAGTCGATTATTAAAGATGTAATAGCAATGCATTTTAAAGGCAGTGACAGGATCGGTCAAAGTCAGCATGGATTTATGAAGCGGGAACCATGCTTGACTAATCTTCTGGAATTTTTTGAGGATGTCACAAGTTGGATGGATAAGGAAGAGCCAGTGGATGTGGAGCATCTGGACTTTCAAAAAGCCCTTGACAAGGTTCCACACAAGAGATTAGTGTCGAAAATTAGATCACATAGTATTGGGGGTAGGGTATTGACATGGATAGAGAACTGGTTGGCAGACAGGAAGCAAAGAGTAGGAATTAATGGGTCCTTTTCCGAATGGCAGGCAGTGACTAGTGTGATGCCGCAAGGCTCAGCTACGACCCCAGTTATTTAAAATATATATGAACGATTTAGACAAAGTAATTAAATGTAACATCTCCATGTTTGCGGATGACTCAAAGCTGGGTGGCAGTGTGAGCTGCGACGAGGATGCTATGAAGCTGCAGGGTGACTTGGGTAGGTTGGGTTAGTGGGCAGATGCATGGCCAATGTAGTATAATGTGCATGAATGTGAGGTTATCCACTTTGGTGGAAAGAACAAGAACGCAAATTATTATCTGAATGGTGTTAGATTAGGAAAAGAAGAGGTGCAACGAGCCCTTGGTGTCCTTGTACATCAGTCACTGAAAGTAAGTATGCAGGCACAGCAGGCATTGAAGAAAGCTAATGGCATGTTGGCCTTAATTTGAATAAAGACATTCTTGCTATTGAGGGAGTGCTGCATAGATCCACCAGGTTAATTTCCGGGATGGCAGGACTGACATATGATGAAATAATGGATCGACTGGGCTTATATTCACTGGAATTTAGAAGGATGAGAGAGGATCTTGTGGTAACATATAAAATTCATAAGGGATTGGACAGGTTAGATGCAGGAAAAATGTTCCTGATGTTGAGGGAGTCCAGAACCAGGGGTCACAGTTTAAGAATAAGCGGTAGGGCATTTAGGACTGAGACGAGGAAAATCTTTTTCAGCCAGAGAGTTGTGAATCTGTGGAATTCTCTGTCACAGAAGGTAATGGAGGCCAATCCACTGGATGTATTCAAGAGAGAGTTAGATAAAGCTCTTTGGGCTAATGGAATCAAGGGATATAGGGAGAAAGCAGAAACAGGGTACTGATTCTGGATGATCATCCATGATCATATTGAATGATGGTGCTGGCTCGAAGCGCCAAATAACCTACTCCTGCACCTATTTTCTATGTTTCTGTACCTCTTGCCTGATGTGAGAGGGGAGAAGAGGGAGTAACCAGGGGTGAGACTGGACCTTGATTATGCTGGTGGCCTTGCCGAGGCAGAGCGAATTGTAGATGGAGTCAACGGAAGGGAGGGTGGGTTGTGTGCTGGTTTGGCTGTGCCCACAGCTGTCTGCAATTTCTTGCAGTCTTGGATGGAGCCGTTTCCAACCCATGCTATGATACATACCGATAAAGCACTTTCAACAGCACATCTGTAGAAGTTGGTGAGAGTTGATGGGGACATGCCAAAGATCCTACACCTTCTAAGGAAGTAGAGACATTGCTGAGCTTTCTTGGCCACAGCTAAGTTGTGGCTGGTCCAGCACATATTGCTGGTGATTTTTGAGCCCAAGCTCTCCACCATCTCCACTTCGGCGCCTTCGACGTTTACCTGGCTGTGTGTACTGCTTCGCCTCCGGACAGTTTTACGCTTTTACATTCCATTTGTGGTTTTTGCACAAATATTGTGTTGTGCATGTAGATGGAGATACAGGGAAGTGGCGGCGCTGTCGTACAGCAGCGGCTCGCCTGCAGTCCGTCTGTTTTTACTTTTTTTGTTATTTTCTTTTGTCCTGTTTAAGTTAAATTTTAGTTTATTGGGTTGTGTATGTGTGGGGTGGGGGGGGTGAAACATGACTTTTGTCTCTTCTTTCGGGGAATGCGACTTTTTCTTGTCGTATCCCCCTTCTCTGCCTCCGTCTGCGCTGAGGCCAAAATGGCGGAGCTGCCGGCCTCCAACTCCAACTGCGAGCGACCGACCTCGAGGCTCCGGAGGCAGAGCCAGGACTTACCAGCGCGAGGCTGGCCAACTTCGGGGCTGCGGTGGCGTTCCGGCGGTGGCGACCGAGGACACTGGTGGCGACCTGAATCCGGAGGCTCGGCCGCGGGCCCAGTGGACGACATCGTCGGGAGCGCGCAGGTCACAGGTTGGTGACCTGTTTTTCTGGGGCTCCCGCAACTACAGCTGCGTCCGCTGGACTGGAGGGCGGCAGCTTCGGCAGCTTCGACCACCCCGGGCCGCAGAGTTTGAGCCGGCCCGTCGCGGAGCACGGATTCGGGCTGCGGAGTTTGAGCCGGCCCGTCGCGGAGCACGGATTCGGCCGCGGGACTGGCTTACCGTCGCCCGGCGGGGTCACAGCATCAGAAGCCTGGATCGCCTCAGCGCAGAGGGAGAACAAAGCGGGAAGAGACAGAGACTTTAAGACTTTTGCCTCCATCACAGTGAGGAGGTGCCTGGTGAACTCACTGTGGTGGATGTTAATTTGTGTTTATTGTGTGTTTTGTCATTTATTATTATATGTATGACTGCAGGCAACGAAATTTCGTTCAGACCGAAAGGTCTGAATGACAAATAAAGGAATCTCTAATCGAATCTCTAATCTCTAAAGATGTTGGGATCTTGCGCAAAACACAAAGTGCTAGAGGAACTCAGCAGATCTGGCAGCATCAGTCAAGAAACTGCCTGACTTGCTAAGTCCCTCCAGCACTTGGTGGTGTGCTGGGAGATGCCCTTGTTTACCCTTTTTAGTTTAGTTTGAGATACAGAGCAGAAACAGGCCCTTCGGCCCACTGAGTCCGCGCCGACCAACTATCCCCGCACACTAACACTATCCTATACAAACTAGGGACAATTTTACAATTGTACCGATTCGATAACTTTCAATGATGTCCCCCTTCTAAACTCCAGTGAGTACAATGCCATCAAACGCTCATCATATGTCGACCCACTCATTCCTGGGTTCATTCTCATAAACCTCCTCTGGATACTCTCCAACACCAGTACGTTCTTCCTTAGATAAGGGGCCCAAATCTCCTCACAATACTCCAAATGCGGTCCAACTCGTGCCTTATAAAGCCTCAGCATTGCATCCCTGTTTTTTATTCTAGGCCACTCAAAATAAATGTTATCATTGCATTTGCCTTCATTGTTACTGATTCAACTTGCAAATTAACTTCTTCAGAATCCTGCACCAGGTCCCCCAAATCCCTTTGCACTTCCAATTTTGGAATTCTCCTCCCATTTAGAAAATAGTCTACACCTTTATTCCGACTACCAAAATGCATGACCCACACTTTGCTACACTGTATTCCATCTGCCACTTCTCTGCTCACTCTTCCAACTTTTCCATTTGCTTCTGCAGATTGCGGCCTAACATCATGGAGCTGGCGTCATTGTTCAAGACTAACTTTGAGCCCCACCGCGGGGCCTTGGACTTACCATCGGAGCCTGCGATCCCTTGCCTGAGATCGACGCTCCAACCGCGGCCTGCGGATTTCAACATCGAGGAGCTCGCAGTCTCGGGTAGTGACTGATGTCGGGAAGCTTGAGGTTCGATTAGCCCCGACCCGTGGTCCGACCACCGGCTGCGGGGGAGCTTGATTGCCCCGACACGGAGGGCTCAACCGCCGGTTGCGGGAGCCAAGATCGCCCCGACAATGGAAGGTTCGAGTGCCCCGACCGCGAGAGAACAAAGAAGGGAAGAAAATTGAACTTTTTTTTTGCCTTCCATCACAGTGAGGAATGTGGGGGAGTCGCTGTGATGGATATTCATGTTAATCATTTATTTGGGTGTCTTGTTGCTCTTTATTGGTATGACTGTATGGCAAATCAAATTCCCAGTATTTTGCAAAACGTACTTGGCTAATAAAGTACTATTATGATTAATAAAGTACTATTATGATTAATAAAGTACTATTATGATTAATACAGTACTATTATGATTAATAAAGTACTATTATGATTATCTACTTCTTGCGTTTGAGGCAGCAGAAGTTTGCAGCAGGGTGATGCAATCCGGTTAGACATCTGTAGCTGCACGCTCTAAAAAGGGCGCATGCTCCACTTTGGCTCTGCTGTCTCTGTTGGTTGTCGTTCGCCTGTCTGAGGTCAGTTGACAGGGTTCACCACAGGGAGGTCGACAACATGAGCCCCTATTATGTTTATGATAATGATTATATCTGTCAGGACCTGTTGTCAGGATCGAACCCGGGTCCCTGGTACTGCAACCATAGTACTCTGTAAACAATATAATAAATGATTAAAAAATAGTTCAATATAATATATGAGAAATAAAAGTACACACATACGTGCACATAAAAAACAAAAGATAATAGTGCAATAATATCAATAATAGTCTGAAGAAGGGTTTCGGCCTGAAACGTTGCCTATTTCCTTCGCTCCATAGATGCTGCTGATCCCGCTGAGTTTCTACAGCATTTTGTCTACCTTCGATTTTCCAGCATCTGCAGTTGCTTCGCAAACAATAATAGTCTATATAGTTCAGAACTTATTTGAGGTTGTAGTGTTTAATAGGTTTCAAAGGTATTTTATTGTCACGTATCAATTAAGGTACAGTGATATGTGAATTACCCATATAGCCTATTAAAAAAAAAGCAACAGAACAGACAACTGCACAAAAGTTAATGTAAACATCCACCACAACGGATTCCCCATAATCCTCACTGTGATGGAAGGCAAAAAAGTCCAATCTTCTTCCTCTTTATTCTCCCGCGGTCGGGGCAGTCAAACCATCCGTCGGTGCGATCGAAACTCCCGCGTCGGGGCGATCGGAACTCCCGCGTCGGGACGGTCGAAGCTCTAATGGCTTGGAGTTACCGAAGTCGGTCTCTGATCAGAGATCGCGGGCTCCATGATGTTAAGTCCGCAGGCGACCGCTCTCAAAATCGGTCTCCAGCAAGCAAGCAAGCAAGTTGATTTATATAGCACATTTCAGCAACAAGGCAATTCAAAGTGCTTTACACAAAGCATTAGAAAGCAGTCAAAAGCAATTAAAAGCAGTCATTAAAAAGAATAGAAAAATCAAAACAAGCTGAAACAGATTAAAACAAGTACAAAATACAAGAATAAACGTTACAGTGCAGTGTAAGAAATGAATAATTATTTAATTTAATTAAAAGCAGCATCAAATAGAAAAGTCTTCAGCCCCAATTTTAAAGAACTGATAGTTGGAGCGGACCTGCATTTTTCGGGAAGTTTGTTCCATATATGTGGTGCATAAAAACTAAAAGCTGCTTCTCCATGTTTAGTTCTGACTGGGGACAGAAAGCAGACCTGTCCCAGATGACCTCAGAGGTCTGGATGGTTCACAATGTAGCAGAAGATCAGAAATTTGATGGGTGGCGGCAGCCTCGCCAGTAGCTGTTCGTACTTTACACTTTTTTTTTTTTTAGTATGTCTAAAAGTATGTTTTAGTGTGTTTAAGTGTGTTTTAGTGTGGGGGGGTAGGGGCTTTTCCATCATGGAGCGAGCGAACCCTTGCCGGGGGTCGCCAGAAGTACTCTTATTGCTGGCTAGTGGGCTATAACATCCTGAAGCCGTTGTCTGCGGAGCTTCTTGCCGCGGGCACGGTGTGGACTTTCCATCGTGAAGTCTGGGATCCCTTGCCGGGGTTCGCCGGAGAAGAGCTCCAACCACCGGCCTGCGGCCTATACCATCGTGAAGCCCCGGTCTCTGGTAGGAAGCGGCTGATTCGGGACCTCCAACCAGCGGAGTGTTCGTCTGTCCCAACGTCGGAGTTTCGAGCATCCCGACGAGAGGGCCAGTACATCAGGCCTTTCGTAGCGGCGACTGCCGAGAGTTCATGGCCCCAAACACGGATGAACAAAGGAGGAGGACAGACTGAAAGTTATTGCCTTCCACCACAGTGAAGAATGTTGATTCCACTGTGGTGGATGTTCATGTTATATTATTTTCTTTGTATGGCTGCATGGTAAGTCAAGTTCCACTGTACCTTAATTGGTGCATGTGGCAATAAATGTTGAACTTGAACTTGAAATGTATTTTGGCCCTAGACCATTCAGTGCTTATAAACCGACAGTAATATTAAAAAATCAATTGTTTGACAGACTGGAAGCCAGTGTAAAGACCTAAAAACTGGAGTGATGTGATCCACTTTCTTGATATCAGAGAGGACTCGAGCAGCAGTGTTCTAAATCAGCTGCGGCTGACTAATCATTTTTTAGGGAGACCTGTGAAGACAGCATCACTGTAGTCAAGTCTCCTGAAGATACAGTGGCTTGCAAAAGTTTTCATACCCCTTGAACTTTTCCACAATTTGTCGCGTTACAACCACAAACGTAAATGTTTTTTATTGGGATTTTATGTTATAGACCAACAAAGTGGTGCATTATTGTGAAGTGGAAGGAAAATGATACATGGTTTTCAAATTTTTTTACAAATAAAAAACTGAAAAGTGTCGCGTGCAAAGGTATTCAGCCCCCTTTACTCTGATACCCCTAAATAAAATCCAGTGCAACCAATTGCCTTCAGAAGTCACCTAATTAGTAAATAGAGTCCACTTGTTTGTAATCTAATATCAGTATAAATACAGCTGTTCTGTGAAGGCCTCAGAGGTTTGTTAGAGAACATTAGTGAACAAACAGCATCATGAAGCCCAAGGAACACACCAGACAGGTCAGGGATAAAGTTGTGGAGAAGTTTAAAGCAGGGTTAGGTTATAAACAAATATCCCAAGCTTTGAACATCTCACGGAGCACTGTTCAATCCATCATCTGAAAATGGAAAGAGTATGGCACAACTGCAAACCTACCAAGACATGGCCGTCCACCTAAACTGACAGGCCGGGCAAGGAGAGCATTGATCAGAGAAGCAGCCAAGAGGCCCATGGTAACTCTGGAGGAGCTGCAGAGATCCACAGCTCAGGTGGGATAATCTGTCCAGAGGACAACTATTAGTCGTGCACTCCACAAATTGGGCCTTTATGGAAGAGTGGCAAGAAGAAAGCCATTGTTGAAAAGAAGCCATAAGAAGTCCCGTTTGCAGTTTGCCACAAGCCATGTGGGGGACACAGCAAACATGTGGAGGAAGGTGCTATGTGTGGCAGAAACCTAACACTGCACATCACCCTGAACACACCATCCCCACTGTGAAACATGGTGGTCGCAGCATCATGCTGTGGGGATGCTTTTCTTCAGCAGGGACAGGGAAGCTGGTCAGAATTGATGGGAAGATGGATGGAGCCAAATACAGGGCAATCTTGGAAGAAAACCTGTTAGAGTCTGCAAAAGACTTGAGACTGGGGCAGAGGTTCACCTTCCAGCAGGACAACGACCCTAAACATACAGCCAGAGCTACAATGGAATGGTTTAGATCAAAGCATATTCATGTGTTAGAATGGCCCAGTCAGTCCAGACCTAAATCCAATTGAGAATCTCTGGCAAGACGTGAAAATTGCTGTTCACAGACGCTCTCCATCCAATCTGACTGAGCTTGAGCTATTTTGCAAAGAAGAATGGGCAAAAATTTCAGTCTCTAGATGTGCAAAGCTGGTAGAGACATACCCCAAAAGACTTGCAGCTGTAATTGCAGCAAAAGTTGGTTCTACAAAGTATTGACTCAGGGGGGCTGAATACTTTTGCATGTGACACTTTCCAGTTTTTTATTTGTAAACAAATTTGAAAAACATGTATCATTTTCCTTCCACTTCACAATAATTCACTTCCAAATCCAATAAGTCCTTTAACCCTTGATATATTCTTAAGGTGATAGTAGGCTGACTTGATAATTGTCTTAAAGTGGCTTTTGAAATTCAGGTCTGAGTCCGTGATTACACCAAGAGTTCTGGCTTTGTCCGTGGTTTTTAACATTGCCGATTGAAGCTGAGCACTGACTTTTAATCGTTCCTCTTTGGCTCCAAAAACAACCACTTCAGTTTTGTCTTCATTTAATTGAAGAAAGTTTTGACACATCCAATCGTTGATTTGTTCGATGCACCTACTCAGTATTCGCATTGGTCCATAGACCCCTGGTGATATGGTTATAATAATAATAATACATTTTATTTGTCGGCGCCTATACTAAAGTCTCAAGGACACCTTACAGAGTTTAATAAAGAAACAAATAATCGGGGTAAAATAAGTTATAAAGACATCACCAATACACAAATGAAAGACAGAATTCAATCCAAAGACACAAAAAAGAAAATCAGAAACACAATGTGAGGAGAGAGCAGCGGCAGCTAAACTGCGCCAGCGTCCACTCTCCCCTCCGACCGCCATCTTGGACACAGACTAACATAGACACAACACACAAAAATCATCCCCCCACAATGTCCAGTCCCCAACCCCAGTTCACCCAAAGTCAGGCCTATTGAGGCCTCCGCTATTGCCTCTACGGAGGCCCGATGTTCCTGGGTGATGATGCCCCGGCGTCGGGAGAGTCCTCACAGCGGCTGGGCCACCTGGAACGGCCGCATTCCTCACCGGAGGCCGCAGCTACCGAAGCCGACAAGGCCGCGACGGTTTGGAGCTCCAAGGCTCCCGATGTTAAAGTCGGCACCGCCCGATCCTCTCCGCAGTCCCGCAGCCCGGAGGTGTTGACCTTGGCGGTCACAGCTCACCGGAGCTCCAGCGCGTCGATCCAGCGCGGCGACCCAGGCAAGGCATCGCCCGCTCCGGTCCGCGACAGCGCTCCAGCGCTGTGCCGCCACCGAAGCCGAGGTGCAGGGCGGTCCCCGCCAGGAAACGCCGCTCCAGGCCTGCTGGTAGGCCACGAGGACGGGTCGACGGGGCAGCCCGGAGAAAAATCTGCCTCACCAACCAGGTAGGGACCTAGAAATGTCGTTGCCCCCTTCACCCAACATTAAAAAGTAGAATAACTCCTGCAAACAAAACGGAGACTCACTAAAACTGTTAAAAAAAAAGTGATTTAAACGGACGGCTGCTGGTTAGCAGCCGCTCCCCAAGATGGCTCCTCCTCCTCGATGTAAATCTGTGTCGTCTGCAAATGATGGTAACTTATTTTGTTGTTTTCCATAATCTGAGCCAGTGGGAGCATGTAGATGTTAAACCGATTAGGCCACAGAATGGAGCCCTGGGGAACTCCACATGCTCTGACGTGTAATTACCTGTAGACACAACATCCTGTTCTTTAAGTTAGATTCAAACCAGTTTAGTACTGTGCCCAAAAGTCCAACCCAGTTTTCTAATCGGTCCAGAAATATGGTGTTGTCGACCATGTGCAATGCAGCACTGAGATCCAGTAATCCTAAGACTGAAATGGTGCCAATGTCTGTATTTAAGTGGATGTCATTGAAGACCTTAACAAGAGCGGCCTCGGTGCTGTGGTGTGGTCGAAAACCTGACTGGAAGACATCAAAACAGTTGATTAGTGACAAAAAGTTGTTAAGCTGTTGAACAGCTTTTTCAATTATCTATACTATTATTAAAGTCTCATCTTTTTCGCCATCTTATTCACCGTCCACCTCTCCTCCAACCGCCCCAAGTCTTTTTCCGATCGATGAAATAATAAAAAAGCTCATTGGTCTTCTCGCCTGCTTGTCACCATGATGAAGGTCATGCCCCTTCCAGGGGATCAGGAGAATAAAGCCCCGGAGGCCAGACGTGAGTCAGTCATTAGAAGAACGTGAGTGAGAGTTGAGTCCAGACTTGTGAGTCTACGCCGTGATTGAACTGCACTGTGAGTCTGCACTGTGCTTGAAATGAATTGATAGCCTGCACTGTGCTTGAAATGAGTTGTTGGCCTGCACTATGCTTGAAATGAAAATGAAATTAGTTGTTGGCCTTGCACTGTGCTTGAAAAGGAAATGAAATGAGTTGTTAGCCTTGCATTGTGCATCAAATGGAAATGAAATTAGTTGTTAGCCTTGCACTGTGCTTGAAATGAAAATGAAATGAGTTATTGGCCTTGCACTGTGCTTTAAATGAAAATGAAATGAGTTGTTGTCATTGCACGGTGCTTGAAATGGAAATGAAATTAGTTGTTGGCCTTGCACTATGCTTGACATGGAAAGGAAATGAGTTGTTGGCCTTGCACTGTGCTTGACATGGAAATGAAATGAGTTGTTGGCCTTGCACCATGCTTGAAATGGAAATGAAATTAGTTATTACCTTGTGCTGTGTTTGAAATGGAAATGAAATGAGTTGTTGGCTTTGCATTGTGCTTGAAATGGAAATGAAATGAGTTTCTGGCCTTGCACTGTGCTTGAAACAGAAATGAAATTAGTTGTTGGCCTTGCACTGTGTTCGAAATAGAAATGAAATGAGTTGTTGGCCTTGCACAGTGTTTGAAATGGAAATGAAATGAGTTGTTGGTCTTGCACCGTGCTTGAAATAGAAATGAAATAAGTTGTTGGCCTTGAATCATGCTTGAAATGGAAATGAAATGAGTTGTTTGCCTTGGACTGTGCTTGAAATGGAAATGAAATGAGTTGTTGGCCTTGCACTCTGCTTGAAATGGAAATTAAACGATTTGTTGGCCTTGCACTGTGTTTGAAATGGAAATTAAATGAGTGTGTTGGCCTTGCACTGTGATTGAAATGAAAATGAAATGAGTTGTTAGCCTTGCACTGTACTTTATTTTTTATTTTTTTAATGTTATTAGAAGTTAATACAATACAAAACAATACAGTGGTACCTAATTTTAGGTGCCAACTATGTCATAACGTAATACATTCTATGTACAACCTCTAGTTTTATGTTTTTGAAAAGGAGGTAAAAAAAAATAAAAAAAATAGAGAGAAGAAAAAGAGGAAAAATAAACAGTAGAAAATAGAAAAACGTGAAGTGTGTATATAAGAAAAGAAAAAAGTAGAAAGTAGAAATAGTAGAAAAAGACCCTTAAAAACGAATTTTTCAAATATTTGTTCGGAGATGTAAATCTATCCACGACCTGACCTGAAATCAATAATCTTTACGGTACTGCTGCATCACATGATTCCAAAAAGTCGATGAAAGGGGACCAACTCCTTAAGAATTGGTCATATTTATCTTAGGCGGAGTCTCATTTCTTCAAGGTGTGCTATGTCCGTCATATTCCTAATCCACATTTTAATAGTTAGTATAGCTGTATTTTTCCAAAATTTAAGTATCAATTTCTTTCCAATTATTAACCCATAATTAAAGAATACTTTTTGGTCTTTGTTTAAATTGATATCTTCTACTATTATTCCAAATATAATCCATTCCGTATTAGGTTCTATTCTTGACTTGAAGAGCTTTGTAAATATATCAAATATATCGCTCCAAAATTTATTCAACTTTGTACATCCTACAAATGAATGTGTTATATTGGCATTTTGAAACAAACATTTATCGCATCTGGGAGAGACGTTTGGGTAGAATTTATTCAACCTCGTTTTTGAATAATATAGTCTATGTAATAATTTAAATTGAATTAAATTATGTCTTGCATTAATGGAACAATTATGTGTGTTCATCAGATACTTTTCCCATCTATCTTTCGAGATCTTTAGCATTAGTTCATGTTCCCTATCTTCTCTTAGTGCCTCTATTGAGGGTAATTCTCTGTTTAATATACTATTAGAAATATATGATATTAGTTTTTGTGAATCAGCCTTAATATTCATTGTTTCTTCTAAATGGTCTAAAAATATAGTTTGAAATCTATGTATATATTTCTTCATAAAATCACATATCTGTATATATTTAAAATATTGATTATCATTCAGTTTAAATTTTAATTTTAATTGTTGAAATGATAACAATTTGCCCAATTCATACATATCTCCTACTTTCCTAATCCGCAGTCTATCCCATTGTTTATATGTTTTGTCGATAAGAAATGGTTTGAATGCAGGATTATTCAGTATTGGGGTTAATACTGATAGATTATTTAATTTCAAGGATAATTTTATTTGTTTCCAAATTCTAATTGTATTGTGAATAATTGGGTTCTTCTTATATATTATACTATTCAATTTTATCGGTGAGAACAAGATCGTTCCTATATCGTACGGGAAACACTCCTCTTTCTCCATTCTTATCCACTCCGACTGGTGAGTGGAACTATCCAACCAGTACATTATGTTCTTAATATGCACTGCCCAGTAGTAATACGTAAAGTTAGGTAGTGATAAACCCCCAACTTCTTTAGGTTTACACAAATGCTTTCATTGAATTCTATTGAACTCTATAATCCCATGTAAAATTAGTGATATTAGGATCTAGTTTTTTGAAAAAATATTTCGGAATATATATTGGGATCGCTTGAAACAAATATATTAATTGTGGTAAGAAAGTCATTTTTATAGCGTTAATTCTACCTATCAATGAGAGTGGGAGCGTTTCCCAAAACTTAATCATAACATTCAGTTTATTTAATAGTGGCATAAAATTGGCGCTAAATAATGATTTGTGTCTTCTCGTAATTTGAATATCTAAATACTTGAATTTTTCTGTTGCAATTTTGAAAGGGAATTTTAATAAGTGTTCCGCATCCTGTGGTTTTAAAGACATAATTTCGCTTTTATTCCAATTTATTCTATATCCTGAAAAAGAACTAAATTCCTCAATTAGTGTTAATAAGGTGGGGATACTCGTTTGTGTATTAGTAATATATAAAAGAATATCATCAGCATATAATGAAATTTTATTCTTTGAGTCCTTGGTATTATATCCGTGAATATTCGGATGATTTCTAATCCTTTCAGCCAGCGGTTCTATCATAAGGGCAAATAGCAATGGTGATAAGGCACAACCCTGCCTATTACCCCTTGATAAATACAATTTTGGAGATAACATATTATTAGTTAATATTCTTGCCGTAGGTATATCATAAAGTAGTTTAACCCATCTAATAAAATTATCTCCCGTATTAAATTTTTGGAGTACCTTATATACATACTGCCATTCTACCTGATCAAATGCCTTCTCTGCATCCAGCGTAATGACTGAAATATCTTCAATGTCCTCTTTGTGAGAGTACATTATATTGAAAAGCCACCTTGCACTGTACTTGAAATGGAAAAGAAAGGAGTTGTTGGCCTTGCACTGTGCTTGAAATGGAAATGAAATAAGTTGTTGGCCTTAAACCGTGCTTGAAATGGAAATGAAATGAGTTGTTGGCCTTGCACTGTGCATGAAATAGAAAACAAATGAGTTGTTGGCCTTGTACTGTGCTTGAAATGGAAATGGAATGAGTTGTTGGCCTTGGACTGTACTTGAAATGGAAATAAAATGAGTTGTTTGCCTTGCACTGTGCTTGAAATGGAAATGAAATGAGTTGTTGGCCTTGCACTGTGCTTGAAATGAAAATTAAACGATTTGTTGGCGTTGCATTGTGCTTGAAATGGAAATGAAATGAGATGTTGGCCTTGCGTTGTGCTTTAAATGGAAATGAAATAAGTTGTTGACCTTGCACTGTGAATGAAATGAAAATGAAATTAGTTGTTGGCCTTGCACTGTGCTTGAAATGGAAATGAAAGGAGTTGTTTTCCTTGCAGTTTGCTTGAAATGGAAATGAAATGAGTTGCTGGCCTAACACTGTGCTTGAAATGGAAATCAAATGAGTTGTTGGCCTTGCACTGTGCTTGAAATGGAAAATAAATTAGTTGTTGGCCTTGCACCATGCTTGAAATGGAAATGAAATGACTTGTTGGCCTTGCACTGTGCTTGAAATGGAAATGAAATGAGTTGTTTGGCCTACCCGAAACCACTCATTTCGGCCCACAAGGCCCTTATTAGCCTAGAAATCAGTCCCTTTTGCCCAAAACACCCATATTAGCACAGGAGGAGCATTTTGGCCCAAAAGGCCCGTGCCAGGCCAGGAAAAGTCCAGACAAAGTGACTTTCACTGAGATTTCACTTGTTTCTTTTTTTTTTCTTCGGCCCATCAGGCATACTAGCCCAGGAGGAGTCCCTTCGGCCCATCAGTAAATATTCCCCCTGCAAGTATTAAACCTCACCCCAGTATTTTTCTCCCTACCTTCATTTGCTCCCTGTGAGATCCAGGCTTGGATAGACTTTCTCCTTCATTGATTTGATCTGCAGATAAAGATGAAAAATGTCTTAAATTGATTCTCCACCCTCTTCCCCTTCTCTCTCACAGAGTCTCTCACCTGTTTTGTGCAAAATTTCTGGCAGTTTCTGAGCTACCAGCCTACCAGCCCTGAGTGACTGATCTGCCAGCCCACCAGCCCTGAATGACTAAGCTGCCAGCCCACCAGCCCTGAGTGACTGAGCTGCCAGCCCACCAGGCCAGAGCGACTGAGCTTCCAGCCCAACAGGCATGAGTGACTGAGCTGCCAGCCCACCAGGCCTGATTGACTGAGCTGCCTGCCCACCAGGCCTGAGTGACTGAGCTGCCAGACCACCAGGCCTGAGTGACTGAGCTGCCCGCCCACTAGGCCCGAGTGACTTTGCTGTCAGCCCACCAGGCCTGAGTGACTGAGCTGCCAGACCAAGAATTCATTCGACCCACAATGTCCATACTAGCCCTCTGGAAACCAGTCCCAGAGCACCCATGCTAGCTCTCCAGAAAGCCCCCCCCCCTCCCACTGGCCACCAATATTGGAATTGGTGGAGAGGTGGAATATTGCGTTGGGGGACCAGCCCTCCCATGTGAACATGGGACCCAACGGGTCCCACAGTCTAATTTTACTTCAAAATGGAAGGTTTGATATGGGCCTGTAATTGCACATTAGTGACGTGTCTAGATTTATCTTTTTTAAGAGTGGCTGGATGACTGCAGTTTTCAGGGCCTTTGGGAAGACACCTGAGAGAAGAGACATGTTTACAATTTGTAGTTGATCTGAGGCCAAATAATTTGAAACATTTTTGAAAAATCCTGTTGGCAGAATATCAGGGCAGCAGGAGGAGGATTTCAAATGTTGTATAATGTCCTCCAGGATTTTACGGATTGTTGCACAAAATTGTCATTTTAATTGGTTTTACGTGGACACACTGATGACACACCTCCTGTACCCTATATGGAGGCACTGATTGCTTGTCTAATTTTCCGAATATTGTCAGTGAAGAAGGAGGCAAATTCATTGCAGGACCTGGTGGAAAGCATTTCAGAGGCGACTGACACAGGAGGGTTTGTTAGCCTGTTGACAATAGCAAATAATTATTATTGTTTTTGCCGATGATGTCAGAGAAGACGGACCGCCTTGCATTTCTCAGCTCTAAGCCATAAATGCGAAGTCTTTCCCCAAAGATGTCGTAGTTTAGAGATTTGTTTTTTTCGCCACCTGCGTTCAGCTTTTCAACACTCTTTTTCCTGTTCTTACCAGCGTGGCATTTCTCCATGGAGATCTTTTCTTAGACAGCCTTCACCTTAGTCGGTGCAATAGCATCAATAACATTTGTAATTTTGCAATTGAAATGATGTACAAGCTCATTGACTGAGACCCAAGAGGGGGTGAGTGTGGAAGGGAAAAGCTGAACAAATGTTTCACTGGTGTTTTCAGACATATACCGTTTAGTGACTATCTCTTTTGAACAGCAGTGTGCACGGAGATAGTGCTGTCAAAGAAAAAACAGGAATGATCAGAGAGAGCAACATCAGTCACCACAATCTTGGAAATGTTCAGACCCTTGGAGATAATTAAGTCCAGATTGTGTGTGGGCTCTGTCGCATGCTGAGTCAGTCCGTAGTTATCAAGAACACAACAGAGTTCTTTAGTCCGTCTGTCCCGGGAGTTGTCAACATGAATGTTAAAATCACCAACAATAACTACACAATCAAAGTCAATACATATTATAGACAGCAGTTCAGTAAACTCACCAAAGAAGCTTGCACAGTATTTAGGGGGCCTGTAGATATTTAGGAAAATAGCTCCTCGAGAGGATGAACTCAGCTGAAGAGCCACATATGCAAAAGAAGCAAAATTTTCGTAAGATATCTGCTTGCATCGGAGTGAGTCATTTTGGCAACTCCACCTCCTTTCTTATCCACTCTAGCCTTATTCATAAAACTAAGTTGGGAGGGGTTGACTCGATCTGAACAGCTGCACTGTTATTTTGGTCCAACCAAGTTTCAGTTAAAAACATAAAATGAAAATTGTGCTTAATAATGAAATCGTTGATTAAAAAAGATTTTCCTGCCAAAGACCGGACATTTAATAAAGATAGCTTTACTGTGTTAAAAGCATTATCTGTCCCATTTTTTGGGACGGGCTGTGGAATGGATGCTAAATTTGATACATTTGCAGTTGAGTGCTTCTTGTTTCTGAGCGGAGTCACCATTCTTTTTCTATTACCTATCAAGACAGAAATTGAGGAAGATTTTGGTACACAGGGCGCCGGCTTGTCCTGTAAAGAGTCATGAGTGCCATTAGTGAGTGGTTGTTCAGAGAGCCGATGTACAAATTGAGGAAGAATTACAGTTTTTATCTGAAACATCAGCGGGCTGGGCCAGAGCAGAGGGGGAGGGGAGTGTTGTGGCCTTGGACTGTGGCCGTAGGTATGTCCCAGATCATGGCCAGCATGTGGGGATGAATTAATTAGTCAGTCACGGGGGGTCGTATGCACCACGTGTATTAGATTATTAGACAGTTTCCGTGAGCAAAGGCCGCAAACTCCTCGATGTTAGGCCGCAGTGCGGACGGAGATATGGTACGGAAAAAATTGCATCTCCGTCGAGCTAAGAGATTAGAAACAGTTTCCCAAACCCCCGCTCACCCCCCATCCCCCACATAAAACAAGCTAAAGAACACTAAAGCATACATTTAACACATACTATTAAAACAGAAAGAAGTAAAGGACAGACTGTTGGAGATGCAGCCATTGCTAGCGCCAACCAGTAGAATAGCCTAATGGTTGTAGGGAAGAAGCTGTTCCTGAACCTGGATGTTACAGTTTTCAGGCTCCAGTACCTTCTTCCCAATGGCAGAAGTGAAATGGGAGTGTGGGCAGGGTGGTGTGGGTCTCTGACGAAGCTGGCTGCCTTTTTGAGGCAGCGCCTCCTGTAAATCCCTTCAATGGTGTGGAGGTAAGTGCCCATGATGGACTGGGTAGTGTTGCCGACTTTTTACAGTCTTCTTCGTTCAAGTTGCCGAAACAGGCTGCGATGTAACCATTCAACACCTGAAGATGATCAAATGAATCCTCTCTGACATCGCAAAATTGTGATGCCACAGATGAGATATAGAGTTATGTAAGGGGTTATCATAGCAGCTGAGTTAGTTGAAATGGACTTCAATAAATAATATTAGAAAGTGTTTACTTTCAGTGACTCAAGAAAGGATATTTAAAATATATTCCCTGTAATCTGTTGTGCTGCTGCATATGAGAATTTCATTGTTCCATTTCGGGACATGTGACAATAAAATGTTCTTGACTCTTAAACCCAATCATGTTGGGACAATTCTGGTAAACCTCCTCTGGATCCTATCCAACGCCAGCACATCCCTTCTCAGATATGGGCCCCAAAATTGCCTACAGCTTGAGTTTAGTTTAATTTATTATTGTACCAAGTTTCAGACAAATCTTATTCTGCTTGCTATGCTTGCTATGTCATAAGGAATAGGGGTAGAATTAGGCCACTCTGCCATTCAATCATGGCTGATCTATCACTCCCTCTTAACCCCATTCTCATGCCTTCTCCCTATAACCTCTGACTCCTGTACTAATCAATAAATCATATTGTACATGAGTGCAATAGATCCTCTATCGTTTTGTTGAGTATAGTTTAGAGATACAGCGCGAAACAGGCCCTTCGGTCCAACGAGTCTGTGCCAACCAGTGATCCCCGCACACAGACACTATCCTTCACACACTAGGGATAATCTGGGAGAGAGCTGGTCTAACATCGGTAGTGGGGAAAATGCTAGAGTCAGTTATTAAAGATGGGAAAGCAGCACAATTTGGAAAGTGGTGAAATCATTGGACAAAGTCAGCATGGATTTATGAAAGGTAAATCATGTCTGATGAATCTTATAGAATTTTTCGAGGATGTAACTAGTAGAGTGGATAAGGGTGAACCAGTGGATGTGTTATATCTGGACTTCGAGAAGGCTTTCGACAAGGTCCCACATAAGAGATTAATATACAAACTTAAAGCACACAGTATTGGGGGTTCAGTATTGATGTGGATAGAGAACTGGCTGGCAGACAGGAAGCAAAGAGTAGGAGTAAACGGGTCCTTTTCAGAATGGCAGGCAGTGACTAGTGAGGTACCGCAAGGCTCAGTGCTGGACCCCAGCTATTTACAATATATATTAATGATTTGGATGAGGGAATTGAATGCAACATCTCCAAGTTTGTGGATGACACGAAGCTGGAAGCAGTTTTAGCTGTGAGGAGGATGCTAGCAGGCTGCAAGGTGACGGATAGGTTGGGTGAGTGGGCAAATGCATGGCAGATGCAGTATAATGTGGATAAATGTGAGGTTATCCACTTTGGTGGCAAGAAACAGGAAAGTAGACTATTATCTGAATGGTGGCCGATTAGGAAAAGGGGAGATGCAACGAGACCTGGGTGTCATGGTACATCAGTCATTGAAAGTAGGCATCCAGGTGCAGCATGCAGTGAAGAAAGGGAATGGTACGTTAGCATTCATAGCAAAAGGATTTGTGTATAGGAGCAGGGATGTTCTACTGCAGTTGTACAGGGCCTTGGTGAGACCACACCTGGAGTATTACGTACAGTTTTGGTCTCCTAATCTGAGGAAAGACATTCTTACCATAGAGGGAGTACAGAGAAGATTCACCAGACAGATTCCTGGGATGGCAGGACTTTCATATGAAGTAAGACTGGATAGACTCGGCTTGCCCTCGCTAGAATTTAGATTGAGGGGGGATCTTATAGAAACTTACAAAATTCTTAAGGGGTTGGACAGGCTAGATGCAGGAAGATTGTTCCCGATGTTGGGGAAGTCCAGAACAAGGGGTCACAGTTTAAGGATAAGGGGAAGTCTTTTAGGACCGAGATGAGAATTTTTTTTTCGCGCAAAGAGTGGTGGATCTGTGGAATTCTTTGCCACAGAAAGTAGTTGAGGCCAGACCATTGGCTATATTTAAGAGGGAATTAGATGTGGCCCTTGTGGCGAAAAGGATCAGGGGGTATGGAGAGAAGGCAGGTACAGGATACTGAGTTGGATGATCAGCCATGATCATATTGAATGGCGGTGCAGGCTCGAAGGGCTGAATGGCCTACTCCTGCACCTATTTTCTATGTTTCTATGTTTCTATTATTAAGGGACGAAGGGAACAAAGGGGAGCGAATGGGTAGAGAGAAAAAAGGGCAGAGCCAGCTGTACTTTTTGAGAAGGCTCTGCTTCAATTCTGCACTAAGAGGCTTCAGATGCTTTATCAATTGGTCGTAGCCAGAGCCATCTTCTTCGCTGCCGTGTGCTGGGGCAGCAGGGCGAAGGGTGCAGATGCCAATATGATCAATAAATTCATCAGGAAGGCGGGAGGCGGGGATGGGGGCAGAGAAGGCTGGCGGCAGACAGGATGTTCCTCAAGCTGCGGAGCATTCTGGACAATACAATTCACCCCATCCATGACACATGGTCAATCTGAGGAGCACCTTCAGCAACAGACTGTTTCCATCAAGATGCAGCACAGAACGCCATAGGAGACCCTTCTTCCCAGTGGCTATCAAATTGTACAAATCCTGCCCTTCTGTCTTGGATTAGACTGAACCCCTCCCCCCACCCCCCCCAGATAGAACCAGGATTGTATTACCTGGTTCTATCTTACACATCCATGCCCTTGGAAAGTGCCTTGAAATATCGCAATGGAGTCAAGAAATGAGGCGCCGGGACCTCGGCGCACTGACTGAGGGGCGGGTGCCAGAGGCGATGGGCGGTGCTTTTTGTAGTTGTCATGGGTGGTGGTGTTGGTGGAGGCGGCCCTACAGCAGCCGGGCGAGCGAGGGGATCGAGTGCAGCCTGTGATGACGGCATGGAACGACAGTGCAAGGAGCCAACAAAGTGCTTTCACACCTCAAAAAAAGAATTCCTTAAATAGAATCCCAAATTTCCTGGAATTAGATGGTATTTCCTGAAATTTTCAAAATGCTTCCTGCGTGCTATTTTTTTTTTTTTTTGCGGCCACACGTAAACAATACAAAGAAGAACAACGCAAAATAGATCTTTGTAACTACACCATATCTGCCTGCTTCTGTTACTCACTTGCACAATGTTATGCAAGGCAGCTTTCGTTGCCTCCAACAGCTTTCGTTGTCTTCTTTTTTACAACCTGCTCTCATTAGTCTGTCTCTGCTCTCCCTCCCTCCTTCCCTCCTCCCTCCTCCCTCCCTCCCTCCCTCCCTCCCTCCGTCCCTCCCTCAATCCCTCCCTCCCTCAATCCCTCCCTCCCGCAATCCCTCCCTCCTCCTTTCCCACCCTCCCTCGCCCCCTCCCTCTCTCTCTCTCCCTCCTTCCCTCTCCCTCTCCCTCCTTCTCACTCCCCCACCCCCTTCCTCCGACTCCCTCTCACCCTCCCTCTCTCCCTCCCTCTTTCCCTCCCACTCTCCATCCCTCTCTCCCTTCCCCTCCCCCTTTATTCTCTCCCTCCCTCATTCTCCCTTTCTCCCCCTTCTATCCCACTCTCCCTCCCCTCTCCCCCCTCTCCGTCTCTCCCTCTCTCCACCACTCCCTCTCTCCACCCTCTCTCCACCCCTCCCTCTCTCTGCCCCCCCTCTCTCTCTCTCCCTCTCTCCACACTTAATTCTCTCCTTCTCTCCCTCTTGGCCCCTCTCAGCCCCTTGAGCCCACCCACCGTTCTGTAAATTCATGGCCAATTCCAATGTAACTGCAATCCCACCGGCCACTGGTAACTTTTCACCACTAGGCTTATCCAGAATTCTACCACTATCTGAAAAATATTCAAAGGCTCAACTTCCACTGAGAAGAGAATTCCAAAGACTAATTGTTATATGAGAATTTTCCCAACCAGTCTGTGACCCATAGCGCTGTGGCCATAGCACTATGTTTAAAGCCCATAGCGCTGCAACTGGTAGCGCTATATTTAGAACCCATTGCGCTGCAGCCGACAGCTCTTTGTTAAATTCCCATGCGTTAAACTGACTACACTCTATTTAAACTTTGAGCGCCAAACCGGCAGTGCTGTATGTATTACCTTTACACCGCTTCGCTGGCCGGATGCGGAAATTTCCCGAAATGATTCCATTTCGCTAAAATTACCCAAATACAACCATTTCCTTCAAGTGGAAACACTGAGTCGACGGCATCGCGCTGCCCCCAGGCCCACCCCTACTTCATCCATCCGGTGCTGCCTGGTCATTAGACCTTACAGAGTCATAGAGTGATAGAGCGTGGAAACAGGCCCTTCGGCCCAATTTGCCCACACCCGCCAAAATGTCCCAGCTACACTATTCCCACCTGCCTGCGTTTGGTCCATATCCCTGCAAATATGCCCTATGCATGTACTTATCTAACAGTTTCTTAAATGTTGGGATAGCTCCTGCCTCAACTACCTCCTCTAGCAGCATGTTCCATACACCCGTTAACTTTTGTATAAAAAAATTACCTCTCAGATTTCTATTGAATCTTTTCCCCCTACTACTTAAATCTATGCACTCTGGTCCTCGATTCACCTACTCTAGGCAAGAGGCTCTGTGCATCTGCCTGATCTATTCCTCTCATGATTTTAAACACCTCGAAAAGATCACCCCCTCATCCTCCTGCGCTCCATGGAATAGAGTCCCAGCCTGCTCAACCTCTCCTATAGCTCAGACCCTCAAGTCCTGGCAACGACTTTGTAAATCTTCTCTGTACCCTTTCACACTTGACAACATCTTTCTGCAACACGGTGCCCAGAACTGAAAACAACAGCGAGAATATTCGAACTTGCAAATCTCCTTGAGCAAGATCAGATTTTTCAATGTCTTGGAATTTGCAAGATGGCGCTGGAACGTGGCGACTCTTTGCATTCTGTTCCAGAAGAGGGGCATCACAGTGGCGCAGCGGTACTTTTGCTGCCTCACAGCGCCAGAGACCCGGGTTCAATCTTGACTATGGGTACTCTTTGTAGGGAGTTTGTACGTTCCCTTCCGTGACCTGCGTGGGTTTTCTCAGAGAACTTCGGTTTCCTCCCACACTCCAAAGACGTACAGGTCTGTAGGTTAATTGCTTGGTAAATGTAAAAGTTTCCCCTAATATAGCATAGTGTTAATGTGCGGGGATCGCTGGTCGGTGCGGATTTGGTGGGTTGAAGGGTCTGTTTCCCCTGCTTTATTGCCAGACTAAACTAAACTAAACTAAACTCAACTAAACTCAACTAAACTCAACTAAAGTAATCAAGCAGTTCTCAGTATGGCAGCACACCAGTTCCATAGACAAAGACCAATGTCAGCAATGGAGCAGAGATGAATCGTACAGAACTCTAGCTTATGGAAGAACTGTTCACAAGCCTGATAATAGACGGGATGAAGCTGGATAACACACAACAACAAAATTCCAATGTTCCTTGGTACACGTAACAATAAAGCAAACTATACTATAATTGGCTTAATAAATGTAAAAATAATTGTCCCTAGTGAATGTAGGATAGTGTTAATGTGCGGGGATCACTGGTTGGCGCGGACCGGTGGGCCGAAGGGCCTGTTTCCATGCTGTATCTCTAAATTGAACTAAACTAAACTATAAATAAAATCTTGTCAAAGTCAAATACAATATGTAGAGCAAAGGGAAGATACAGACAGCAGAATATAGTTCTCAGCATTGTGGCACATCATTTAGACAGAGTCCATTGTCTGCAATGGGGTAGAGGTGAATCGGGCAATATCCTAGCTTATGGAAGGACTATAGACAATGTCCAATGTCCACAATGGGTAGAGGTGAATCGGACCATACCCTAACGTATGGAAGGACCATTTAAAAACCTGAAACAGAGGGGACGTAGCTGAGCATGAGTCTGGTGGTGCGAGCTATCAAACTCCTGTACCATTCTCGCAATGGGAGCAGGAAAGAACGAAGGACAATGGTTGGTGGACAAGTCTTTGGATACACGGACTGCTCCTCCTGCTCCCCCTCCTACACTGTAAGCTTAAACACTTTAACCTCTGGCAAATGTTTTGCCGTCATGCCTTATCCAGCATTTTACAGCAATTTATCATTTATTTAATCAAGGCCTTGGCAATTGCCGTTGATCAGATAAGATTATCTTCCAGTCGGTGACCTGTTCCACCAGGTATTGTTTGGAATATTTTCTCAGGCTAATATTGATCAAAGATTATTGCAAAGTACTGTAGTAGAAGGGAGCTGAGACAAGGCTGTTACGTATTCCTGTACAATGTAGAAAGTAGCTTCAGTGGCACAGCGGAGCAGTGACAGAGTGGATAGGTTTATTGGTAGGATAGTTTCCTGGTGTAGGATATTGTACAGGGTGATCACTAGTCAAAGTGGACAGTGGACCAAAGGGCTTGTTTCCACAATGCAACTCTAAATATTTCTTTCAAAAGACAATACTAATGCAGTGACAATATGGTGGCGCAGCGGTAGAATTGCTGTCTTACAGTGCCAGGGACAGGGGTACGATCCTGACTACGGGTGCTTGTCTGTACGGAGTTTGTACATTCTCCCCATGACCTGCATGGGTTTTCTTTGGGTGCTTCGGTTGCCTCCGACACTCCAAAGACGTACAGGCTTGTAGGTTAATTGGCTTTGGTAAAATTGTAAATTGTCCCTTGTGTGTGTGTGTAAGTTAGTGTTAGTGTGTGGGATGATCGCTGGCCGGTGCGGACTCAGTGGGCTGGAGGGCCTGTTTCCACGCTGTCACTCTCAACTTAACAAACTAAAGGATTTAAGGTGAATTGAGGGAGTGCAATGTAAATTCACCAGGTTAATTACCGGGATGACGGAACTGACATATGATGAAAGAATGGGTCGACTGGCTTGTATTCCCTGGAAATTAGAAAGATGAGAGGGATCTGATAAAAACATTTTCAATCCTTAAGGGATTGGACGGGCTAGATGCAGGAATAAGGTTCCCCATGTTTGGGGTGTCCAGAACCAGGGGTCACATTTCAAGAATAAGGGGTCAGCCATTAAGGACTCTGAGGAAAAACCTTTTTACCCAGAGAGTTGTGAATTTGTGGGATTCTCTGCCACAGTAGGCAGTGGAGGCCAATTCACTGGATGTTTTCTAGAGAGAGTTAGATATAGCTCAGTGCTAATGGAATCAAGGGACCAACGTGGCTTGTGGGCAGTGTCAAGGGGTAAGAGAGCATGAAGGCAGGTGTCACATGCGTTGGAGCCATAGTGTCATAGAGTCATACATTGTGGAAACAGGCCCTTCACCCAACTTGCCCACACCGCCCCAACATATCCAATCTACACCAGTGCCACCTGCTGCGTTTAGCCCATATCCCTGTAAACCTGTCCTATCCATGCACCTGTCCAATTGCTTCTTAAACATTGCAAAAGTCCCTGCCTCAACTACCTCCTCTGACAGCTCGTTCCATACACCCACCAATCTTTCTGTGAAGAACGTACCCTTCAGCTTCCTATTAAATCTTTCCCTCTTCACCTTAAACCTATGTCATCTGGTTCTTGAATTAATACACCTGTATAAGATCATCCCTCATCCTCCTGCGCACCAAGGAATAGAGTCCCAGCCTACTCAACCTCTCCTACAACTCAGGCCCTCGAGTCTTGTCAACATCCTCGTAAATCCTCTCTGCACACTTTCCACTTGATATTATCTTTACTGTAATGGTGCTCAGAACTGATCACAATATTTTAAATGCGGCCTCACCAATGTCTTTTATAACCGAAACATAACCTCCCAACTTCTATACTCAATACTCTGACTGGCGAAGCTACTTCAAGGAATTATGTACCTGCACTCCTAGATCCCTCTGCTCTACAACACTCCCCAGAGCCCTACCATTAACTGTGTCGGTCCTGCCCATGTTAGACTTTCCAAAATGCAACACCTCACATTTCTGTGTATTAAATTCCATCAACCATTCCTCAGTCCACCTGACCAACCGATCAAGATCCTGCTGCAATTTTTGACATCCACCTTCATTATCGCAATCCCACCCACTTTTGTATCATCCCCAAACTTGCTAATCATGCCATGTACATTCTCATCCAAATCATTGAGATAGATGACAAACAGCAATGGGTCCAGGACCGAAGCCCGAGGCACAACACTAATCACAGATCTCCACTCCGAGAGGCAACCTTCCACCATCACCCTCTGCTTCCTTCCATGAATCCAATTTTCTCTCCATTCAGCTATCTCTCCTTGGATCCCATGCGATCGAACCTTCCAGAGCAGCCTACCATGTGAGGTTTACAAGGATGATCCCAGGAATGAGTGGGTTAACTGAGTGGATGAACGTTTGATGGCACTGGGCCTATATTCGCTGGACTTTAGAAGAATGAGGGGGATCTCATTAAATTGTACATAATATGAAAGGTTTGGATAGAGTGGATGCGGAGAGGATGTTTCCACTAGTGGCACAGTCTAGACTAGAAGTGTTTCATTGCCATGTGTCCCAGACAGAACAATGAAAGTTTTACTTGCAGTAGCACAACAGAACATGTAAACATAGTGCTCTGTAAACAATATGATAAATGAGGAAAATAAATAAACAAACAAGCAAACAAACAGATGCAGTGTGCATGTATATATACACTAACTGATTTTAAAATCTATTTATTTATCTGTCCGTTTATTTACTTTTTTACCCGTCTGTTTATCTATTTTTTTATTTTTTATTTTTTTATTTTTATTTTTTATTTTTTAAAATAATTTTTATTTATTAGAAGTACATTACATTACAACCACATACATTAATACTCGTCATTTGTATCTTCTTACAATTAATGTACTCCCTTTATTTTTATTTTTTTTACACTAAAAAAGGAAAAGATTGAAAGAGAGAAGAAAGTGAAGGAAAAGGTGAAAGTGTAGAAAAGTGTAGAAAATGTAACAACAAAAAAGGACGAAGACCCTATGAGAGCGAAATTAAAACAAAAGAAAAAGAGTTAAGAAATAGGCCCTAGGAAAAAAAAAAAGAGAAAAAGAGAGAGGAAAAAAAAAGAAAAACAAATATTTTTTTGAGCATTACGTAAATAGGACATACCAGCTCTTCAACTATCATCCCCCCTTACCCGACCTCAATTTTTTTTTTTTTTTTTAAAGTACTTTTGCACCCTATGTTTGTAATAATTCTATAAATGCAGACCAGGTCAGGTGGAAGTGATCTGGTTTACCTGCTAGGAGGAGTCTTATCTCTTCTAGGTGTAATGTTTCAAACATATTTGAAATCCACATATTTATAGTTGGTATTGGAGCCTTCTTCCAAAATTTTAGAATTAGCTTTTTTCCAGTTAGTAACCCATAGTCCATTAATTTCTTTTGAAACACATTTAGTTCTGGATCATCTTCCGTTATTCCGAAGATAATCCATTCTGCTTTGGGTATCAGTCTTGTTTTAAATAACTTTGTAAAGATTTCAAAAATTTAATTCCAAAATTTTTGAATTTTTGTACAGAAGACGAATGAGTGCGTTATAGTAGCTTCTTGGGATTGACATTTATCACAAATAGATGATACATTTGGGAAAATTTTATGAATTTTAGTTTTCGAATAATATAATCTATGTATAATTTTAAATTGTATTAAAGTGTGTCTTACATTAATCGAGCATTTATGCACATTTAATAAGTATTCATTCCAACTTTCCTTTGAAATTTTAATAGCTAACTCTTGTTCCCAGTCTTTTCTGATACCCTCCGTAGGTGGTATTTGTACATTTAAAATAATATTATACAAATATGATATTAAGTTTGCTGATTCCGCTTTTATCTGCATTGCCTCGTCCAATACATCTACTGGGTTATTATAATGATCTTTTGTATATTTTTTCAAATAGTCGCATATTTGAAAATATTTAAAATATTGATTATTTCCGAGTTTATATTTTATTTGTAATTGTTGAAATGAAAGTAATTTTCCAGTTTCATACAAGTCACCAAGCGTTTTAATTCCTAGTCTATCCCATTGTGTATAAGCTTTATCTATAATAGAAGGACTAAACGAAGGGTTATTGACTATAGGTAATAAAAGTGATAAATTTCTTAATTTTAAATTTTGTTTTATTTGTTTCCAAATACGGATTGTACTATGAATAATTGGGTTCTTATTATAATTTATGTTATTCAGTTTCATTGGAGAGAGGAGGATCGCTCCAATGTTTCTAGAGGAGCAATCCTCTTTCTCCATTACAATCCAGTCTACTTGCTGGGCGGAGTTATCCATCAGTTGAATCATGTTTTTAATATTTACTGACCAATAATAATACATAAAATTAGGTAGTGCTAAACCCCCCAATACTTTAGGTTTATTCAGATGAGTTTTTTGTATTCTATGTGATTTATAGTCCCATATAAAATTAGTGATATCTGAGTCAAGTTTTTAAAAAAACTTCTTAGGTAAGTATATAGGAATTGATTGAAATAGGTATAAAATTTGTGGTAAAAAGATCATTTTTATTGCGTTTATTCGGCCTATTAAAGACATCGGGAGCGTTTTCCAGAATTTAATTAGTGTATTTAATTTATTAAGTAGGGGGTCAAAATTTGCCCTGAACATACCTTGATATGTTCTGGTAATTTCGATTCCCAAATATTTAAATTTTTCTGTAGCTTTAAATTTTTCTGTAGCTATTTTAAAAGGGAATTTTAAAAGATGTGTTGAATCTTTCGGTTTTATTGACATAATTTCACTTTTATTCCAATTTATTCTATATCCAGAAAAAGATCCAAAGTCTTCAATTAAATTTAATATATTTGGTATAGTGATTTGAGGTTTTGTTATATACAGTAATATATCATCTGCGTATAAAGATATTTTATTATATGAGTCTTTAGTATTATATCCATGAATATCAGGGTGTATTCTAATTTTTTCTGCTAGCGGTTCAATAATGAGAGCAAACAGCTGTGGTGATAATGAGCATCCTTGTCTATTTCCCCTTGATAGTTGAAATTTCGAGGATAATATGTTATTAGTTAGTATTCTAGCTGTAGGTTTGTTATATAGTAACTTAATCCATAAAATAAAATTCTCTCCCAGTTGAAATTTTTGTAATACTTTATCCATATAATTCCATTCTACTTGATCAAATGCTTTTTCAGCATCCAGCGAAATAATTGATAATTCTTGATCTTCAGATTTGTGTGAGTGCATTATGTTGAGTAGACGTCGCATATTATTAGAAGAGTATCTCTTAGGGATAAACCCTGTCTGATCCGGGTTTATTAATTTACTAATGTATTTACTTAATCTTCTAGCTAATGTTTTCGCTAATATTTTTTGATCTGTGTTTAACAATGCTATAGCTCTATATGAACCAGGTTCTTCTAAATCTTTATTTTTCTTAGGTATTAATGTAATCGTTGATTCCGCTAATGTATCAGGTAGTATTCGTTTTTTAAAAGCGTATCGGTACATTTTTTGTAATCTTGGTATTAGTTTATCATAAAAGCTTTTATAAAATTCATTAGTAAATCCATCAGGGCCTGGTGTTTTTCCATTCTTTAATGAGTTTATTGTATCTTCTAATTCCTTAATTGAGATTTGTGCACCCAGTTCCTCTTGTTCCTTCAGCTCTAACTTTGGAAGATTACAGGTATCCAAGAACTTTGTGATATTATCGGAATCAATTATCGTTTTAGATGTATACAAATTCTCGTAAAATTGTGCAAATCTTTTATTAATATCCTTCGGTTGTTAATAATTCCCCTTTATCTGATTTGATCTTTGGTATAGTATGTTCCTTTTCTCGTTTTTTTTAGCTGACGAGCCAAAAGTTTATGCGGTTTATCCCCAAATTCAAAGTGCTCTTGTTTTGTAATTTGATAAAGTCTTATAAGTTTGGCAGATAATAATTTATTTAATTTAAATTTTAAAATTATTATTTTATTATGTTTATCTATTGATGGATCTTTAGCATTATCTATATCCATTTGTCTAATAAGTTCTTCTAACTGTCTTTGTTCATTCTTATTATTTTATTTTGAAAAGCTTGATATGAAATTATAATGCCCCTAATGTATGCTTTAAAAGATTCCCAAAATAAAGTAGGCGATATATCTGAAGTATCATTTGTTTGAAAAAAGACCTCCATTTGTTCTTTTAAATATATACTCGCTTGTGGATCTTTTAAAATTTGAGAATTAAATCTCTAGAACGATTTATTCTTAGACAATCCTTCCAGTTTTAAAAAGAAAGTTAGTGGGGAATGGTCTGAAATTGAATTTGTATGGTATATTGCATTAGATGTTTGGGGGATTAATTTTGTATCCAGCAGAAAGTAGTCTATACGTGAGTATGTCTTATGTACCATTGAGTAAAACGAATATTCCCTGCCAGTTGGATTAACAATTCTCCAAACATCTGCTATATTAGTGTTATTTATATAGGTATTGAGGAGTTCCCCAGTTTTCGATTTCATATTCCCTCTCTGTTTTTGACTTGATTTATCTAAGTACGGGTCTAAAACACAGTTAAAGTCTCCTCCTATTATAACATTTTGATAGTTTGACTCTGCAATTATGTTGAAAATTTCATTGAAAAAGTGGGTGTTATCAAAGTTAGGGGCATATATATTTACCAAAGTAAGTGGAGTGTCATGGATTTCTCCATTAACTATTAGGTATCTCCCTTCTATATCTGTTATAATATTCTTTGCTTTAAATGGTATACCTTTTCTTATGATGATTGACGTGCCTCTAGATTTTGAAGTAAATGAAGAATGGTATGTTTGACCTATCCATTTCGCCCTCAGTCTAACTTGGTCCTGAGGTTTTAGGTGTGTTTCTTGTAGGAAGGTAATGTCAGAGTTGTACAGTTTCAGCTGAGATAGTATCTTACCCCTTTTAATAGGTTCGTTAATACCTCTTATATTCCAACTACAAAATGAGATTCCTCCTAGGTTCTTTTGTGTGGTGTCATGCATTTTGAATAATTATAGTACCTTTGAATCTTGTGGTGCGTCCATATCCCAGGTCTTTAGGTATTGGGGGAATTTTTGAATTATTAAATTTTGCTGGTATGTCCATTTTACGCTTATCACTAAACACAAAACACAAACAAGTGGTTTTATGTGGTAAAAAAAAAACTAAAAAAGTGAGGCTACAGTGTCTAATATAGTCGGCACTGTAGCGAGTGTCCCACCTGTAGGTGGGAAAAAACCTTGTTTTGACTTCCATTGCGTTGTTACACAAATAGCTCCGCTCTCTTAGTTAATCATAACATATTAAAATATTAAAACGAGGCCTCACATTCAGATATATAATACAATTTTACCCTGATATTTCCTTATAACATATATATATATCGGAGTTTAATTATTAAACCAATATTTTTGACTTCAATAAGAATCAACTGTTGGTTGAAGGGGTTAACGAGACGTGCCCCTGGACATAAGCCAGGTGCTCGTTTCTCATCCCCTCCTCCCACTTATAGATAAGGTTACAATTTATTAAAAATTCATATTAGTATGTTAGTTCATTATTTTTTCTTTTTGTTTTGTTAGTATTCTAATCTAACCTACATAACTTGCTAAGTTGTTAATAGGATAAGTTCTTACAATTGGTTATAATATTTTAATCAATAAGCAATTATTTTCTGGTTTATATTCCAACTGTTCAGTTGTTTACACGTTTTGAACAGAAATTGTCCTTGATTCAACATTCCAAAGATAACAGTGTAACTATCCCCAGACAAAGCATTGCTTAGAATTGTACAGATCTGCCAAAACTCCCTTTCATTTCTGTTTTTCAACGATAGTTTGGGCATATTTGAATGCGTCTTCAGGCTTAACAAATGACTTTTCAAGACCATTAAAGGAAATACGCATTTTCGCGGGGTAAAAACCCCCAAATCTGATCCCTTCTCTCCCTCTTAAATGATCTTTAACCTTATCAAATTTGTTTCTTTTTTGCACAATTTCATACGGGTAGTCCCTGAATATCTTAATAGTGTCCTTGTCCATCCGCAGTTGTACACCATATTTGATTTTGCTCATAACATATTCCAGTTCTACAGTATCCCGAAATTTCACAATAATATGTCGTGGATAAGCTTTTCCCGCACCAGATCTTTGTTTAAATCTTGGGACACGATGAGCCACTTCGATTTTCGGTTCCTTGGAAAGATTCAACAGTTGTTTCAACAAGCCCATGGCAAACTCACGTACCTGCTCCCCTTCTGCCCCCTCTGAAACACCAAGAATTCTCAAATTCTGGCATCTAGAGCGAGCTTCCAGGTCCAGGCATTTGGCTGAGACTTTCTCCAGTTGAGTCACCATCTGTAGTGAAGCTTGTTCGTTTTCTCGCCTCATTTGCTCATATTCTTGCCTCAGTTTCGCCATGTCTTCAACCACTCGAGCTGTGTTTTTCTCCAATTCCGTAATTGTGTGCATACTTGCAGCTACTGTTTCAAGCACAACCGTGAACTTATCCGTAGTAGTTACATCCATCTTATCCAGTTTCTCTGATAGTCCATCTTTCACCTCATCAATTCGTTTATTCATAATGTCCAGTAAATCCATCATATTCTTCTGGTTACCAGCGTTTAAATCCTTCATCATCTTCTCCATTCCTTCCATCATTTTTGCCGTATTTTCCCTCATTTCCTTCTTATCTTCCATCCTATTTTCCTTCATTTCCTTCTTATCTTCCTTCATATTATCCGAAATCTCATCTTTCAAATTTTTCATTGATTTCTTCAAGTCATCAAAGTCTTTCTTAGATCTTGTATCCATTTCTGCAGCCACTTCACAGACTTCAGAGGTAACTTCAGAAGTAACTTCTGCTTCAGACTTATTCTGGTCTTTCAGCAGCTTTTTCACTGCTCTCTGAGGGCTCACAGCTGGAGACAGTTTACTCATTTAAAGGGCTTCAAACCACCGTTTAAAACATCGCGTTTAACGATGACGTCATCAGCGCGATAACCAGAAGCTCCGGTAAGGTTTTTAAAAACAATCCCGATTTCTGGACCCGTTTTACACGATAAATCGTGAAGTTTTTCGGGAGAGGAGCTAGGTGCACGTCTGTTAGTCTAACATGACGCCACCGGAAGTCCTTGTTTATTTGTCTGTCTGTCTGTCTGTCTGTTTATCTATCTAGTTATTTATATATTTATTTATTTATTGACCTGTTTATCTACTTATTTGTTTGTCTGTCTATTTATTTATTTATTTATTCATTTATCTATTTATTAATTGAATGTTTTTTTATGAGTACATATAAGTGTACACATATAAAACAGACAAACAATACTAGTGCAATAATATCAATAATAGTCTTAGTTCAGTGCTTATTTGAGGTTGTAGTGTTTAATAGCCTGATGGTTGCAGGGGAAAAGCTGCTCCTGAACGTGGACGTTACAGTTTTCAGGCTCCTGTACCTTTTTCCTGATGGCAGGGGTGAAATGAGAGCGCGACCAGGGTGGTGTTGGTCTCCGATGATGCTGGCTGCATTTTTGAGGCAACAACTTCAGTAAATCCTTTCGATGGTGGGGAGGTCAGTACCCGTCATGGTGGGGAGGTCAGTGTTCACCACTTTTTGCAATCTTCTTCGCTCCTGCGCATTCGAGTTGCCGAACTAGGCCTTGATGCAACCAGTTAATATGCTCCCTACTGTGAACCTATAGAAGTTGCATGATTAGGAAGTTTGTATCAATGGTTCAATGCTCCTTTATTCATTACATGTTTGTCACATTCTAATGCTGTATAAGGCGCTGGTCAGGCCACGTTTGGAGTACTGTGAGCAAATTTGGGCCCCATATCTGAGGATGGATGTGCTGGCTCTGGAGAGGGCCCAGAGGAGGTTTACAAGAATTATTCCAGGAATGAGTAGGTTAGCATATGATGAGCGTTTGACAGCACTCGGTCTTTACTCACTGTAGTTTGGAAGGTTGGGGGGTGACCTCATTGAAAATTACATAATAAGTAAAGACATAGATAGAGTGGATGTGGAAAGGATGTTTCCACTGGTGTGAGAATCTAGGACCAGAAGTCATAGCCTCAGAATTAAAGGGTGCTCTTTTAGAAAGGAGGTGAGGAGAAACTTCTTTAGTGAGAGGGTATTTAATCTGTGGAATTCATTGCTCCAGAGGGCTGTGGAGACCGTCATAGAGTCATAGAGTCATAGAATGAACAGTGTGGAAACAAGCCCACCAGCCAAAATGTCTCAGCTACACTAGTCCTACCTGCCTGCACTTGGTCCATATCTCTCCAAACCTATCATCTCCATGTACCTGTCTAACTGTTTCTTAACTGTTGGGATAGTCCCAGCCTCAACTACCTCATCTGACAGCTTGTTCCAGACACCCACCACCCTTTGTGTGAAAAGGAATAGACAGGCGATGTTTCAGACTCCATATCTTCAGACTCCATATCTTCCATTGGTTCCATTCGTATCTTTCATTCATTTATTTTCTGTACCCCTCAGATTCCTACTAAATCTTTCCCTCTTCACGCTCCAAATCCATCATCAAGTTTGCTGATGACACAGTGGTGGTGGGCCTGATCTCCAATAATGAAGAGATGGCCTACCTGGAGGAGGTGGCTGACCTGGCACTCCAGTGTCAGAACAACAGCTTCCCCTCTACCTGCCAACGGGGACACAGGGTGGCAAGGAAGCACCCTTACTTGGAAGTCAACTGTTTTCTCTTTTTTTTAATTTTTTTTATTTGACACATAGTGTCCAGATGTTCAGACCTGCAGACCTGCACAGTTCCAAGTTATCTGGAGATTTATGAATGCAATACAGGATTAGGTAAATTAAATGTCACGTAATACTATTAAATTGGTGTCACTCAATGTAAATGGGATGAATAATCCAGTTAAAAGGAGCAAGGTCCTGGCTAAACTGAAAAAAGAAAAGGCTCAGGTACTATTTTTACAAGAAACCCACCTGCCTCAACAAGAACATGAGAAATTTAAACGCTTTGGCTTTAGAAATGCATTTTATAGTTCCTATAAAACTAGCCAAAAGAGGGGAGTGGCTATCCTTATCACAAATGCAGTCCAATTTTAATGCTATAAAGAAGTCAGAGACAAAGAGGGAAGGTATGTATTAGTTAAAGGAAAGCTGGAAAACAAAGTAATGACACTGATCAATGTATATGCACCCCCAGAGAGTACCAATTTTTTTTTCAAAACTCTGTTTGACATTATTACTTTAGAGACTGAAGGTATTTTGATATGTGGAGGGGACTTCAATGTGGTTATGAATCATAATTTGGATACAACAAGCCTAAAAACCCCCAAGATGCATCTGACCAAGTTTATTAACACATCAGTGCAGGAAATGGGCCTAATTGATGTTTGGAGAGAACTTCACCCTTTAGAAAAGGACTACACACACTATTCAGTACCTCATTCAGTCTACTCCAGGATTGACTACTTTTTAATGAATACGGGTGAAAGCCACTGGATCTCAGAGTGTAAAATTGGGGTGGCAGATGTATCTGATTACAGTGCGATCACAGAAAAAGAAATACAGCTTGGAGGCTCAATGTGGGTATTTTGAATAATAAGGCTAATGTGGAACAAATAAGGGAAGAGATATAAAGGTACATAGAAGAGAATGATAATGGGGATGTGGATCCTGTAATATTGTGGGATGCTATGAAGGCAGTTATACGTGGAAAGCTGATCGCCCTGACATCATCACAAACGTATGAACATAAAGTAGAAAGTAGAAAAATTGAACAAATTTGAGAAAAAACATACAGGAGCAGTTGGTACGAAAACAGATTAAGGAAATAAGGGGGGAGATAGATGACATCCTCAGGCGAGATATGGAAAAAAAGACACGATTTGTAAAGCAGACTATTATGAAGCAGGTCCAAAAGCAACTAGACTCCTGGCCAGACGCCTGCGTAAACTGCAGGGCTCTAATACAATTCATAAAATAAGAGATCCTAAAACCAATCAATTATCACATGAGCCAGATGAAGAATATTTGAAGAGTACTATAAGAAACTTTATTCTAAACCACCATCAGCTGACGAAAGGACAATGACAAGTTTACTTAACGCACCCGACCTGCCATCCATTGGTGAGACACAAAATAATACCATTACATCACAATTTGTGGTTAAGGAGCTGGAAGCTGCAATCAGTAGACTTAAGGCTAGTAAATCACCAGGCAGCGATGGGTTTCCATCAGAATGATACAAGGCCTTTAAGAAAGAGCTAACACCTCTGCTCCTGTCTTGCTTTAACTGGACCCATAAAGAGGGCAGGGCTCCCCATCATGGAAGGAAGCAATTATTACCATTTTACCTAAGGAAGGCAAAGACAAAGAGCAATGTAAACATTTCAGGCCAATCTCAATTTTAAATGTAGACTACAAACTATTTACCTCAATCATTTGCAAAAGACTCGAGACTTTTGTACCAGATCTGATTAATGAAGACCAAACTGGATTTATTAGGGGGCGTCAAACACAGGACAATATTAGAAGAACCCTCCACATTGTGGATAATGCTAAAAAAAAGGATACAAATATGGTCCTGGTCAGTTTAGATGCAGAAAAAGCCTTTGATAGTGTTAGTTGGGTATTTTTATATGAAGTACTGAGAAGATTTGGTCTCAATGAAGATGCAATTCGGTGTATTAAAACAATATATCAGGAGCCTACAGCTAACATTAAGGTAAATGGAAACCTATCAAAAAGGATCCAGTTAGAGAGGGGCACAAGACAAGGATGCTGTCTTTCTCCTACTATCTTCATTTTGTATATTAAACCCTTAGCACAAGCAATAAGGCAGAGAGAAGACCTGCAGGGGTTCAAAATAGGGGGAAAGAACATATCATTGGTCTTTTTGTTGATGATGTCATTATTTTTCTTGAACGACCAGATATATGTCTCCCAAATCTAATGAACCTATATGAAACATATGGATACTACTCAGGGTATAAGCTGAATATAACAAAAACACAAATTTTTCATTCAATTATTCTCCATCCCAACAAATCAGTGAAATAATAATCTGAAATGGAATTCTAAAACGATGCGGTATCTTGGTGTAACTATAACCAAAACACTTTCCAACATGTTTGAAACTAGTTATAACAAAATTGAAGAAAACATCAAAAAGGATGTTGAAAGGTGGTCTACCCTTCCTCTAGACCAGTGCCAGAATACAAACAGTAAAAATGAATATCCTACCCAAGGTACTATATTTATTCCAATCTCTCCCAATTAGTGTTCCCCGAGACAAATTCATAGCCTGGATAAGATGATCTCTAGATTCATTTGGAATAGCTAAAAACCAAGAATAAATTAACAACACTTCAACTGCCGAAAAGCAAGGGTGGAATGGCTTTACCAAATCTGAGGAAATACTTTTATGCAGCTCAACTCAGACCTCTGGCTTGTTGGTGTAGACCTGATTAAGAATCTCGATGGAAAGAAATGCAAGGAAGATACAGGGTTGCCAGACCCAGACTTTGGTGGGAGACAAATATCTGAGAGTGGCTTTGAGACATGCTATGGATCCAATAGTAGCATTTACGTTAGAAATATGGAATACCAAAATAGTATTATTTCCGATCATATCCCGTTGACTTTTCTATTGAAATTTGAGGGAGTGCCGGGTAATAAATCTTTCTGGAGGTTTAACACACAAATCTTAAACAACCCACAAGGTTATAAATATCTAAAACAACAAATGACATTTTTTTTTAGACAAATGAGACACCAGGTATTTCACCTTCTTTATTATGGGAAACTTTCAAGGCATTTATCAGAGGAGTTATAATCTCATATCAATCTTCCAAAATAAAAAGAATAAGACAGAACAACTGATGTTAGAACAAGAAATTTGACAATTAGAGTTAGATAATGCCAAAGATCCATCTACAGATAAACATAATAAGATAATACTATTGAAATTTAAACTTAATCGAATTTTATCGACATGAGTTGTAAGATTATTCCAAATTACAAAGGAACATTTTGAATTTGGTGATAAGCCACATAAATTCTTAGCTCATCAATTGAATAAACAAGAAAAGGAAAATACTATCACTAAAATTAAATCAGAGAAAGGTGAATTACTAACATTACCTAAAAATAAAAATATTAACAAAATATTTGCTCAATTTTTATCAAAATCTATATACATCTAAAACTAAAATAGAAGATAGTAAAATTATAAAATTTTTAGATAACTGTAATCTTCCAAAACTTGACCTCTCTGAACAAGAGGAATTAGGAGCTCAGAAATAGGAGAAACAATAAAATCGTTGAAATATGGTAAGACGCCTGGACCAGATGGTTTTAGCAATGAATTTTACAAAAGATTTCACGAGATAACGGCTCCACGTTTAGTTTAATTATATACTCACGCCTTTAAAGAAAATAAACTACCAGAAACATTAGCTGAATCAACTATTACGCTTATACCAAAAAAAGATAAAGATTTAGAAGAACCGGGTTATTATAGAGCCATATCACTTTTAAATACAGATCAGAAAATTTTAGCAAAGACTTTAGTAAGAAGATTGAGTAAATATATTAGTAAATTGATAAATCCAGATCAAACGGGGTTTATACCCAAAAGACATTCATTTAATAATTTGAGACGCCTGTTTAATATAATGTACTCACATAAAACGGAAGAAGAAGATATATCAATTGTTTCTTTGGACGCAGAGAAAGCATTTGATCAGGTAGAGTGGCAGTATTTATATAAAGTACTGCAAAAATTTAGTATCGGAGAGAATTTTATTGTATGGGTAAAATTATTATATGATAAACCGACGGCAAGAATATTGACTAATAATATGTTATCTCCAAAATTTCAATTATCGAGGGGCAATAGGCAGGGATGTGCTTTATCACCCCTGCTATTTGTCCTTATGATAGAGCCCTTGGCTGGAAGCATAAGAACTCATCCGAATATTCGGGGATGTAATACGAAGGACTCAAATAATAAAATTTCATTATACGCAGACGATATACTTCTATACATTACAAATTCACAAACGAGCATACCACACTTATTAAATTTAATAGAGGAATTTGGTTCTTTTTCAGGATATAGAATAAATTGGAATAAAAGTGAAATCATGACGTTAAAACCTCAAGAATCGACACCTATTAAAATTCCCCTTTAAAATTGCAACAGAAAAATTTAAGTATTTGGGTATTCAAATTACAAGAAAATACAAATCATTATTTAATGCTAATTTTATGCCTTTATTAAATAAACTGAACGCGTTGATTAAATTCTGGAAAACACTTCCGTTGTCATTAATAGGCAGAATAAACGCTATAAAAATGATCTTTTTACCATAAATATTATACCGATTTCAATCTATACCATTATATATACCAAAAATCGTTTAAAAAAAACTAGACTCTAATATTACCAATTTTATTTGGGACTATAGATCACATAGAATTCAAAGAAAACACCTGTGTAAACCCAAAGACGTTGGGGGACTTTCACTTCCGAACTTTTTGTATTATTATTGGGCAGTGCATATTAAGAATATAATTTATAGGTTGGACAGTCCTACCCAACAGACAGAATGGATAAGAAAGGAGAAAGAGGATTGTTCTCCTTGTAATATAGGAGTGATCCTCTTCTCCCCGATAAAACTGAACAACACAATATATAAGTATAACCCAATTATACATAATACAATAAGAATTTGGAAACAAATAAAATTAACTTTAAAATTAAGAAACCTATCATTGTTTTTTTTATTTTTGTAAATATTTTTATTTTATTAGAAGTAAGTACAATTGTATACAATCATATTTTCATAATACATTTTATGTACAGCTTCTTATTTTTTTATTATAATAAAGAAGAAAAGAAAAAGAAATTAGATGATGAAGTATAGAAAAATGTGAGATATATAGTGTGTGGAGAAGAAAAATAGAGAGTGAAAGAGGAAAGTTAAAGAGTAGAAAATAGGAAAAAGAGAATAAAAGAAAAAAAAGGAAGAAAAAGTAAAAAGAAGTAAGGAGATCTTATTTATAATCTTGACCATCCCTCGCCCAGTCACGAGTTAGCTTTTTACAATTGTGTTGCACCATATGATTCCAAAAAGACGACAAATGGAGACCAACTCGTTGTGAATTGGTCAAATTTATCTATTAGGAGGAATCGCATTTCCTCAAGATGTGCAGTGTCCAACATACTTGCGATCCACATTTTGAGCGTTGGTATTGGTGTATTTTTCCAAAATTTAAGTATTAATTTTTTTGCTATGATTAAACCATAATTAAAAAATAATTTTTGAGATGGATTCAATTCATTCCCATCTTCCATTACCCCAAATACAATCAATTCATTATTAGGTTCCATTTTTATCTTAAATAATTTTGTGAATATTTCGAAAATATCACTCCAAAATCTATAAAGTTTTATACAGGAAACAAAAGAGTGTGTTATAGTCGCATCTTGGATTTTACTTCAGAGTCACGTGAGTGACTACGTGAAGAAGCCCCGTCTAGCCGCACACGCGTCATTATCGATCAGACGCATAGCGTTCATGACCGTGTGTGGAGGAGCAGGAGCGTAAAACAAAAGTAAAACAAAAGTCGGAAGATAAGTGGAGTTATTTTTCACTTACAGGAGCGTTTCCTTCCCATTTAGACTTGTTGGTGGAGCTCCACACAAGTTTATTATGGAGAAATGGGAAGGAGAGGCGGCCAGGGACGCACCGTAGTAAAACCCCAGATCCTAAGGGTAGCGGGCGTCAGTCAGGGGAGTCAGTGGCAGCGAAGCCATTAACTCCCGTTGTGGTCGAATGTGCGTTAAAACGCCGCGGGCGGGCGCAAAGCTGAGGAAAAAAAAAAAATCGGCCCGACCTGTAGACTCGGATGAGTCAGAACCGGAGGTATGCCCTCCTCAGGCAGGTAAGAGTATTACACTGCAAGGGTCAAAAACTTTTTAACTCCTTATGGGGCAGATGATTTGTAAAGAACCCCCACAGGAGGATTTAAGTCGGTGTTGGCCAATGAAGTATAGCACAGGAGGTGCCTTGGAACAGGCACAAGGGTGGCCTACAGGAGAGCCATCAGTACCTGTGCAGAAACATTAAAGAGGTTGGCCTGCAGGAGAGCCAGTGCCCAAAAATGCCAGAAAAAAGGCAAGTTATGTGTTGGCCTATTGGAGAGCCAGTACTAGAAATGCCTGAACAAAAGCCAGCACCGACAAATATAAAGAGTAAAAATAATGAAGCGTTGGCCTAGAATTGAGCCAGCGCCAGCAGCACCTGAAGCAGGGCTGCCTGTCCGTGGGCCTACAAGAGAGCCCGCGCAGGGGGAATCTGGCAGAGACTTACCTGAAACAGGGGAGCCAGAAATTACCCAACATAAAAATGAATATCTAGATTTAGATGATGATTTAAATGAGGACCAGAGCCCATTATCAGAGCCAAAAATGTTCCAAGGCTGGCACAAAACTTTGCTGTTCCCAGAGTAACAGGGGAACCTTTGAGAGGAAATAGCTATGACTATAAATTATCTACTCTCCCATCAGCCCAGGAATTAACCATGGATTAGACTATCAAAAAATATGAGACCCGGGAAATTGTAGCAGTTACAGCAGTGAATAAACTTGATATGGGTAATTTGAGCAGTGGTTTACGCTCACAAGAATTGAAATTACACAAGTGCTGAAATTTCTGGGGTCAGTGGTTTGGATGAAGGTTATATATCGTATTCACAACAAAATGTAGCACTCATGTGTAGTGCGCACTTTGAAATAAATTGTATTCATAAAAATGCAATAAGACCAAATATTCATCCTAAGTATGCAGGCTCTGCAAACCATGCAATATACAAATGCCTAAATCTGTTTTGGAGAAAATCTAGCAAAGAAACTAAAGGATCACCTATGCTGAGCAGAGTGGTGAGAAGGCAGTATCCCTACAGGCGAAATGTGGTGCTGGAGAAGGAACAATCCTATCATTCTCGTATACACGTTGACGTGCTGCACCGAGGATACGTGGAGGTTACAATGTGCCTACTAGAAGGGGACAACAACTGCCGGTGGCAAACCCCGAGGTAAGGGGGCTTGGTCTGGTAAGAAACACAACAAATGTTTCACACTCACAAATAGGGGGAAGGTTACGATTCTTCCTAAAAGAATGGCAATCAATAACAAATGATTCATTTATTCTATGTAGCATTGTAGGATTCAAAATTGAGTTCTCTCCACGTTTGGATCCTCCAATTCAGCATAATTCAAACTGGTCACGGATTTTTCTCAAAGGAAGAGAATGGGTTGATCAAAGGAGAATTGAAAAATTTTATGCAGAAAAGGATGATATAAATGTCAGTTTGTGTCAAATATTCTCCTAGGAATATTCTCCTAGAAAAGGGATGGTGGACATAGAATCATTTCCGATCTGACAAATCTTAACGTTTATGTACAATAGAAACATTTCAAAATGGAAACATTTACTAATGCCATTTAGCTAGTCACAAAGAATTGCTATAAGGCAAGCATAGATCTGCAAAATGCATATTATTCTGTGGCAATGCATGTTAATGATCAAAGATATTTGAAATTTAGATGGATGAGTCAGTTATGGCAATTTAAAGCATTGCCCAATGGTCTGATTTCAGCACCAAGATTATTCACTAAATTGCTCAAACCAAATTTTAGCTCTGTTAAGAGCTGAGGGCCATGTATTAATGGCTTATTTAGATGATATCCTCATTGTAGGGGACACTTTGGCTGCTGCAAAATTGTCAGTATCCAGAGTCAAATACATTTTGAGAAATTAGGTTTCATTATTCACCTACAAAAATCTAAATTGTTACCAAGCAAAAAGATTGATTACCTAGGGTTCACAATTAACTCTGAACACATGGTAATCACTTTGCCAAAAGATAAAAAGCTGCAGTTAATTGAAGGTTGCATAAAACCCATTAACGAAGACACACCTTCAATTAGAGAAGTGGCAAGTTTGCTAGGCAAATTAATTGCAGGGTTTCCAGCGGTCACGTTTGGACCATTGCATTATCAATGTTTACAGAGAGCTAAGGTACACGCATTAAAAATGAATAGAGGGCATCTTGATAGGCCCATGAAATTAACAATTCAATCCATTACAGAAATAGAATGGTGGATTAACAATGTTTCTAATGCTTCCAGAAAAGTTCTGGTAGAAACACCTTCCGTCACTCTACAGACTGATGTAAGTGTGCTGAGTGGGGCGCTACTAACATGATTTCCAGCTGTGGAGGTAGGTGGAATGTGAATGAAGTACCTTTGCTGGAAAATCTGGGAATCAATTATCTAGAGCTATTAGGTGCATTTTACGGCCTTAGAGCTTATTGCACTGATATGGGAAATGTGCATGTTCAGGTACAGGTTGACAATACTACAGCTGTAGCATACATAAATCACATGGGTGGTATAAAATCAGAATCATGTGATAAATTGGCAAATAAAATTTGGACCTGGGGTATTGCCAGAAAAATTTGGCTGTCAGCAATATATTTACCAGGTAAAAATTAATACAATTGCAGACAAAAGATCACGTAAATTTAATGATAAAATAGAATGGATGTTAAATCGGAAAATATTCACACAAATTATCACACAATTTGGAATGCCAGAAATTGATCTGTTTGCATCAAGATTGAACCACCAGTTGCCTAAGTATGTGTCATGGTAACCTGATCATGGAGCAGTAGTGGTGGATGCTTTCTCGCTACATTGGGGTGGTATGTTTCTGTATGCTTTTCCACCATTTTGTTTAATCCACAAATGCATACAGAAAATTAAACAAGCTTCAAGCCTCAGGGATTTTGGTAGTACCAGATTGGCCTACACAGGTATGGTACCCACTGGTGTTAAAAATGATCAAAAAACCCCTTATGGTTATTCCAAAGCAGATTAAACTGCTTGTACACCCTGTGACTAATGAATCACATCCTTTACATAATCGTATTGGTTTGTTGATTTGCAGATTCTAAGAAGGCATATCTTGGAAAAGGATTATCAGACCGTACGGTGGATGTTATGACAGCAGCCTGGAGGAATAGTACCCAGAAGCAGTACATTTCCTATATAAAGAAATGGGAGGTGTTTTGTTCAGGAAAGAATATTGCATATAACACAGTAGAAATTTCAGATGTAATAGAGTTTCTTTCAACTCCACACTATGAATTGAAATTATAGTGCAATTAATACTGCACGAAGTGCACTCTCTGCATATTTAAGCAGTGAATCAGAACAAACTCCAATTGGAGAACATCCTTGGGTCTGTAGGTTTATGAAAGGAATTTTCAACTCTAATCCTCCCAGACCCAGGTATACAGAAATTTGGAATGTAAAAGATGTACTGATGTTCCTAAGGAGTTGGAATCCAGTTGAAACCCTGTCATTATCCAAAATTACCATGAAATTGGTTATGCTCATGGCATTAGTTTCAGCGCAGAGAGTTCAAACATTACAAAACCCAGAATTGATAGAATGAAAGTAGGGCAAAATGCCGTGACATTCTATGTCTATGATTTACTGAAGCAAAGTAGACCTGGGTCCGCAGGATGCAAGTTGGAATTTTTAGCATTGCCTACAGATTCACGACTGTGTGTAGTAACATATGTGAAATGTTACATAGAAACAACAAAAGTTTTAAGAGGCGCCGAATTGGCAATTTTTATTAGTCATAAAAAGCCTCATAAGAAAGTATCAACACAAACAATTTCACGATGGTTGAAACAGGTGTTGAGATATTCAGGTATTGATACTGATAAATTTAAATCTCCTTCCACGAGGGCGGCATCAACATCAGTGGCCAGGGATTCAGCTTGCCAATAGACCTTATTCTCGCGGCCGCAGGATGGGCAAGTGAACAGATGTTTCACAAGTATTACCACAAGGAGATTAAAGATCTCAGAGGGTTTGGTGATGCCGTGCTGGATACAGTATTAAATCCCCCATTATAAATGGGCCTAATATTTGTTATTTTATTAAAACAAATAAAACCATTAACTGATTACATTCAAATGTTGTGGTTATGCATTGTTGATTGTGCTTACTCAAATAGAGTCAATCGATGCAGTGAACACCTGGATTTGAATCCACGGTGTGAAATCACAGAGCTTTGAAATCTTCACGTAGTCACTCACGTGACTCCGAAGTAAAATAGTAAGATTAAACGAGAACTTACCAAGTTTGAAGTTTGATCTTTATTTTATGAGGAGTAACGTTGAGGGATTACGTGCCCTCTGCTCCCACCCTCATAAAAGGATCAAGCTGGTAGTTCTAAGTCTTTATGCATCTTACTATCATACTTCAGTAATTATCGTCTGTGATTGTCACTCCGCTGCTTTGAAAGATTGACGCGTGTGCGGCTGGACGGGGCTTCTTCACATAATCCCTCAACATTACTCCTCATAAAATAAAGATCAAACTTCAAACTTGGTAAGTTCTCGTTTAATCTTACTATTAAACATTTATCGCAAGTGGGGGATATATTTGGGTAAAATGTATTTAATCTTGTTTTTGAGTAATACAATCTATGTAAAATTTTAAATTGAATTATATTATGTATTGCATTAATCGAACATTTGTGAATGTATGTCAAATACTTTTCCCATGTAACCGTCGTAATTTTTATCATTAATTCCCGTTCCCACTCTTCTCTAATTACCTCAGTTGCAGGTAAATCTGAAACCTATCATTGTTAACGCCAATAGTGAATAATCCTTCATTTAAACCCTCTTATTGATAAAACATATAACCAATGGGAAAGAATGGGAATTAAAAGGATCGGCGATATGTATGAAATGGGAAATCTGTTATCATTCCAACAATTACAATTAAAATTTAAGCTGAAAAATAACCAATATTTTAAATATCTTCAGGTCTGCGACTTCAAGAAGAAATACATACAAAGTCACCAAACTATAACTTTAGACCCACTGGAAGAAGCAATGAATATTAAGGCTGACTCAAAGAAATTAATATCATATTTATATAATAGTATTTTAAATATAGAACTACCATCGACAGAGGCACTTAGAGAAGATTGGGAACGAGAATTAATGATAAAAATTACAAAAGAAACATGGGAAAAGTATTTGATATATATACACAAATGTTCGATTAATGTAAGACATAACTTAATTCAATTTAAAATTTTACATAGATTATATTATTCAAAAACTAGACTGAATAAATTCTATCCAAATACTTCCCCCATTTGTGATAAATGTTTATCTCAAAATGCCACTATAACACACTCTTTTGTTTCCTGCATAAAACTTTATAAATTCTGGAGCGATATCATTGAAATATTTACAAAATTATTCAAGATAAAAATGGAGCCTAACACTGAAATGATTATATTTGGAGTAACGGAAGACGGGAACAAATTGAACACATTTCAAAATTCATTTTGTAATTATGGGTTAATAACGGCAAAAAAACTTATACCTAAATTTTGGAAAAACACACCCCTACCAACGCTTAAAATGTGGATTTCAAACATGTTGGACACCGCACATCTTGAAGAAATGCGATTCCTCCTAATAGTCAAATCAGACCAATTCTTAACGGGTTGGTCTCCATTTATCGACTTTTTGGAAGCATATGGTGCAACAAAATTGTAGAAACCAACTGTTTCAGGACTGGGTGAAGGATGGTCAAGAATATAAATAACGATCTCCTATAATTTCCTACTCTCTACTCTTTCTCTTTCTTTCTCCTTTTTTTTCCTTCACTTTCCCTCTTTCACCCCTTTTTCCTTTTCACACACCATACATCACACGTTTTTTTATTTTTTATTATCTATTCTCTCTTTTTCTCTTTCATTATTAAAAAAAATAAGAAGCTGTACATAAAATGTAACATGCCAATATATATTAGGCACCTTGGTGCCATATTACTGTACTTACTTCTAATAAAATAAAAGAAAAAAGAAAAAAAAGAAATATGGAATGTTATAGTGGAAAAATACAAATTAAAAAGAGGGGTTCATGCATTGAAGTGGTTCGCATATGACTCAAAGGTTAAGCCAGGTGTGTTTGATTCAAGATTCAAAGAATGGGCACAAAAAGGCATAACGGCAATGTATACAGGTTCAGAAAATGGCGAGTTTATGAGCTTCCAAGATTTAGTCAAAGTATGGTCTCGAAAACAACGATTTTTTTAGATACTTGCAATTAAGAGACTACTTTACAAAAGAGATAAGGCCAGAACTAGATGAAACTTCAAATAATGTGATCAAGTTGATTGTGGATGCATACAAACAGAAGGGGTCTCGGGTCATCTCTGCTTTATACCAAGCTCTGGTGGGAAGCGGGGGAGAATCAACGCTCTACATAAAAACAAAATGGGAAGCAGAATTAAAAATTCAAATAACAGAAGAAGAATGGTAACAAATGTGTGAAAAAATGTACATCCACAAACTCACTAGTATGGAGAGAATTTTGCTGGAAGAATCTAACTCGCTTTTTTATAACACCCAAAATAAAAAGCAGACAACTTGCTGTCCAACAACACCGTTGGAGGCTGTGCGGGAGTACGGAGGCAGACCACTCGCATATTTTCTGGAACTGTGTAAAGATAAGGCCATATTGGGAAAATGTTAATGCAGTTGTTAAAAATATCTTGGGTTATAAAATCCCAAATACCTGCCCTGTGATGTATCGGGGCACATTAAAGATACAGTAAAGAAAGAAGTTAGATATTTGATCAAAGTTTTGCTTGCAGCTAGTAAGAAGGCCATTACCAGGCAGTGGCTTAATGAAAAAAGTCCAAAACAGTGGTTAGAAATTGTGCGAGACATCTTTAATATGGAGAAACTGACATATTCCTTGAGAGTCAAGGAGAATTCATTTGAGATCTGGGGAAAATGGACCGTTTATTTGAGTTATGACCAATTAGATAAATGCAGAGTTAGATATGGGAAGATTGTGTTATATAGAATTAGATGGTATGTTTGTGTGAATATTGAAATATCTGCAGATAACGAATCAATGTAAGTTTTTTTTTAAATTTGGTAAGTGAACCACATGGTCTTATTCCATTTTTAAAAGTTATTTATTTTTTTCCCCCTATCTCATTATTTTTTTAGTTTGATTGTTGTTTTTCTTATTTTGTTTTATTTATGGTGATGGTGTTGCACTGTTTTGTATATATCTCTGAAAATTAAATAAAAATGTAAGTGAAAAAAAAGAATGTTTCTAAAATTAAGGAGCTGATTGTGGGCTTTAGAAGGGCAAAACAACCGAGGACATACATACCACTGGGGATAAATGGGACTACTGTGGATAGGGTGAGCAGCTATAGATACCTGGGAGTCCAAATCACAGCGGATCTGACATGGACCAGACACACTGCTGCAGTGGTGAGAAAGGCAAGGCAGCGCCTTTACCACCTCAGCTAGCTGAGGAAATTCAGTCTCTCTGACGATCCTGCAGTCCTTCTACTCTGGTGCTGTAGAAAGTATCCTGACTGGAAACATCCCGATCTGGTTTGGCAACAGCTCTGCCCAGGGCAGGAAAGCTCTGCAGAGAGTAGTGCATTTGGCCGAACGCAGCATGGGAACTACACTCCCCAACCCCCCTCCCCCCTGCAGGACCTACACACCAGGAGGTGCAGATACAGAGCCAGCAAGATCATGAAGGACACCTACCACCTCTGCAACAGACTGTTCCAGCTGCTAAGGTTAGGTAAGCTTCTCCGCTGTCACACTGCAAAAACAGAGAGGATGAGACGGAGTTTCTTCCCACAGGCCATCAGGACTGTAAACTCTGATCTCACTGGGGCGTAATTACTTTGGTGTCTTTTTTAAAAATGTAACCTAGACTAAGTGGGACCCGTTGGGTCCCAGCTTCACACGGGAGGACTGGTCCCCCAACATAATATTGCACCTCTCCATCAATTCCAATATTGCGGGCCAGTGGGCGGCCTCTCGACTTTGGGTCTTCCACAGTCAGCGGCACCTGTGCAATCAGCTTGACCTCTGCACTTACAGGAAATTAATCAATCAGCGCAACCTCTGCACTCACCGGAAATCCACATGGTCACAGAGAGAAAACACACACACACACGCACGCACGCACGCACACACGCATGCACGCGCACACACACACACACATGCCGAGGTCAGGATGGAACCCGGCTCATAATTTCTAGGAGAGCAGAATTAGGCCATTCATCCCATCAAGTCTACTGCGTGCACATTAGGGGCAACTTTACAGAGGCCAACGAACCTGCAAATCTGCATGTCTTTGGGATGTGGGAGGAAACCGGAGCACCTAGAAGAAACCCACGTGGTCACAGAGAGAACGTGCAAACACCATACATACACACACACAGCACCCAAGGTCAGGATCGAACCCGGCTCACAAGTTCATAACTTTTCGGAGAGCAGAATTAGGCCATTCAGCCCATCAAGTATACTCCGTCATCAATGACTCCGCCATTCATTATTTCCCTCTCAACCCCATTCTCCTGCCTTCTCTCCATATCACCTGACACCCGTACTAATCAAGAATCTGTTCTTCTCTGCCTTCAAAATATCCATTGACATGGGCTCCACAGCCACCTGTGGCAATGTTCCCGCTCCACGTGGCCGCACGGGTGGATCAGCCTCACGGAGCAGCAGAGCAGCGGTGGAGGGCATCAACAACATCGCCTGGCCACGCCAACCCCTGCAACCCCGATCCAGTGCCATCGCCAGGACAACGGGCCTTTACGGCCACGTTAAGATGCTAACACTTTTAACAACTCTGACCTTAAAATATACAAGATGGTGCCGGAAACGTGGTGACACTTGTGTACTGCCTCAGTAGAATCTACTATTCTTACACCTTTGGACTTAAGTATGACACTGCGTACGTGTAGTAAGCTTTCCCTGAACCTCGGTACATGTACCATTATACCATTGAACCAGTGAATCTTCGGCCCACCGAGTCTACGTCAACCATTCAGATTCAGATTCAGATTCAGAAAACTTTATTGTGTGTCGTAACAGAAAATCTTCTTTGACGTGGCTCAACATACAAACAGGACAATGTACTGATAAGCAGTCATACAACACAGATTTCTGCGAGCACACACCGTGTGTATAGATCTTAAAAGCAAGTATAAAGATTAAAAGCTGTAAAAATAGACAAGATGAAAGTTGTGGATACGTGTAAGTGACAGTGCGTCAGGGTTAATTTGTCCATTGTTAATTTTTTATTTAAGCTGTTTATGGCAATGGGTATGAATGAGTTTTTGTGGATGTTTTTCTTAGATAGGGGGACTTTATATCGGCGGCCTGATGGCAGAAGTTGGAAGGACTTGTGCAGGGGGTGGGTGGGATCCTGTGTAATGAGGTTGGCTTTCCTTTTAACTGCCTGGGTGTGGAGTACTGATAATTGATTTTGAGTTTTGCCAGTTATTTTGCTTGCTTGATTGATGATCCGGGAAAGCTTTGATTTGTCTTTGACAGAGGTGAGGGTGAACCAGGATGTGATGTTAAAGGTGAGTACAGATTCTATAAGTGATTTATAGACAGCTGTTAAAATGTCCTGTCTGACATCAAAGCTCCTGAGTTTCCTCAGCAGGAACAGGCGTTGCTGTGCCTTCTTGTACACAGAGTCTGTGTGCTGGGAGAAGGACAGGCGGGTGTCAATCTCTGTGCCCAGGTATCACCTGTTCAGGTTATCCCACTGATAGGGATATCAGTTCTATATCCTGATATTGGTTCCATGTTATCCCACTTTCTAATTCACTTCCTACACATTACGGGCAATTTGCAGAGCATAATTAACCTACAAACTCACATGTCTTTGGGATATGGGAGGAACCGGAGCACACGGAGGGAACCCACATGATCAGAGAGACATACTGTATAGGAACAAGCCCTTCAGCCAAATTTGCCCATGACGACCAAGATGCCCTGTTTACACTAGTCTCACCAGCCTGTGTTTTGCTTTTACCCCTCTAAACCTTTCCTATCCATGTATAGGAAGGAACTGCAGATACTCATTTAAATCAAAGATAGTCACAAAGTGCTGGAATAACTCAGTGGGACAGGCAGCATATCTGGAGAGAAGGAATGGGTGACCTTTCGGGTCGAGACCCTTCGTCAGACAGAGATTCAGAGGAAAGGGGAACGAGAGATATAGATAATGATGCAAAGAAATATAGAACAAATGAATGAAAGATATGCAAAAAAGGCCTATTTCATTGTCAGAGTGAGGCTAAACGCAAATTAGAGGAACAGCAACATATTTCGCTTGGGCAGCTTACAACCCAGTAGTGTGAATATTGACGTCTTTAACTTCAAGGAACCCCTGCATTCCCCCTCTCTCCATCCCTCCCCCACCCAAGCTGCACCAGCTTCTTGTTCTTAGCTAGCAAACAGCCAACAATGGCTTGTTTCCTTTATCATTGAAACTTTTTAGCATATCTTTAAATCACTTGTTCTATATCACTCTACATCACCGTCAATATCTCTTGTTTCCCTTTCCACAGAATCTCAGTCTGAAGAAAGGCCTCGACCTGAAACATTACCCATGTCTCCTATCGGTGTATCCGGCCAATAGGTCCACAGGGAGAACGTACGCGCAGACAGCACCCAAGGTCAGGATTGAACCTGGGTCTCTAGTACTCCGAGGCAGTAACTTTATCAGATGTGCCATTGTGCCAACCTATGGCAGTGCACATATCCTCTGAACAATTAAACAAACAGCCAGGGGTCAATGGCTTTGGTAAAGTTCAACAAGCTGGACTTAACGGTTCACATAGGTTCAGCTGGCAGCAAGCAATAAATTCTGAATCCATTCCACCATCCAGTATTTCTATTCTCTTATCACTTTGACAGCCAGTACATTACACGTTCAATCATCCCAGCCCAGGATTGGTTGGCGATGATTCATGGCTTTTCGCAAATGCTACATTGCAGGTGGAGCCAACTTTGTGGTCAGATGGTTCTGAGGCACATAAAAGGCCTGATTCACTCAGCACACATCACCCCGAGTCTGACTGCTCACCGCGAACATGTCGTGCCTTTGTATCCTCCTGGTCATCCTCATTGCAGCCACCGCCGTCGGTAAGTCTTCGTCTGAGGAGGTCCATGGGCATGAAAGATGACATAGTTTGAGGTTGAATTTAGTTTATAGTCACTTGTACCGAGGTACAGTGAAAAGCTTTTGTTGCGTGCTAACCAGTCAGCGGAAAGATTATATACGATTACAATTGAGCCGTCCACAATGTACAGATACACGATAAAGGGAATAAGATTTAGTGCAAGGTAAAGTTCAGTAAAGTCTGGTCAAAGATATTCTGAGGGTCTCAAATTAGGTATGCAGCAGATCAGGACTATTCTATACTAATTTGTGGGATGGTTCAGTTGCCTGATAACAGCTGGGAAGAAACTGTCCCTGAATCTGCAGGTTTGCAGTTTCACACTTCTGTACATTATGCCTGTTGGGAGAGGGGATAAGAGGGAGTGGTCAGGGTGTGATTCATCCTTGATGATGCCCTTGCCGGGGCAGCATGAGGTGCAAATGAAATAAATGGAAGGGAGGTTGGTTTGTGTGATGGTCTGGGCGGCGTCCACAATTCTCTGCAATTTCTTGCGGTCTTGGATGGAGCTGTTCCCAAACCATGCTGTGATGCATCCCGATAAAATGCTTTCTACGATACATCTGTAGAAGTTGGTGAGAGTTGTTTGGGGACAGATGTTTGTGGAGGCCAAGTCAATGGATAATTTTTGATAAAATACGATTTGATACAATAGAAATGTATTCATCCCAGGAGGGAAATTGGTCCAAGGTAGAGATTGACCGATTCATGATTAGTAAGGGTGTCAGGGGTTATGGAGCGAATGCAGGTGAATGGAGCTGGGAGGGAGAGATAGATCAGCCGTAAGATCATAAGATCATATCATAAATGATAGGAGCAGAATTAGGCCATTCAGCCCATCAAGTCTACTCTGCCATTCAATCGTGACTGATCTATCTCTCCCTCCAAACCCCATTCTCCTGCCTTCTCCCCATAACCTCTGACACCCGTACTAATCAAGAATCTATCTATTTCCTGCCTTAAATATATCCACTGGCTTAGCCTCCATAGCCTTCTGTGGCAAATATTTCCACAGATTTACCACCCTCAGACAAAATAAATGTCTCATCATCTCCTTCCTAAAAGAAGGTCCATTAATTCTGAGGCTATGACCTCCTAGACTCTGCCGCTAGTGGAAACATCTTCTCCACATCCACTCTATCCAAGCCTTTCACTACTCTGTATGTTTTCAATGAGGTCCCCCTCATTCTTCTAAACTCCATGAGTGCAGGCTCAGTGCTGACAGACGCTCATCATAGCTTAATTTACTAATTCCTGGGAGCATTCTTGTAAACCTCCTCTGGACCTTCTCCAGAACTTGCACATCCTTCCTCAGATATGGTGCCGAAAATTGCTCACATTATTTCAAATGCAGCCTGAACAGAGCCTTATAGAGCCTAAGCATTACATCCTTGATTTTGTATAAAAGCCCTCTAAAAATAAATGCTCGCATTAAGTTTTCTTTCTTTCCTACCTATTCGACTTGCAGATTAACTTTTTGGGAATCCTGCACCAGCACCCCCACAAGTCCCTTTCCACCTACGATTTCTGGATTCTCTCTCTATTTAGAAAAGAATCAACGCCTTTATTCCTACTACCAAAATGATGAACTCCACACTTTGCTACACTATATTTGGTCTGCCCCATCTCTGCCCACTCTGCCAACCTGTCCAAATCATCCTGCAGAGTCCCTGTTTTCTCTAGACTACCTGCCCCTCCACCTATTTTCATTTCATCTGCAAACTTGGTCACAAAGCCTTCAATTCCCTCATCCAAATCATTAATATACAACATGAAGAGCAGCAGCCCTAGCACCGAGCCCTGCGGACCTCTGTTAGTCACTGGCAGCCTACCAGAAAAAGCCTCCTTTATTGCCAATCTTTATCTTCTGCCATCCAGCCAACCAGATATCCATGCTACTATCTGCCCTTTGATACCATGGGCTCTCATCTTCCTTAGCAGTCTCCCGTGTGGCACCTTGTCAAAAGCTTTCTGAAAATCTAGGTAAACAACATCTACTGCATCTCCTTTGATTGAATGGCAGAGTAGACTTGATGGGCCGAATGGACTAATTATGCTCCTAGAACTTATAACATGAATTTCTAGTATAAATCAGTTATACTAGGCAGGCATTGAATGGACAGTGAGAAGGAGGTGGTCACCTTGAATGAATTGCCTGAGAACAGGAACATTTTCTTGGGTTACATGCAGTTATCGTCAGCATCAAAGTCTCTCCATAGCCTGGCTGGAGGTATTCCATTTCTGTGTGGGGATGTTTGTGTTTCCTACCTATAGATCTATTGGGAAATGGCAATTTGGTGAAGCCTTGGGCCTGTGTTTGAAAAGTGATTATATACATGATTTAATAAAGGCAATAATCACACAATTCTGTTTATTTCACAGATTCTCATCCAATTGTATACGGAGGTAATGTTTTTTGTTCAGCTTATCTTTCACTTTAGGGAGAACAGAATAATGGTATGTGAAATTTTTAAAACTACGGTTTGGAACCTTTGAGTGCGTATCGATTATCTTCTGATCCCCTGTCTTCAATCATAGCGACTAAAGGAAAGAATCCTTGAAACAATTTAAAAATCTGTCACTGAATTAGAAACAGCCTGTTTCCTTTATTGTCGTTACTTTCATTCATTTGTTTCATGCATATCTTTCCTTCATTTGTTCTATATCTCTCTACATCAACGTCCATTTCTCTCATTTCCTTTACCCTCTCACAGTCTGAAGATTGGTCTCGACCCGAAACATCACCCATTCCTTCTCTCCAGAGATGCTGCCTTTCCCTCTGAGTTATTCCAGCATTCTGCGTCTATCTACCATCAAGTACTTGCTCGGCTTTGCCTCACCGAACCCCACCTCTCATTTCCAGTTTTTTCGTCCCCCTCCCCTATTCCTATCAGTCTTAAGAAGAGTCCCAACCTGAAACATCATCTGTCCATACCCTCCACAGATGCTGCATAACATCATCTGTCCATACCCTCCAACTGTTTATTTTGGATAAGCCTGAGAAATGTTGAGCGAATGACAACTTTATCTTTATCTTAGTTTGATCGTTAAAATAACTATCATTTGAGTGAAAAATGTTTACTTTCAAATTGTTCTCTTGAACCATGCTTATTTTAATCTCTTTCTTGAACAGGTAACCATGGTGGTTACTACGGTAATTACTTTTTTGCTAAATTTCATCTCTAATTTTACCAATTTTTTAAGGCCATGTTCCAAGAATATTGCCAGGGCTAGAGGGCCTGAGCTACAGGGAGAGGTTGAGCAGGCTCGGTCTGTTCCTAGGAGGATGAGTGGTGATCTTATTGAGGTGCATAAAATCATGAGAGGAATAGATCGGGCAGATGCACAGAGTCTCTTGCCCAGAGTAGTTGAATCGAAGCCCAGAGGACATAGGTTTAAGGCGAAGAGGAAAATATTTGATTGGAATCTGAGGGGTAACTTTTTCACACAAAGGCTGGTAGGTGTATGGAACAAGCTGCCAGAGGAGGTAATTGAGGTAGGGACTATCCCAATGTTTAAGAAACAGTTTGACAGGTACATGGATGGGACATGGCTGGATGGATATGGACCAAATGCTGGCAGGTGGGACTAGTGCAGCTGGGATGTGTTGTGTGGGCAAGTTGGGCCGAAGGGAGTCTTTCCACACTGTGTCATTCTATGATTCGATGACTCCATGTTAAAAACTATGTCATTCTAATAATGGTGAATGCTACAATTACTCAGCAGGCTGGCGCGACAGAGTCATGTTTCAGGTCTATAATCTTTCATCAGATATAGGCATGGTCATAGAGCAACAATGCAGAATGCTGGAGGGTGGCCCAGTGGCGCACTGGGTAGAGCCGCTGCCTCACAGCGCCACACAGCACAGGTTCGATCCTGACCTCGGCTGCTGTCTGTCTGTGTGGGGTTTGCACATGGGATTCCTTCGTGTGCTCTGGTTTCCTCCCACGTCCCGCAGGGCGCGGATTTGTAGGTTTAATTTGCCCTTTGTAAAATCACCCCATAGGATGGAGGGAGTGGATGAGAAAGTGGGATAACGTAGTATTAGTGTGAACGGTGATCGATGGCTGGCAGGGAATGAATGGGCAGGAAGGGCCTGATTCCAAGATGTATAGTTGATTTCATTTCAATTCATTTCCATGCTATGTCTCTAAACTAAATTAAAGTCAGTGGGTCGGGCAGTATCTGTGGAGGGAAATCGAGAGATGGTCATTCCATGAGCTTCGTTTTAGTTTTACTTTGAGATACAGCACGGAAACAGGCCCTTCGGCCCACCGTGTCTGCACCGACCAGTGATCCCCGCACACTAACCCTATCCTACACGCACCAGGGACAAATTACAATGATACCAAGCCAATTAGCTGACAAACTCTGTACGTCTTTGTAGTGTGGGATGAATCCAAAGATCTTGGAGAAAACCCACACAGGTGACAGGGAGAACGTACAATCTCAGTGCAGATAACACCTGTAATATGGGTCTCTGGCGCTGTGACGCAGCAACTCTATTACTGCACCACTGCCACCTCTAGTTTTAGATTTGTTACCTCAGGAAAAGACTGTGAGCGTTCACCTTATTATTGCCACCAGTGGGAGAGTTGGAGACTCTCCCACTAGTGGAAACATCCTCTTCACATCCACTCTATCCAAGCCTTTCACTAATTTGTATGTTTTCAATCAGGTCCCCCTCATTCTTGTAAACTCCAGCGAGTACAGGCCCAGTGCCCAGGAATGCTCATCATAGGTTAACCCATTCATTCCTGGGATTATTCTTGTAAACCTCCTCTGGTCCCTCTTCAGAACCACCACATCCTGAGATATGGTGCCCCAAATTGCTCACAATATTCCAAATGCAGCTGTACCAGCGCCTTATAGAATCTCAGCATTACATCCCCATTTTCTGTATACAAGCGTTCTTGAAATAAATGCAAGCATTGAATTTGCTTTCTTGCAGATTAACTTAATGGGAATCCTAACCAGCACCCCAAAGTCCCTTTCACCAATTTCTGTATTCTCTCCCCGATCTTTGTACCCTCACCTCCATTCTTGAGCCCCCCCCCCATTTCCTTATTGTCTCCCCCACTTTCCCCTCACCCCTGTCCCCTTCCACCCAATTCCACCTCTCACACCCCCCCCCCATTGTATTTTACTTTGCTTTCCTTCTCTGACACCCTTTTGTCTCCTTTTTAAGTCCAGCTTTTGTCACTTAGTCCACATAGCTGCCTTTCAACCCTCAGCCTTCACCCGTACATTCCCATACCCACGCTGACCATTCAGTCCGATGCCTCCTCCATTGTCGGTAAGGCTAACTGCAAATTGGAGGTACAACACCTCATATTTCGCTTGGGCAGCTTACAACCCAGTGGTCTGAATATTGATTTATTTAACTTCAAGCAACCCCTGCATTCCCTCTGTCTCCATCCCTCCCCACCTAAGTTGCAGCAGTTTCTCGTTCTCTCCTCCCAAACAGCCAACAATGGAAACAGCCTGTTTCCTTGATTGTCCTTACTTTTTTGCATCTTTCATTCATTTGTTCTATATCACTCGACATCACCAACCATATCTCTTGTTTCCCTTTCCCCGACTCTCAGTCTGAAGAAGGGTCTCAACCCGAAACGTATCCATACTTTCTCTCCAGAGATGCTGCCTTTCCTGCTGATGTACTCCAGCATTTTTTGTCTTTCTACCACCTATTTCTTGCCACGTTTTGCACCACCTAACCCCAGCTCTCATTTTCTGTTTTCTCCCACCCACCGCCCTCCCATGTTCCTATCAGTCTGAAGAAGGATCCCAACCTGAAATGTCATCTGACCATTCCCTTCACAGATGCTGCCTGACCCACTGATTTCCACCAGCACTGTTTCTTTTCGATAAGCCTGGGAAGTGTTGAGCGATTCACAACTTTGTCTTATCGGATAGTTCGATCGTTAAAATAAATGTAACTTTTGAGTGAAAATTGTTTACTTCCGAATTATTCTCTGCAAACCATGCTTATACTAATCTGTTTCTTCAACAGGTAACCTTGGCGGTTATGGTCGTTACAACAGTAATTACTTTTTTGCTGAATATATTCTTCATTGTTACCAAATATTTAAAGAGCATGTTACTAATATGTTGCCGGGGCTAGAGGGTTTGACCTACAGGGAGAGGTTGAGCAGGCTGGGACACTATTCCTTGGAGTGCAGGACGATGAGGGGTGATCTTATAGAGGAATATAAAATCATGAGAGGAATAGATTGGGTTGACACACAGAATCTCTTGCCCAGAGTAGGGGATTCAAGAACCAGAAGACATAGGTTTCAGGTGAAGGGAGAAAGATTTAATAGAAATCTGAGGGGTAACTTTTTCACACAGAGGGTGGTGGATGTATGGAACCAGTTGCCAGAGGAGGTAGTTGAGGCAGGGTCTATTACAACATTGAAGAAACAATTAAACAGGTACATTTATAGGACAGCTTTAGAGAGATATGGGTCAAACGCAGGCAGGTGGGACTATTGGACATTGGTCAGTGTGGGCTAGTTGGGCTGAAGGGCCTGTTTCCATGTTGCATGACTATGAGAACATTGGACAATTGAAGAAGGTGCCTTGATGCATAGTTTTGATGATGGAAAATCGTGTTTACAACGAGCAAAGCAAAGCAAATTACAAAAGTGGAATTGAAATCGGGCGGCACGGTGGCGCAGTTGTAGAGTGGCTGCCTTACAATGCCAGAGACCTGGGTTCGATGCTGACTATGGGTGCTGTCTGTATGGAGATTGTTCATTCTACATGTGACCGCGTGGGTTTTCTCTGTGTGCTCCGGTTTCCTCCCACACTCCAAAGACGTACAGGTTTACGGGGTTCGTTGGCTTCGATAAAATTGTAAATTTTCCCCTGTGTTTTGGGTAGTGCCAGTGTTCAGGGATTGCTGGTCGGTGTGGGCTCATTGGGCGGAAGGGCCTGATTCCATGCTGTTTATCTAAAGGCAAAAGTCTCTACTATTTTTCAGATGTTGGAATTATTTTTCTTTAAAGAATTATAATGTAAAGAATTATCTTTAACTTTGATTATTGTGTTCAGTTTTGGTCACCCTGATATAGGGTAAATGCCACTAGGTAGGACTGAGTGCAAGGGAGATTTATGAGAATGTTGCCAGGACTCGAGGGACTGGGCTATCTTGAAGGGGAAGGCATGGGTGTATGGAACGAGTCGCCGGAAGAAGAGATGAGGCAGCTACTATTGGAACATTTAAGAAACATTTAGAACGGTACATTAGGACAGGTTTAGGGGGATATGGTTCAAACGCAGGCAGGTTGGTCTAGTGTAGATGAGACATGTTGGTCAGTGTGGGTAATCTGGGCCAAAGGGCCTGTTTCCATGCTGCATGACTCTATGACTCTCTTTGACTGTACGAGAGGTTGGGCAGGCATAGACTTTATTATCTTGGAGCATGGTAGTAAGAGGGGAGCTCTCATAGAGGTGGATAAAATCAGGAGGGAAATAGACAGTGTGAATGCACTCACTTTTCCCAGAGTCGTGAAATTGAGGGCATAGTTTTAAGGTGAGAAGGGAAAGATTCTATTTGAACCTGAGAGGCAACATTTTCACATCGAGGGGGGGGGGGGGGTGGGTACATGGAACGAGCTGCCAGGGTAAATAGTTGAGGCAGGTATAATAACAACAAGTAAAATGCATATGAAAGGGTACATGAGTAGGGAAGGAGTAAATGAATGAATTAATTAATTAATTACTACTTTAAAGAAACATGTGAGAAGTCACAGTGAAATTCTTTGCATGCATACCCTAGGTATGCAAATAGTCGCCACACAAAGGGCGCTTACAAAGTTACAAAGTACCCACAGGCCAGGTCCACCATTGGTCTTTCCCCCTCCCCCTCTCCCCCACCTCATGCCGGTCCTGCCACGCCTTGTCCTCCATAGTTCTTTCCCCTCTCTCACGGAGGACAACACATGCCGGGACATCCTTCGTCCCTTTCCCCGGCAGCGGTGTCCTCACTTCCATCTGTCCATCCTCGCCCGTCGACCGCTGCACCGACCACTCCACCATCGCTGCCGTGTCCTCTCTGGACGTTTCCATGGCACCGACCCATGCTATAGCCATGGTTCTGTCAACCCAGGGTCCGTTGGCCCCAGGCTCCATGGACTCATAGGAGACTGTAGACTGGGCAATCGTTTTGCTGAACACCTTCGCTCAGTCCGCCTGGACCTATGTGATCTCCCAGTTGCCAAACAATTTAACTCCCCTTCACATTCCCACATTTACCTCAATGTCTTGGGCCTCCTCCGTTGTCCGACTGAGGCCAAACGCAAATTGGAGGAACAGCACCTCATATATCGCTTAGGCAGCATTCGACCCAACGGTATGAGAATTGATTTCTCTAATTTCCAGTAATCCTTGCATCCCCTCGCTCTTCTCCCCTCCCCCACCCTTGTCATTGTACTAATTGTCGTCCTGGTGAGTTTCACTGTCTGTGCCTTGCTTTCACCTAGTCCTCAGCTAACAATGGCCTTTTCCTTTATCATTGTAACTTTTTTGCATATCTTTCATTCACTTGTTCTATATCTCTCTACATCAACACCTATGTCTCACATTGTCCTTTGACTCACCCCCCCCCCACCTCCCTCATTAGGAGTAGAATTAGGCCATTCGGCCATTTGGTCCATCAAGTCTACTATCCCATTCAATCAAGGCTGACCCATCTTTCTCTCCTAATTCAATTCTCCTCCCTTCTTCCCATAACCCTTGACACCTGTAATAAGCAGGAATATATCTATCTCTGCCATAAACATATCTATTGACTAGGCCTCCAAAGCCTTCTGTGTAAATGAATTCCACAGATTAAACTGACTAAAGAAATTCCTCCTCATCTCCTACTTAAAGGAATGTTGTGAGGCTATGACCTCTGGTCCTAGACTCTCCCACTATTGGAAATATCCTCTCCACATCCACTCTATCCAGTCTGAAGAAGGGTCTTGACCTAAAACGTCACCAAAACATCTTCTCCAGAGAGACTGTCTGTCCCACTGAGTTACTCCAGCTTTTTGCATCTGTCTACAGAATATGTTTTGTTCGTGACTTGCTACTTCTAAGAGTGGTAAAATATTCTTAATTGATCTCTGAATCGGATGACCATGCATTACTGTAAGAGTCTGCAAGAGTTTATTGGGACCGAAAAAATACCCTCCCCATCAGTAAATCCAATAATGTGTTGTAACCAGGTTTAATGGATGCTGAGGCTGAGGGTTTATAAGGTGCTGGTGAGGCCACATTTGGAATATTTTTGGCATTTTGGACCACATATTTGAGGAAGGCTGCTTTTGCTTTGGGGAGCGTCCAGAAGAGGCTTACGGGAATGATCCCAGGAATTATTGGGTTAATGTTTGAGGAGCGTTTGACGGCACTGGGCCTGTATTTGCTGGAGTTTAGAAGGCTGAGGGGGAGACCTCATTGAAACTTACCAAACAGTGAAAGGCTTGGATACCGTGGATGAGGAGAGGATGTTTCCACTAGTGGCAGAGTCCAGGAGCAGAGGGCACAGCCTCAGAATAAAAGACGTACCTTCGAAATAGAGATGAGGAGGAATTTCTTTAGCCAGAGGTTGGTTAATCCGTGGAAATAATTGCCACAGAAGGCTGTGGCCAAGCTATTTGGGTATTTTTTAAGGCAGAGATTGATAGGTTCTTGATTATTTTGGGTGTCAAAGGTTAAGGGGATAAGTCAGGTGAATGGGGATGACAAGGCAAAATAGACCAGCCATGATTAAATGGCGGAGTAGACTTGATGGACAAAATCGCCTACATCTGGTCTTCTGTCTTATGGTCTTATGGGGGATATACTTAAAAATTGAAAATTAGGGCCCCATATCTAAGGAAAGATGCGCTGGCTCTGGAGATGGTCCAGAAGAGGTTTACGAGAATGATCTCAGGAATGAGTGGGTTAACATATGATGTGTGTTTGATGGCATTGGGCCTCTACTCGCTGGAGTTTAGAAGGATGAAGGGAAGACCACATTGAAACTTATCGACGAGCAAAATGCCTCGATAGAGTGGATGTGGAGAGGATGTTTCCAATAATGGGAGAGACTAGAACCAAAGGACACTGCTTCGGAATAGAAGGGTGTACCTTCAAAATGGAGATGATGAGGAATTTCATTAGTCAGAGGGTAATAAATCTGTGTAATTCATTGCCACAGATGGCTGTGGAGGCCAAGTCTGTGAACATTTTGAAGGCAGAGATAGTTTATAAGTGAGGCTGTCAAAGGTTACGGAGAGCAGGCTGGTGAATGGGGTTGACAGGGAAAAGACAGAATAGGCTCGGTGGACTGAATGGCTTATTTCTGCTTCTACATGTTATGGTTTACGTAAATCTTGACACCAAAGAAAATATGTTGTAATTTTGCCTCTTCGCTCCAATATAAGGACTGTGACCTGAGATCTTATATGTCATCTGAGTGGATAGTTAGCTGGAATACCAAGTTGGTCATCATGAGGAAAGTGGGCCGAATGGCCTGTTTCCGTGCTGTTCTGCTCCATGGCTCGGAATTCACAGAGGAAAGTATTCACAAGTTATAGGAGTAGAATTAGGCCATTTGGCCCATCAAGTCTACTCCGGCCTTCAATCATGGCTGATCTCTGCCACCAAATGCCATTTTCCTGCCTTCTCCCCATAACCCTTGACACCCGTTCTAATCAAGAATTTGTCTATCTCTGCCTTAAAAATATCCACTGACGGCATCCACAGCCCCCTGTGGCAATATTCCACATATTTACTGTCCTCTGACTAAAGCAGTTCCTCCTCACCTCCATTTTAAAAGAGCACACTTTAATTCTGAAACTATGACTTCTGGTCCTAGACCCTCCCACCAGTGGAAACATCCTTTCCACATCCACTCTATCTATGCCTTTCATTATTCTGTTGGTTTCAATGAGGTCCCCCCTCAGCCTTCTAACTTCCAGCGAGTAGAGGCCCAGTGCTGTCAAACGCTCATCATATGCTAACCTACTCATTCCTGCAATCATTCTTGTAAACCTCCTCTAGACCCTCTCCAGGGCCAGCACATCCTTCCTCAGATATGGTGCTCAAATTTGCTCACAATACTTCAAATGTGGCCTGACCAGCGCCTTATAGAGCCTCAGCATTATATCTCTGTTTTTGTAGTCCAGTCCTCTTGATATAAATGACAGCATTGAATTTGCCTTCCTTGCTACTAATTCGACTTGCAAATTTCCTTTTTGGGTGTCCTGCACCAGCACTCCCGCGTCCCTTTGCAGCTCCAATTTATGGATTCTCTCTCCATTTAGAAAATACGCCTTTATTCTTATTACTAAAATGCATGACTCCGCATTTTGCTATAATAAATTTAATCTGCCACTTCTCTGCCCACTCCCGTAACCTGTCCAAGTCCTTCTGCAGAGTCTATGCTTCTTCTACACGGCCTGCCCCTCCACCTCTTAGCATCATCTGCAAACTTGGCCACAAAGCCTTCAATCCCTTTATCCAAATTAATATACAAGGAGAAGAGAATCGGCCCAGGCCCCGACCCTTGCGGAACCCCACTAGTCATTGGCAGCCAACCTGAATAAGCGCCTTTTATTGCAACTCTTTGCCTTCTGCCATCCAGCCAACGCCTTCAATACCATGGGCTTCCCGAGCAGTCTGACCAAAGGCCTTCTGAAAATCTAGGTAAACAACAACTCCAGCCTCTCCTCTGTCTGTCCTGCTGTTAACTTCCTCAAAGAACTCCAGCAGATTTGTCAGGCAAGATGTTCCCTACATAAAACAATGCTGATTTTGGCCTATTTTATCGTGAACTTCCAAGTACTGCGTAACCTCATCCTTTATAATTGACTTTAAAATCTTACCTCCCACCGAAGTCATGCTAACTGGCCTATAGATCCCGCTCTTCTGCTTTGCTCCCTTCTTGTACAGCGGGATCCTGGCTAGAGGTGCACGAACGTTACAATTATGAGTATGAAGGAAATACAGATGCTTGTTTATACCAAAGATAGACACAAAGTGCTGGAACAACTCAGCCGGGTTAGGCAGTATCTCTGGAGAAAAAGATAAGGTGGTGAGGAAGAACATTTTTGCTGTTGAGGGAGTACAGCGTGGGTTCACCTGGTTAATTCTGGGATGGCAGGACTGATATATGATGAAAGAATGGATCGACTGGGCATACAGTATTCACTGGAATTAAGAAAGATGAGAGAGGATCATATATAAACTTATAAAATTCTTCAGGGATTGGACAGGCTAGATACAGGAACAATGTACCCAATGTTGGGGGGTTGAGAAACAGGGGTCATAGTTTAAGACTAAGGGATAATCTATTTAGGACTGAGATGAGAAAAAAACATCTTCACGCAGAGGGTTGTGAATCTGTGGAGTCCTCTACCATAGAAGGCAGTGGCGGCCAATTCTCGGGATGTGTTCAAGAGAGAGTTAGATATAGCTCTTAGTGCTAACAGAATCAAGGGATATGGGGAGAAAGCAGGAACGGGATACTGATTTTGGATGATCAGCCATGATCATATTGGATGGCGGTGCTGGCTCGAAGGGCCAAATGACCTACTCCTGCACCAATTTTCGATGTTTCTATGTATCTATGTTTTGGGTCAGAACCCTTCTTCAGAGCGGAATAAACTGGAGGCGAGAAAAGACCAGAATAAATCAGGGCCAGCAACAGATGACTTCTGGAAGAGTGGAACCCACAATGACCCATTGTTGTATACACACACTCACACATATATATATATACATGTGTGAGTGTGTGTATACAACAATGGGTCATATATATATAACAAGTGGGCAATTGAACAAAAATTAATAGTGCAAAGTCAAAAATAATGCCCCCAAGTCTGTATAATTCGTAGCCTATTTGGTGGACATAGTGTTTAATAGCCTGATGGCTGTAGGGAAGAGGCTGTTCCTGTACCTGGCCATTACAGTTTTCTGGCTCTTTGTACGTTCCTCCCGATGGCATGGGAGAAATGAGAGTGTGGGTCTCTGACGATACTGGCTGCCTTTTTGAGGCAGCAACTCCTGTACATCCCTTTGACAATGGGGAGGTCAGTACCCGTGATGGACCGGGAAGTGTCCACAACTTTTTGCAGCTTTCTTCGTTCCCTGGCATCCTAGTTGCCAAGTATTAATGCCCGGTCCTCGTTTTTGCAGTGCAGTACAATTCAGTAACTGTGATGGTTATTTGACAATGGTTAAGTTCAAGTGTGGCACATTTGCATCAAGCATCAAACATTGAGGAGCGAAACAAAATTAGCTTGTAACAACTTAATTCTAAGCTTTGCCATGACCAGCATGGATGGGGAGTCAGATCATTGTTGAGTCCAAAGATTATGATGTCTTCTTCATTCCTATGTTCCTCTGTTAGAGTCATAGTCGCAGAACATTGAAACAGGCTCTTTACCCAAGGTGCCCGTGCCAGCAAAATGTCCCATCTATGCTAGTGCCATCTCCCACTTTTGGCCCTTATCCCTTTCAACCTTTCCTATCCATGTACCTATACACATGGCACTGGAGAAAATGAATAGGTGACATTTTGGGTCGAGACCCTTCTTCAGACGTCGGAAGTAGGGTCTCGACTCGAAACCTCACCTATACTTTTTCTCCGGGTATGGTGCCTGACCTGCAGAATTTCACCAGCATTTTGTGTCTATCTTCGGTGCAAACCAGGATCTGCAGTTCCTGCCTGCACAACCTGTCCAATTGCTTTTAATTCTAGTTATATTATCTGCCTCATCTACCTCCTCCGATAGCTCATTCCATATACCCACCTGCCTGTGCGTGAGACAGTTGCCCCTCAGCATCCCATTAAATTTGTCCCCTCTCTCACCATAAACCTATGTCTTCTGGTTCTTGATTCCCCTGCTCTGGGTAAAAGACTGATTCGCCCTATTTATTCATCTCTTGAATTAATATGCTTCGATAAGGCAAACCCTCAGCTTCCTGTGGTCCAAGGAATAAAGTCCCAGTCTGCCCAACATCGTCCTGTAGCTCAGGCCAATGAGAGCAGCTGAGATCCAGAACTCTTCAGTGTTGATCAACCTGATGAGCTGGTCTTTCTTCAGTGAGACTGAACAGACAGATATGTAGGAAGGAACTGGAAATGCTGGTTTGCGCCAAAGATGGTCACAAAAGGCTGGAGTAATTCAGCAGGTCAGGCAGCATCTCTGGAGAAAAGGAATAGGTGACGTTTATGGTCGAGACCCTACTTCAGAATGAGATTCAGGGGAAAGGAAACGAGAGATATAGAAGCTACATCGAACAAATTAATGAAACATAAGCAAAAAGCAATGATGATCAATAAAAGGTGGAGCCTACAATGATCCATTGTTGACTGTGGGGTAGGTGATAACCAGTTATACAGACAGGGTAACTGAACAGGATGGCAGTGAAACTAGTACAATGACTAGGATGGAGAAGGACAGAGAGAGAGGGGATGCAAGGATTACTTGAAGTCAGAAAAATTGTAAGATTAAACGAGAACTTACCAGTTTGAAGTTTTATCTTTATTTTATGAGGAGTTACGCTGGTGAGTACGTGAAGAAGACCCCGTCCAGCCGCATGCACGTCAGTCTTCAAAGCAGCGGTGTGAAATCACAGGTAATAGTAATTGAAGTATAATAGTAAGACCAGAAACCTAGAACTACCAGATGACCTTTGTGAGAGAGGGTTGGGAGTGAAGGGCACGTACTCACCAACGTAACTCCTTTGTATAATAAAGATCAAACTTCAAACTGGTAAGTTCTCGTTTAATCTTACTATTTTACTTCGGAGTCACGAGAGTGACTACATGAAGATTTCAAAGCTCTGTGATTTCATGCCTTAGATTCAAATCCAGGCGTCTCACGGCATCGATTGACTCAGAATGAGTAAATAATCGACAATGCATTAAACCATAACATTGATTTAAATGTATTAACAGTTTATTTTTATAAAGAAAACAATAGCAACCCCTTCTGTCCCAGGGGGAAACTATAAAACTGAACACAAAACAGAATGGGCAAATACCCCTGGTTCGGCAATCGGTTTATGATAATATTTTTGAAACATCAATTCACTTGACCATCCTGCGGCTGCGAGGATATGGTCTATGGGGACGTCCATTGCTCTGGCTGCTGATGTTGATGCCGCCCTGGGGGAATGAGGTTTACAATTGTCAGTGTCAATACCTGGATAAACCAGAACCTGCTTCAGCCACCTTGAAATAGTCTGAACCGATACCTTACTATGCGTTTTTTTGTGGCTAAAAAACAATGCTGATTCCGCACCTCTTAGAGTTCTGGTGCCCTTGATGTAATATAACAAGTGTGACACCACACATAGGCGTGAATCTGTAGTGTATGCCGAAAAGATAATCTTAAACCCTGTCACCCCTGGTCTGCTCTGCTTGAGTAGATCAGAGATGTAAAAAGTATTGGCATCTGCAGATACCTCCATCCTCTCTAGTCGCAGCTTCTGCAATGTCTGCACCCGTTGGGCTGAAACCAGTGCCATGAGCATGACTACCTTAATGGTGACTTTGGCCAAAGACAGGGCTGAGACAGGAGTCCACTGACGAAGGAGCATAAGTACTTCGCTTACATTCCAGATTACCGAATACCTGGGCCTGGGAGGATTGGAATTAAAAATTCCCTTCATAGACCTAGAGACTAGAGGGTGTGACCCCACAGAATATTGTTCTGATCCCATCCATAAGTATGAAGACAGGGCACTTCTGGCTGTATTGATCGCACTATAGCTTAACCTTTGATCGAAATAGAGAGTTGACAAGAACTCCAGCACGTCTGGGATGCCTGCCGTGTGATAAGAAATATTCTGCCGTAAGCAGAACACCTCCCATTTCCTTATAGAAGAGATGTACTACTTTTGGGTCCTATCCCTCCCGGCCACAGTAATAACATCCACGGTGCGATCGGATAGTCCTTTCCCCAGGTATTGCCTTCTTAGTATCTGCAAATTAATAGATCAATACGATCATGTAAAGGGTGTTGATCGCCAGTTACAGGGTGCACCAGTAGGTTTCTATGTTTGGGAACAGTCATAAAGGACTGTGTGATTATCTGCAAAACGAGAGGGTACTCCTGAGGTGGAGTCCTGCTTGATTTTTTGCAAACACCGACTGATGAGGCAAAATGGAGGAAATACAGACAAAAACATTCCTCCCCAATGCAGCGAGAATGCATCCACAACTGCTGCCCCCGGATCTGGTTCCCATGAAACATATTTTGGTAACTGGTGGTTTAGTCTGGATGCAAACAAATCGATATCTGTCATCCCAAACCGAGCAACAACATCGTTAAATATCTCATGATTCAACATCCATTCTGTGTTGTCATTGAATTTGCGTGACCTTGTGTCTGCCACTATGTTGAATCTACCTGGTAGGTACATTGCTGAAAGCCAAATGTCTCTGGTAATACACCAGCTCCAAATCAGATTCGCCAATCTATCACAAGATTCCGACTTGATTCCACCTATATGATTAACATACGCCACTGATGTAGTGTTGTCAATCTGAAACTGAACATGCAAGTGACACTTAGTAGAGCAATAAGCTTTAAGCCCATAAAATGTTCCCAAAAGCTCTAAATAATTAATCACTCGTGATTGCAGAAGAGGTGCCTCATGCATATTCCATCTGCCTCCACAGCTGGAAATAGTATAAGTAGCGCCCCAGCCTAGAGCACTGACATCAGTCTGTAAGACACTGGAAGGTGGGTCAACCAGAATTTTGCTGGAACAACTTGAGACATTCATGATCCACCATTGCACTTCAGGAATGGCTGCAGCTGGTAATTCCATGGGCCTGTCATAATGACCTGAATGTGTCCTCAGTGCCTGTTCCTTTGCTCGTTGTAATTGTTGGTAATGCAGAGGTCCAAACTGTACAGCTGGAAAAGGAGCCACTAATTTGCCAATCAAGCTGGCCACCTGTCTAATTGAAGGTCGTTGCTCTTCAATGAGCTTGATACAGCCTTCAATTAACTGCAGCCTTTTGTCCCTGGGCAGAGTCACTAACATGTGATATGAGTTAATAGTGAAACCCAAATAATCAATAACTCTGACTGGTGTTAATTTGGACTTAGCTGGATGTTTGATGAACCCCAATTTCTGAAAAGTGAGCTTAACAACTGAAATGGATGAGTCAGCTGTGTCCCGAGTCTTTCCTACCATTAAAATATCGTCCAAATAGGCAATTACAATATGACCCTGAGATCGAAGTAGCCCCAGGACTGGTTTTAACAATTTGGTAAACAATCTAGCAGCTGAGGTTAATCCATTAGGCAGTGCTTTGAATTGCCATAATTGACTCATCCAGCTAAATCTCAAATATCTCCTATCATCGCAATGAACAGACACTGAGTAATATACATCCTTAAGATCTATGCTTGCCATATAACATCTTCTGGAAAGCAGTTGTTTCGCAGTAGCAAAAGCTTCCATTTTGAAATGTTTATACTCTACAAAGGGTTAAGACTCGTCAGCTCGAGGATGATTCTACATCCTCCATCCTTTTTTGACGTAGGAAAAATATTTGACACAAATTGGTGGAGTTGGTGAGCCGACTTCTCAATTACCCCTTTTTTGCATACATTTTCAAGATCTGCCTGTATCTCCATATTCTCTTTCTGTGAGAAAATGAGTGTCCAGCTTGGAACATGCTGAGTGGGTGGACACAAATTGGGATATATTTAAATTCGAAAACCTTCTATACTGCACAGTACAAATGGATCTGATGTTATCTCATACCATTCTTTTAGAAACAAGTGTAATATCCCCCCAACTTGTAGGTGTTTTTCACTTAATATATACCTATCAGGACCAGACCCACCTACCTCCATGGTTACCGGTGGAATTTGTTGCCCCCGGTTCCTGGTGGGAAAATTCACGTTTGCTCGTGTCCCAGTACCAGTGCGCCAGCTGCGCATATTCGGAAATGACCGGCTAGTTCCTTCATCGGCCCCGGTCATTGCACCCCGTAGGTATGGGAACTGCCTCCGAAACGTTCTGCTGAACATCGGTGCTTTAATTAACCCCACTGTTTTAGCCTCGTCGTCGAGCTCCTTCACTCTCTTTGCGAGGTCCTCCCCAAACAGCAGATTTGGCGGTTGAATATTGCTGGGCTTACACAGCGCTGCAAATTTAGGGTGGATAGTAGGGCGTATGGCACTTTTCAGCAAACAGTTTATTTAGTAATGTGCACTGCACATGAGGGCTAAGGCATCCTGCTGTGATTCACCGATCTGGCGAATGCAGTAATGCCTGCGGCAAGCAACTTCAGCACCCGCTGGAGCTTTAATTCTTGTGCCCGAATACCAACACCCATATGGCCCCATATTACATGGTTAACCGCCGGTACTTTCAGTAGGACACAATTAACCGGGGTTTCATATCTTTTCGCTGTATCGTCCATGGTCAGCTCTTGCAGCTGATGGGAGAGTAAATAATTTATAGTTGTTGCCAATTCCTCATCCAACGGCTCCCCTGACTCTCTATGGATGGCAAATCTTGCTGCCAGACATGGTATTTCGGGCTCATGCCCTTCACCCCTTGGGCTCTGCTCACCCACCGATTCGGCGTCAGAATAAAACTGACCCGTCAAACTCTCCTCCTCCAAGATTGAGCGATTGAGCAGCCCTATTTCAGGCGCTGCTGGCGTGGGCTCTCTCGTGGGCCGGCGCGGACACCACTCCTCCTCTCGGAGTGTATCCTGATGGAGCATCCTCTCGATTAGGAGCTCTATTTGAGATAACCGTGCAAGAACGGCATCCCTTTGTGGAGGGGAACCCTGCTGGCCCGACTCACCCGAGTCCATGGGCCTTGCAGACTTTGCAGTGGCCTTACGCCCCAACGGCGCGGCGACGGTGCTCAAAGGCAACGTGTCTGCAGTCGCTGGCCTCCCTGCCAACGACTGAACAGGTGAACTGGGCGGGCGCCAGCCAGTCGCACTCCCGCGGTCTTCCATGGTTTTACCAGCGGCTCGCCTCGCCTTCACCTTTGACGCTTTCTCCATGTTCAACTTGATCTGAAAAAACAAGCCTTCCACAAGAAAGCGACCTCCGACTAAGCTGCGCACTTACCTTGAGGTTTTTAAACTTACCGCTGGAGGAGCGCTGTTCCTCCGACCGGTCGCTGCACCTTGCGTCTGACGTAATGACGCGCATGCGGCTGGACGGGGTCTTCTTCACGTGGTCACTCACGTGACTCCGAAGTAAAATCAATATTCATTCCACTGCCCAAGCAAAATATGACGTGCTGTTCCTCCAATGTGCGTTTGGCCTCACTCTGACAGTGGAGGAGGCCCAGGACAGAAAGGTCAGTGTGGGAATGGGAAGGGGAGTTTAAGTGTTTGGCAAAACGGGAAATTGCAGTATATGATTGAATGGCGGGGTAGACTTGATGGGCCGAATGGCGCAATTCTGCTCCTATAACTTATGAACTAATTATCATCACCTGTACCAAGTTAAAGTTAAAAGCATTTTGAGGCGTGTTATACAGTCAGCGAAAAAAAAACTATACCTGATAACAATCAAGCCATCCACAGTGTGCAGATACACGATAAAGAGTACATGTTTATCGCAAGATAATGTCCAATTATAGATAGATTAAAAGTCTCTAATGAGGTGGATGGGAGGTCAGGGACTCCCTCAGTTCAGTTTAGTTTATTGTCACGTGTACCGAGGTACAGTGAAAAGCTTTTGTAGCGTGCTAACCAGCCAGCGGAAAGACAATACATGATTACAATCGAACCATTCGCAGTGTACAGATATATGTTAAAGGAATAATATTTAGTGCAAGGTAAAGCCAGTAAAGTCCGATCAAAGATAGTCCAATAGTAGTTCAAGACAACTTTCTGGTTGCAATATTGCCTAATAACAGCTGGGAATAAATGTCCCTGGAATAATTTATTGTCAACAATCCAAATTATCTGCGTCAGTGTTCGGTAATATTGTTCTATTTAAACACCATATTTTGCTTCACATATAGTATGGTTTTACAGGAAGAATTAACGACAGAGATTCTCAACTGAAACAATATTGTCAGTCGACAAAGTCTCTCCACATCCAGAGCCATAGTTTAAGCCAAGTAAAGTGTTATAAAATTGTAGAATCAAGGAAGTGCAGATGCTGGTTTACACAAAAGGACACAAAGTGCTGGAGTAACTTCGCGGGTCAGGCTGTATCACTGAACTACATGGATAGGTGACGTTTCGGGTCATAGTTAAGAGGGTCAGACCGATCCCAGGAATGATTGGGATAACGTATGATAATCGTTTGACGGCGCTTGGCCTCTACTGGCTGGAGTTTAGAAGCATGAGCGGAGACTTCACCACCCATCTCTGACTAAAGAAAGTCCTCCTGATCTCATTTTTAAAGGTACGTCCTTTGATTCTGAGGCTGCGGCCTCTGGTCCTAGACTCTCCCACCAGTGGAAACATCCTCTCCACATCACCCTATCCAGACCTTTCACTATTCAATGAGTTTCAATGAGTTCCTCCCTTATTCTTCTAAACTTCAGCGAGTACAATTGTTATTCCATGCTTGTGTATTTGGTAATATCCAAACATTAACTTGTAACATCTCATTTAATATTCCTTCGCAGAAATATATAAGGATAGCGATTCTCTGCTAATATAGTTTTGACAAACAGCAAATTTCTCTCTCCATCCCTTTTAGTTTAATTAAGAAATACAGCATTGAAACGGACCCTTTGGCCCACCGAGCTCACGCTGACCATCGATCACCTGGTCACACCGTTTCTGCATTATGCCACTTTCGCATCCACTCCCTACACACTTGAGGCAAATTACAGAGGCCAATGAACCTACAAACCTGCACGCCTTTAGGATGTGGGAGGAAACCGGAGCACCCAGACACCACACAGCAAAGATCCTATAGCAAGCAAGATAGACCACTCCTAAATGCAATGAGCTGACGTGTAGTACGCCACGGAGCGGAACGTAGGCCTTTTTTTCATCCATTTCAGTAACCCGACCCAACTCGCTGTGTAATCAGCATTGCGGGGGTACAGTTTGTGTTAATAATTTATAATTCTGAAAATGAGAAGATTTTTCCCAAATAACTTTTATTTTTACGAAGGTGTTTCCGTAACCGGCTTCCGTCTCCGCATTAATATCTTTGCCCGCTATGGGAACTTTGGTGCGGAGGCGGAAGCCGGTTACGGAAATGGGGCCGAAAATTACCCATGAATCTGCCCATGACCATATATATATATATATATATATATATATATATATATATATACACACACACACCCCCACCCCCACCCCCACACGCACACACCATCCGAGATCAGGATCGAACCGGGTCTCCGGCACTGTGAGGCAGCAGCTCTGCCAGTTCTGTCACTGTGCCGCCCTGTAGCTCAACGTCCAGTAAAATATTAGCTGCTGTCTGGAACAGATCAGGAACTGATTGGCAGATCTTTATTGGGCCAAATGCCGGGACTAGCGTAGATGGGACAGCTTGGTCATCAAGGGCAAGTCGGGCCGGACGGCCTGTTCCCTTTCACCTGACTCACAGTCTCGATCCGAAAACGTCACCTATTCATTTTCTCTGGTGATAGAGCCTGACCCGCTGAGTTGCTCCAGCTTTTTGTGTCTATCTTCGGTTTAACCAACATCTGCAGTTGCTTCCTACACATTAACACAAGATTTGCCAGTAAAATGAAGAACACACACCGACAGAGTGACAATTATTTCTGAATTGTTTCTGCAAACAATATCCATGCCTGTCTGTTGCTCCCACAGGATACTGGCCCAGGGTCGGCGGGCATAACGGGTACAGCAGCTACAATGGGTACGGTGGACACCATGGACATGGCGGACACGGCGGGCCTGGCGGGTACGGCTGGTACCACGCGTACGGACCCGATGGCTGTGGTAAATATTTTGCTTCTCTTTTCATGTGGCGGCACAGTGGCGCAGCGATAGAGTTACTGCCTGACAGCACCAGAAACCCGGGTTCGATCCTGATCTCGGGTACTGTCTGTTCGTAGTTTGTATATTCTCCTTGTGACTGTGTGGGTTTCTCCGGCTGCTCCGGTTTCCTCTCACAATCCAAAGACGTGCAGGTTTGTTTGTTAATTGGCTTCGGTAAAACTGTAAATTGTCCATAGTGTTAGTGTATAGAAACATAGAAACATAGACAATAGGCGCAGGAGTAGGCCATTCGGCCCTTTGAGCCTGCACCGCCATTTAATATGATCATGGCTGATCATCCAACTCAGTGTCCTGTATCTGCTTTCTCTCCTTACCCCCTGATCCCTTTAGCCACAAGGGCCACATCTAACTCCCTCTTAAATATAGCCAATGAACTGGCCTCAACTAATTTCTGTGGCAGAGAATTCCAGAGATTCACCACTCTCTGTGTAAAAAATGTTTTTCTCATCTCAGTCCTAAAAGATTTCCCCTTTATTCTGAAACTGTGACACCCTTGTTCTGGAGTTCCCCAACATCGGGAACAATCTTCCTGCATCTAGCCTGTCCAACCCTCTTAAGAATTTTGTAAGTTTCTATAAGATCCCCCCTTCTAAATTCTAGCGAGTAAAAGCCGAGTCTATCCAGTCTTTCTTCATATGAAAGTCCTGATATCCCAGAAATCTGTCTGGTGAACCTTCTCTGTACTCCCTCTATGGCAAGAATGTCCTTCCTCAGATTAGGAGACCAAAACTGTACGCAATACTCCAGGACCCCGTACAACTACAGTAGAACCTCCCTGCTCCTACACTCAAATCCTTTTGCTATGAATGCTAACATAACATTCGCTTTCTTCACTGCCTGCTGCACCTGCATGCCTACTTTCAATGACTGGTATGGGTGATCATTGGTCGGCATGGACTGGGTGGGCCGAAGGGCCTGTAAAAGTTATGACCTCTAGTATTCAATATTTCCATCCTAGAAAAAAAAGATTCTGACTGTCTGCCCTCTCCAATGCCTTGTATAATGATGACCAGAACTGCGGGTAATACTCCCGGTACCGGCCTAATTAAGGGCGGCACATTGGCACAAAGGTAGAGTGAAGGTCCGAGAGTGCCAGGGACCCTGGTTCGATCCTGACTACAGGTGCAGTCTGCACAAAGTTTGCACATTATCGCTGTGACTGCGTGGGTATTCTTCTGGTGCTCCGGTTTCCATCCACACTGCAAAGACATGCAGGTTTGTAGGTTAATTGGCTTCTGTAAATTATCTCCACTGTGTAGGGAGTGGATACGAAAGTGAGGTAACATAGAACTAGTGTGACCGGGTGATTGATGGTCGGTGTGGACTTAGTGGAACGAAGGGCCTATTTCCATGCTGTATATCTGAAGTAAACTGAAACTAATATAAAGTCCTGTAAAGCTACATCATAACTTCCAGACTATGGGATGTGTTTTAATATTGGGATGGTTTAGTTTAGTTTATTACAGGTACAGTGAAAAAAGTTGTTTTTGCTGCCTGCTCTCCTGTCAACGAAAAGACTACACATGATTACAATCTTAGCCGCCCACAGTGCACAAGATACACGATAAAGAGTCCAATCTAAGGACAGACCCTGTTAAGCTATTTCTTTCTCCACAGATGCTACCTGAGGTGCTGCACTTTGGACATGCTATATTGATTCAATAACCCACCAACATTCTGTATTATAATTATGCTCAATATAATTCAACGTGCCCTTTAATTCAAGGATCAGCTAAAACATTAGGAAACAGCTGGGTTAGATCAGTGACTCGCTGAGAGAATGAGCATCCATCTTACCCCAAGATTCCATAACTAAGAAAATAAACTGCATCCAACCAAGTTGAAACGTTAATTTCTGAATTAATTCCTGCAAACATTATTCACACCAGTCTGTTTCTCCCACACGAATGTCATTTGGATACGATAACCACGGTAGCTACAGTAAATTTATTTTGGTTCAATCAATTTTTCATTTTATTCCCAAAACCCTGAAGGACTGGTGACAGTCAATGTTGGAATGACGCAGAAGACCAGAGGACCAGGGTTAATTTTTCATGTCAACGACCTCCATCAGTGGGAGGAGCATGGTACAGGAAATTGTAGTGAATGAAGCAGGAATCCCAGGGTTAAGCACTGTGAATGTTGAGTTGAGTTTAGCGCAGTTGAGTTTAGTACAGTTGAGTGGAGTTGAATTTAGTGCAGTTGAGTTTAATGCAATTGAGTTGAGTTATGTTCAGTACAGTTGAGTGTAGTTGAGTTGGGTGCAATTGAGTTTAGTGCAGTTGAGTTGTGCTTCGTGCAGTTGAGTTGAGTTTAGTGCAATTGAGATGAATTGAGTGCGGTTGAGTTGGGTTTAGTGCAGTTGAGTTAAGTAGAGTGCAGTTGAGTTAAGTAGAGTGCAGTTGAGTTAAGTAGAGTGCAGTTGAGTCGAGTGCAGTTCAGTTAGGTGCTGTTGAGTTTAGTTGAGTTGAGTATGGTTGGGATGAGTAGAGTGCAGTTGAGTTGAGTTTAGTGCAATTGAGTAGTGTTTAGAGCAGTCGAGTGGAGTTTAATGCAGTTGAGGTGAGTTCAGTTGAGTTTAGTAAAGTTAAGTTTAGTGCAGTTGAATTGATATGAATTGAGTGCAGTTGAGTTGTGTGCTATTGAGGTGAGTGCAAATTAGTTGAGTTTAGTGCAGTTGAGTTAGGTGCAGTTGAGTTGTTTTCAGTTTATTGCAGGTGAGTTGAATGCAATTGAGTTCAGTAGAGTGCATTTATGTTGAGTTTACTGCAGTCGAGTTGAGATGGGTTTAGTGCAGCTGAGTTGAGTTCGGTTTAGTGCAGTTGAGTTTAGTGCAGTTGAGTTTAGTGCAGTTCAGTTGAGGTGAGTTGAATGCAGTTTATTTGAGTTTAGTGCATCAAATTGTGTTGTGTTTGGTGCAGTGATTTTTGGTGCAGTTGAGTTTAGTGCAGTTTAGTTGAATTTAGTGCAGTTGAGATGAGTTGAGTGCAGTTGTGTTGTGGTTAATGCAGTTGAGAATCTGAGTTTAGTTCAGTTGAGTTGAGTTTATTGTACGTCAAACAATCCATGTTCCAGGCGTACACTGGCCCTATCCCTGAACTCTACCTCCGCTACATTGACTACTGCATTGTTGCTACCTCCTGCACCCCTGCAGAACTCACTGACTTCATCAACTTCACCACTAATTTCCATCCTGTATTCAAATTCACTTGGACCATCTCCGGCATCTCCCTACCGTTTCTAGATCTCACCGTCTCCATCACATGAAACAGACTATTGACCGACATCTAAAACAAACCTACTGAATTCCATAGCTATCTTGACTACACAACTTGCCACCCTGCTTCGTGTAAATACTCTATTCCCCCACTGCCAATTCCTCCGATTACGCTTCATCTGTGCCCAGGATGAGGTGTTCCATTCAAGGGCATCGGGGATATCCTCATTCTTTAGGAAACGGGGGTTACCCTCTTCCATTACAGATGAGGCTCTCACTGGGATCTCCTCGATATCCCGCAGCTCCGCTCTTGCTCCCCTTCCCCCATTCTAACAAGGACAGAGCCTCCCTTGTCCTCACCTTCCACCCAATCAGCCATCGCACAGAGCATAGAATCCTCCAAAATGTTCACAACCTCCAACGGGATCCCACTAATGGCCATATCTTCCCATCTCCACCCCTTTCTGCATTCTAGAGAGAACGTTACTTCCGAAACTCCCTGGTCAACTCGTCCCATCCCACCCGAACCAGCCCATTCCCAGGTACTTTCTCCTGCAACCGCAGGAGATGCAACACCTGTCCCTTTACCTCCTCCCCCTCGACTCATTTTATGGACCTAAACAGTCATTCCAGGTGAGGCAGCGGTTTACTTGCACCTCATAGAATCTCGTCTACAGTATCCACTCTTCCAGGTGTCAACCTTTCTACATCGGTGAGACCAAGCGCAAGCTCGGCGATCATTTCGCTGAACACCTCCGCTCAGTCCATCTTAATCTACCTGGTCTTCCGCTGGCTCAGTACTTCAACTCACCCTCCCATTCCAAATCTGACCTTTCTATCCTGGGCCTCCTCCATTGTCAGAGTGAGTCCCAGCGCAAATTGGAGGAACAGCACCTCAGATTTAGCTTGAGTAGTTTCCACCCCAGCGCTTTGAACATTGACTTCTCTAACTTCAGAAAGCCCTTGCTTTCTCTCTGCATCCCATCCCCAGTTCTTCCACTAGTCTTTCTGTCTCCGACTATATTCTATCTTTGACCCGCCCCTTCCCTTGACATCAGTCTGAAGAAGAGTCTCGACCCGAAACATCACCCATTTCTTCTCGCCAGAGATGCTGCCTGATCCGCTGAGTTACTCCAGCATTTTGTGGCTACCTTCGATTTAAACCAGCATCTGCAGTCCTTTCGTACACACTATAAGTTTATTGCAGTTGTGTTAAGTTCAGTTTAGTGCAATGTAGTTGAGCAGAGCCCAGTTGAGTCCAGTGCAGTTGAGTCAAGTGCAGTTGAGTCAAATGCAGTTGAGTTCTGAGTTTATTGCAGTTGAAGAGAGTTTAATGCAATTGAGTTCCGTTGAGCAGTTGTGTTGAATTTAGTTTAATTGAGTGCAGTTCAGTTGAATCTAGCGCCGCTGAGTTCAGTTTAGTGCAGTTATATTGAGTTTAGTGTAGTTTAGTGCAGTTGTGTTGAGTTGCGTGCAATTGGGTTGAGGTTAGAGCAGTTGAGTTGAGTGCAGTTGAGTTGAGTGCATTTGACTTTTGTTTAGTGAAGGTGAGTTAAGTTGTGTTTAGTGCAGTTGAGTTGTGGGCGATTGAGAGAAGTTGAGTGCCGTTGTGTTGATGGTCTTGAGGTACTGCTGTTGACTTACTGGTCTTGAGTTACTGCTGTTGAATTCCTGCAGTTGAGATGAGTACAGTTGAGTTGAGTGCAATAGGGTTGAGTGCAGTTCAGGGGTGAGGTGAGAGCAGTTGGGGTGAGGTGAGAGCAGTTGAGGTGAGTGCAGTTCAGTGCCGTGCAGTTGAGTTTAGTGCGGTTGATATTAGTTAAGTTTAGTGCAGTTGAGTTAAGTGTATTTTTAGTTGGATTTAGTGCAGTTAAGTTTAGTGCAGCAGTCTTTAGTTGAGTTAAGTTTAGTGCAGTTGAGTTTTGTGCAATTGAGTTGAATTTAGTGCAGTTGAGTAGTTTAGAGCAGTAGAGTTGAGTGCAGTTAAGTTGAGTGCAGTTGAGTTGAGTTTAGTGTAGTTGAAATTAGTTAAGTTTAGGGAAGTTGGTTTGATTACATTTGAGTTGGGTGTAGTGCAGTTGAGTTGAATTGAGTTTATTGAGTTTAGTGCAGTTGAATTGAGTTCAGTGCAGTTGAGTTGAGTTCAGTGCAGTTGTCTTGAGTTGAGTCCTGTGAAGGTGATTTACGTTCAGGTTAGTGCAGTTGAGTTGAGTGCAGGTGCGTTGAAAATGCAATTGAGTTCAGTGCTGTTGAGTTTAGTGCAGTTAAATGAGTAAAGTTTAGTGCAGTTGAGTTGAGTATATTTGATTTGGATTTACTGCAGTTGAGTTGAATTGAGTTTAGTGCAGTTGAGATTAGTGCAGTTGAGTTGTGGGCAATTGAGATGAGTTGAGTGCTGTTGTGTTGACTTTCGTGAGATGGTGGAGTGGAGATAATGTACCTGAATTACGACTGTTGACTTACTGCAGGTGATTTGAGCGCATGTGAGTTGCGTGCAGTTGAATTGATTGAGTGCAGTTGGGTTTAGTGCAGTTGGGTTTAGTGCAGTTGAGTTGATTTGAGTGCAGTTATGTTGAGGTTAATGAAATAGAGAACTAGAGTTTCGTTCACTTGAGTTGAATTTATTGCAGTTGTGTTGAGTTCAATTGTGTGCAGTTGAGTTGAGTGCAGTTCGGTTGAGCTAAGTGCAGTTCGGTTGAGTTAAGTGCAGTTCGGTTGAGTTAAGTGCAGTTCGGTTGAGTTTGGTGCAGTTCGGTTGAGTTCAGTATAGTTGAGTTTAGTGTAGTTGAAATTAATTAAGTTTAGTACAGTGTTCAGTGCAGTTGAGTTGAATTGAATTTAGTGCAGTTGAGTTGTGTTTAGTGCAGTTGTCTTGAGTTGAGTTTAGTGAAGGTGAGTTAAGTTGAGTTCAGTGCAGTTGATTTGAGTGCAGTTGTGTTGGGGTTAGTACAGTTGTATTGAGTTCAGTGCAGTTGAGTAGAGTTTAATGCAATTGAGTTTAGTTGAGTGCAGTTCTGTTGAGTTTAGTGCAGGTGAGTTGAGTTGAGTTTAGTGCAGGTGAGTTGCGTTGAGTTTAGTGCAGGTGAGTTGAATTTAGAGCAGTTGAGTTTAGAGCAGTTTTCAGTATAGTGCAGTTGAGTTCATTTTTGTGCAGTTGAGTTTTGTGCAGGTGAGTTGAGTGCAGGTGAATTGAGTTGTGTGTCGGTGAGGTTAGTGCAGTTGAGGTGAGATTAGTGCAGTTAAGTTGTTTTATGTTCAGTGCGGTGAATTTGGGTGCAGTTAAATTTAGTGCTGTTGAGTTGTATTTAGTGTAGTGTAGTTGAGATGAGTGCAGTTATGGTGATGTTATTGCAGTTGAGAAGTTGAGTTTAGTTCAGTTGAGTTGAACTTATTGCTCTCGTGTTGCGTTCAGTTGAGTAGAGTGCAATTGAGTACAGTGCAATTGACTTTAGTGCAGTTGATTAAAGTTTAATGCAATTTAGTTCGTTTGTGTGTCGTTTAGTTTATTGCGATTGAGTAGAGTGGAGTTTAGTGCAGTTGGGTTGAGTTTACTGCATTTGAGTTGAATTTACTGCAGTGCAGATGGGTGCAGTTCAAATGAGTGCAGTGCAGATGAGGTACGATTTGGTTGACTTGAATATTGTAGTTGAGTTGAGTGTACTGCAGTTGAGTTGCAATGATTTAAGTGCAGTTGAGTTAGGTTTAATGCAGTTGATTTTGGTATGGTGCACGAGTCAAGTTCGATGCAGTTGAGTGGAGTTGAGTGCAGTTGTGTTGATGTTAGTGCAGTTTCTCTGAGTTGAGTTTAGTGCAGTTCGTTTAATGCAGTTGAGTTGGGTTTAGTGTAGTTTTGTTGATGTTCGTGCAGTTGAGTAATTGGGTTTAGTGCAGTTACGTTTGGTGCATTGAGTTAAGTGCAGATGAGTTGATATGTGTTTACCGCAGTTGAGTTGAGGTGAATTGAGTTGAGATTAGTGCAGTTGAGTAGATATTCATTTCGTTTACTGAATTCCAGTTTAGAACGGTTTATTACGTTTACTAACCTGTGGCTCCTACCCACCACTCTGGGAATAATTCTGGTCAACCTATTTTGGACTCTTTCCAAAACCACCATATCCTTCTTAGAATAGGATGAACATTACTGAACATAATACACCCTAACCTAATTGCTGTAAGTTTGCATCCTGCCTTCCCTGGCTTCGGGTGTATTTTTAGGTTGTGAAGGTTTGGGCCCGATCCGATAACTTGTCATCGCATACTTTTTTCTTCACAGGTACTGGTAGACTCCAAGTTTACATAGCTACAAAATAAACTGTATACGACTGAGTTAGTTTTTTTCTGAATTCGTCATCAAATATTACTCACGCCAGTCTGTTTCTCCCGCAGGAGGGTCAAGTGGATACGATAAGAACGGAGGCTACGGTAAATATATTATAGTTTAATATATTCTTTACTTAATCCACAAAACACCGATGGACAGGTGACAGTCAATGTTCGAATACCGCCGAAGGCTAGAGGACCAGGGTTAATGTTCCATGTCAACGACCTGCCAATGGCGACCCGTCAGTTAGAGGAGCATAATTCCCTCACGGTTGGCTTTACAAGGAGGGAAAGGGTAGTGTGTTACGACTCCCGAATGCAGGTACTTCAGAGCCGGGTAACATAGTTCAAAAACCAGGTTTAAGTTCAAAAATAGTTTTAGTTATTCGATGGTACACAAAAACCTAAACCTGATTCAAACAACCCAGCCAGGGATATGGATGGACTAACAAACAATTTAATGGTGCTCCAGCCAGCCACGTGATGGACCGTCGAACCGGAGTCTCTAGCCTGCCTAAAGATATATAACCCTGAAACAAAATACACGAAAACGCCAAGGTCAGCCCTTATCCGTCCCAATTCAATGTTTATTAATAAGTAGTGTTGAAAATACACAAAGTTCTATGCCATGTGGCCAGGCCTTCCGCAGCTCACTCCAGCAGTCAGCTCACAAGTCAGGGTCAGCGAAGAAGAGAGGGAATTCTGGGAGGTTCTGGTATTTATGCTTCAGATGAGTCACCCGTCACCTGACGCAGCTTGGCCAATCGGGTACAGGAGCCTTTTAACCCTTTGATTCCAGACTCACATCCACAAGGCCTGCACTGGGGAAAGAAACAGAGAAAGTTAAGTACATAGCATTCACCAGGAGGGGGGAAGCGCCTAACACCCCCACCCAAAGATACTGAATAAGTTTCGGAAGAAGAGAGAAAAAAACACCACCAATTCCCAGAAACTATCCAGGAGCTAAAACTCTACTGGCGCGACAAGGCGTCAGCCAACACATTTTCCTTGCCACGGATATGCCTGACCTCGAGGTTGTAGTCTTGCAGCTGCAAACTCCAGCTCATTAACCGCCGGTTCTTATTCTTCATATTATGAAAAAATACCAACGGATTATGATCCGTGAGTACGATGACAGGGACATTCGAGGAGCCAACATAAACCTCGAAATGATTCAGCAACATTAAAATAGCTAGGGCTTCTTTCTCAATGGTGGAGTACCACTTCTGATGTCGATTAAACTTCTTAGCGAAGTACGAAACTGGATGCTCCACCCCATCTGAATCATCCTGTAGAAGAACTCCCCCAACCCCACGATCACTAGCATCCACCCAGATACGTTACCGTGGCCTGGCCAAACTGACACTTCCCCTGATTGATAGTTAGCTTTGCCTCCGCTAGACGATGAAATACCTCCTTCAGATGACCGATGTGTTCGATCCACGACCTGGAGCACACAACCAAATCATGAAAGGTATGCCTCACAGAAGGACAAACCAGACAATACAATGTTCACCAACCGTTGGAAGGTTGCCGGCGCATTGCGCATCCCAAATGCCATTACTGTGTACTGCAGAAAGTTATCAGGCGTAACGAACGCAGAGATCTCCCTCGCCCGCCTCCTCAAGGGAACTTGCCAATACCCTTTTAGACACAATTTAGACACAAAAGATGCACTTCCCACACCATCCACGCAATCCTCCATTCGTGGGAGAGGATAGCAATCCGGCTTAGTTACACCATTCACTTTCCGAAAGTCCGTGCAAAACCTGTCCTCCCCATTAGCCTTCGTAGCCAGTAGACACGGAGAACTCCACGGACTACAACTAGGTTCAGCAATGCAATGCCACAGCCTATATTCAACCTGACTCCCTAGACGATGACGCCTGTCAGGGTTGACCCGATACGGATGCTGTTTAATTGACGTTAATTGACGTGGCCACACCGGCCACGTCAATGTCATGCTGCAGCACAGACGTCTGAGAAGGCACATCCGAGAACAGTGATCCATTTGACTCCACCAAAGCAAGCAGATCACCCCGCTGACTTTCCGTCAAATGAGACAACCGCAAGAGAAGCGCTCCAATGCCTCAGTGTTACACAGCCTTACCTGCGTCACTGCCACAGACAACCGTGCCTCACCCACATCACCACCTGTGTCAGGGCGCAGCACTGCTGCAGCCAAAACAGGCTTAGACGAAACCGAAGGACACAGCACCTCCCCATCAACCTCCACAGGCTCCTGCTCATGGTACTGCTTCATCATGTTGACATGACAGAGCTGAGTCTTTCGCCTTCGATCAGGGGTACCAATAACATAATCCCTTTCACCAACCTTCTTAAGCACCTGATAGGGACCGCTATACCGAGCCTGCAGACTGGAACCAGGAATAGGCAACAACACCAGGACCTTGTCACCTGGAGAAAGATTCCTACTAGAAGCCTTCCTGTCGAACCACCCCTTCATCCAAGACCGAGCAGAAGCCAGATTACCCATTGCCAGTTCGCATGCCCTCTTCAGTGTAGACCGAAAGGTACAGACGTGGTCTAAAATACTACGTTTTGTTTCCTCCTGCAACCATTTCTCCTTTAGGACCCTCAACGGACCACGTACAGTATGCGCGAACACCAGGTCAGCAGGACTGAATCTTAAAGACCCCTGCACGATCTCACGCACCGCAAACATAACTAGATGAACCCCCTCATCCCAGTCTTTTTCAAACTCCAGGCAGTAAGTCCTCAACATAGACTTCAAAGTCTGGTGAAACCTCTCGAGAGCTCCCTGGCTCTCAGGGTGATACGCACTGGCGTAACAATGCTTAATGTCTAGCAACTTCATTACCTGACCAAAAACCTTCGACATGAAGTTGGAACCTTGGTCACTCTGCACCACCTTGGGCAAACCGAACAACGAAAAAAACTTAGTGAGAGACTTCACAATGGTTGGGGCAGTAATTCTACGCAAAGGGACCACCTCCGGCAATCGGGTAGACGCACACATTATTGTCAATAAAAACTTGTTGCCCACCCTTGTACGAGGTAGAGGACCCACACAATCAACTAAAATCTGCTCAAACGGCTCACCGACCACAGGGATTGGATATAAAGGCGCAGGAACAATCGATTGGTTCGGCAAATGTGACAACACCTGCACTGCTGTTTCACGTTCTTTTTCAACCCTGGCCCCCAAAAATTCCGTAAGATACGGTCATACGTCTTATTGACCCCCAAATGTCCACCCAGAGGACCATCATGAGCCAAACCGAGTATCTCGTCCCTATACCAACGAGGTATCACAATCAGATCAACCACGCTCCAATCATCATGCCCAGATATATCCAAGGGAGACCACTTTCGCATCAATAAGCCCTCCCTTAGAAAATACCCCTTTGCTGTGGAATCCATATCCCCCGCAGTCGAACAGATCAGATAAACCTGGATCACTCTTTTGCTCCTCAACCCGCCGGTCACGTGACAGCGACACCGGCCCATTTTCAGACACTATCCCATCTTGAGATGAAGAAACACCCTTCACAACACAGGATCCCTCATCCTGATCCCCAAAAATGCTCTCACTCAGGTCCACTACATCCTCAAACTTCGCCTGGCTCTTAGCCATAGCCCTCGTGACAGCACAAGCTGCGAAGACCCTCGGATGCTGCATAGCCAATATATCAGGACTCTGCACCATCGGAACAGCCGTCATCTCAGGAGTAACTAAAACTCTACCTCCTGCCAGGTCATTCCCCAAAATTACAGAAACTCCCCCAACGGGAAAACACGGCCGTAACCCAACAGTTACCCGGCCTGAAACCAACTCGGACTCGAGACTCACGGTATGCAAAGGCACTTCCATGCCATCCATCCCGAATCCTACCACAGGGACACTTGACCCAACCGATGATTCCCCAGAAAACGGCAGTACATTATCCAATATAAAGGACTGAGTAGCACCAGTATCACGCAAGATGGATACTGGAACTTTATCACCCCCATCCTCCAGAGAAACAAAACCATTCATGATGAACGCAGAATAATTCCTACACTCATCAGACTCAGGCACCCCAGGTACCACAGGTGCCTTCTGTGTACCCACCAAATCCACAGGCTTTGCATTTTTTCTGCTTCAGAACGGGACACGCCTTTAACATGTTCCCTCTCCCTCTACAATAGTAGCACACAGGACCTTCGTTAGTCCTCAAATTTTCGTCAACCTTATCAGCTCGGACCCCCTGTATCAACGTGCTGCCACTTGCAGGCACAGAAACACCTTTGACACTGCCACCGGCGACACCACCACGACCAACCGGCCGTGCACCAAAACTATAGGAGCGCCCAACAAAATCAGTTTTATGAGGCAATACCTACTCATCTGCCAACACCGCGGCCTTAGACACCTCATTCACCTTCTGCTCATTAAGGTAAGTAGTAACCCTCTCAGGGAGACAGTTCTTAAAGTCTTCCATAATCATCAAGGCCCGCAGTTGCCCATCATCCTTCACTCCTTGAGAAGCACACCACCTGTCAAAAAGTGCCTCCTTCTCCCTAGCAAACTCCACATAAGTCTGACTATCAAAGTTCCTAAAGCGCCGGAATTTCTGCCGGTACTCCTCTGGAACTAATTCATAAGCCCTTAATACTGTAGACTTCACACTCTCATAGTCCAGACTGCTTTCAAAATAAACTGTATACGACTGAGTTCATGTTTTTTTCTGAATTCGTCATCAAATATTACTCACGCCAGTCTGTTTCTCCCACAGGAGGGTCAAGTGGATACGATAAGAACGGAGGCTACGGTAAATATATTATAGTTTAATATATTGTTTACTTAATCCACAAAACACTGATGGACAGGTAACAGTCAATGTTCGAATACCGCCGAAGGCAAGAGGACCAGGGTTAATGTTCCATGTCAACGACCTGCCAGTGGCGACCCGTCAGTTAGAGGAGCAGAATTCCCTCACGGTTGGCTTTACAAGGAGGGAAAAGGTAATGAATGAAGCAGGAATCCCAGAGATCAACAAGGCTGATGTTGTTGTGATGAGTTGAATTTAGTGCAGTTGAGTTGAGTTGATTTTAATGTAATTACGTTCATGCAGTTGAGTTGAGTTTAGCGCAGTTTAGTTTAATGCAATTGGGTTGAGGTTAGAACAGTTGAGTTGAGTTCAGTGGAGTTGATTTGAGTAAGTTGAGTTGAGTTCATGTTGTTGAGTTGAGATTAGTGCAGTTGGTTTAGTGCAGTTGAGTTGAATTGGGTTAAGTGTAGTTTTGTTGATGTTCGTGCAGTTGAGGAGATGAGTTTAGTGCAGCTGCGTTGCGTTTGGTGCAGCTGAGTTGAGTTAAGTGCAGGTGAGTTTATTTCTGTTTATTGCAGTTAATGTGAATTTTTTTATGTTGAGTTGTGATTAGTGCACTTGTGTTGATATTAATTTATTTTACTGAATTTCACTTTAGAATGGTTTAGTTAAGTTTACTAATCTGTAGCTCGTACCCACCACTCTGAAAATAATTCTGGTCAACCTCTTCTGCACTCTTTCGAAAACCACCATATTCTTCTTAGATTAGGTTGAACATAACTGAATACCATACACCCTAACCAAATTGCTGCAAGGTTGCATCATGCCTTCCCTGACTTTGGGGTGTATTTTTAGGTTGTGAAGATTTGGGCACGATATACAATATATATTAATGAACTGGATGAGTGAATTGAATGCAACATCTCCAAGTTTGCGGACGACACGAAGCTGGGGGGCAGTGTTGGATGTGAGGAGGATGCTAGGAGGCTGCAAGGTGACTTGGATAGGTTGGGTGAGTGAGCAAATGCATGGCAGATGCAGTATAATATAACCATATAACCATTACAGCACGGAAACAGGCCATCTCAGCACTTCAAGTCCGTGCCAAACACTTTTTAAAATATTTTTTATACTTCCCCCTAGTCCCATCTACCTGCACTCAGACCATAACCCTCCATTCCTTTCCCGTCCATATACCCATCCAATCTATTTTTAACGGATAAAATCGAACCTGCCTCCACCACTTCCACTGGAAGCTCATTCCACACAGCTACCACTCTCTGAGTAAAGAAGTTCCCACTAATGTTACCCCTAAACTTCTGTCCCTTAATTCTCGTCATGTCCCCTTGTTTGAATCTTCCCTACTCTCAATGGGAAAAGCTTATCCACGTCAACTCTGTCTAACCCGCTCAGCATTTTAAAGACCTCTATCAAGTCCCCTCTTAACCTTCTGCGCTCCAAAGAATAAAGACCTTGCTTGTTCAACCTTTCTCTGTAACTTAGTTGCTGAAACCCAGGAAACATTCTAGTAAATCTCCTCTGTACTCTCTCTATTTTGTTGACATCCTTCCTATAATTAGGCGACCAAAATTGTACTCCATACTCCAGAATTGGCCTCACCAATGCCTTGTACAATTTTAACATTACATCCCAAATTCTATATTCAATGCTCTGATTTATAAGGGCCAGCAAACCAAAAGCTTTCTTTACCACCCTATCTACATGAGATTACACCTTCAGGGAATTATGCACAGTTATTCCCAGATCCCTCTGTTCAACTGCATTCCTCAATTCGCTACCATTTACCATGTACGTCCTATTTTGATTTGTCCTGCCGAGATGTAGCACCTCGCATTTATCAGCATTAAACTCCATCTGCCATCTTTCAGCCCACTCTTCCAAATGGCCTACATCTCTCTGTAGACTTTGAAAATCTACTTCATTATCCACAACAACACCTATCTTAGTATCATCTGCATACTTACTAATCCAATTTTCCACACCATCATCCAGATCATTGATGTACATGACAAACAACAGTGGACCCAACACAGACCCCTGAGGCACCCCACTACTCATTGGCCCCCAACCTGACAAACAGCCATCCACCATTACTCTCTGGCATCTCCCATTCAGCCACTGTTGAATCCATCTTGCTACTCCACCTTTAATACCCAACAATTGAATCTTCTTAACCAACCTTCCATGAGGAACCTTGTCAAAGGCCTTACTGAAGTCTGTATAGACAACATCCACTGCTTTAACCTCATCAATTTCCCTAGTAACTTCTTCGAAAAATTCAAGAAGATTAGTCAAACATGACCTTCCAGGCACAAATCCACGTTGACTGTTCCTAATCAGACCCTGCTTATCCAGATGCTTATATATATTAACTCTAAGTATCCTTCCCATTAATTTGCCCACCACTGACATCAAACTAACAGGTCTATAATTGCTAGGTTTACTCATAGAACCCTTTTAAAACAACGGAACAACATGCGCAGTACGCCAATCCTCCGGCACTATTCCCATTTCTAATGACATTTGAAATATTTCTGTCATAGCCCCTGCTATTTCTACACTAACTTCCCTCAATGTCCTCGGGAATATCCTGTCAGGACCTGGAGACTTATCCGTTTTCATATTTTTCAAAAGTGTCCACACCGCCTCTTCTTTGAATGTCATAGTTTCCATTGCTACTCTGCTTCTTTCCCTTACCTCACATAATTCCATATCCTTCTCCTTGGTGAATACCGAAGAAAAGAAATTGTTCAATATCTCCCCCATCTCTTTTGGCTCTGCAGATAGCTGTCCACTCTGACTCTCTAATGGACCAATTGTATTCCTTGTTATCCTTTTGCTATTAATATAGCTGTAGAAACCCTTTGGATTTACTTTCACCTTACTTGCCAAAGCAACCTCATATCTTCTTTTAGCATTTCTAATTTCTTTCTTAATATTCTTTTTACATTCTTTATACTCCTCAAGCACCTCATGTACTCCATGCTGCCTATAATTATTGTAAAACTCTCTCTTTTTCCGAACCGTGTCCAATTTCCCTTGAAAACCATGGCTCTTTCCAATTTTTGCTCTTTCCTTTCAACCGAACAGGGACATAAAGATTCTGTACTCTTAAAATTTCACCTTTAAATGTCCTCCATTTCTCTTCTACATCCTTCCCATAAAACAACATGTCCCAATTCACTCCTTTTAAATCCTTTCGCATCTCATCAAAGTTAGCTTTTCTCCAATCCAAAATCTCAACCCTAGGTCCAGTTCAGACCCTCTCCATAATTATATTGAAACTAATTGTGTTGTGATCACTGGACACGAAGTGCTCCCCAACGCATACCTCCGCCACCTGCCCTGTCTCATTTCCTAACAGGAGGTCCAGCACTGCCCCTTCTCTAGTAGGTACCTCTATGTATTGCTGCAAAAACTATCCTGCACACATTTTACAAACTCCAAACCATCCAGCCCTTTTACAGAATGTGTTTCCCAGTCTGTGGGTGGAAAATTAAATTATCCCACAACCACTACCTTGTGCTTACTACTAATATCTGCTATCTCCTTACATATTTGCTCTTCCAATTCTCGCTCCCCATTTGGCGGTGTATAATACACCCCTATATGTGTTGCTACACCTTTCCCATTTCTCAATTCCACCCAAATAGCCTCCCTAGACGAGCCCTCTAATCTATCCTGCCAAAGCACTGCTGTAATATCTTCCTTGACAAGCAATGCAACACCCCCACCTCTTGCCCCTCCAATTATATCACCCCTGAAGCAACGAAATCCTGGAATATTTAATTTCCAATCACAAACCTCCTGCAACCATGTTTCACTGATCGCCACAACATCATATTTCCAGGTGTCAATCTAGGCTCTAAGCTCATCCACCTTTCTTACAATGCTCCTAGCATTAAAATATACACATTTAAGAAACCCACCACCACTTATTCTCTGTTTATTATCTTTTTCTTCTTTCTCCCCTACATTTTGGGTCTGAGTGCTTCCCTTCTCTGCCTCCTGCCTCCCACATTTTCTACCAGCTTTCTCTATTTGAGTCCCTCCCCCCAACCGTTCTAGTTTAAAGTCTCCCCAGTAGCCTTTGCAAATCTCACCGCCAGGATATTGGTCCCCCTCAGGTTCAAGTGCAACCCGTCCTTTCTGTACAGGTCACACCTTCCCCAAAAGAGGTCCCAATGATCCAGAAATTCGAATCCCTGCCCGCTGCCCCAGTTCCTCAGCCACGCATTTATCCTCCACCTCATTCCATTCCTACTCTCACTGTCGCGTGGCATAGGTAGTAATCCTGAGATTGTTACCTTTGCGGTCCTTCTCCTTAACTCTCCTCCCAACTCCCTAAATTCTCCTTTCAGGACCTCTTCTCTTTTTCTGCCTATGTCATTGGTACCTATATGTACCACAACCTCAGGCTCCTCTCCCTCCGATTTCAGGATATCTTGGATGCGTTCAGACACATCCCTGACCCTGGCACCAGGGAGGCAAACTACCATCCGGGTCTCCTGACTGCGTCCACGGAATCGCCTATCCGACCCCCTAACCATCGAGTCCCCTATTACTATTGCCCTCCTCTTCTTTTCCCTATCCTTCTGAGCCATGGGGCCGGTCTCTGTGCCGGAGGCCCGGCCGCTGTCGCTACCCCCAGGAAGGCTGTCCCCCCCAACAGTACTCAAACAAGAGTACTTATTTTCAAGGTGTACAGCCACCGGGGTACTCACTAGTCCCTGCCCTCTGCCTCTGCCCCTTGCTCTTCCTAACCGTAACCCACTTGTCTGCCTCCCGTAGTCTTGGAGTGGCCACCTCCCTATAACTCCTTTCTATGACCTCCTCACTCTCCCTGATCAGACAGAGGTTATCGAGCTGCTGCTCCAGGTTCCTAATACGGTCCCTTAGGAACCCCATCTCGACGCACCTGGCACAGATGTGGACGTCTGGAGGGGTATCCGACACCATGACCTCCCGCATCTGACATCCAGAACAGTAAACTGCCCTGGCCCTCATTCTCCCCCCTTACCCTGGATACAGTACAAACTGGTGGAGGAAATCAGCAGGGGTCTGACACCAATCAGCTACTTCCTCTTAGTCCTCTTCCACCAGTCAGCGGCTTCCTCACATAGGAAACTAGAATGGAACGCTGCAGTTTTGGGTACTCCTCCTGCAACGGTCCCTGGGCCTCTGGAAAGCAAAGCGTGGATAAATGTGAGGTTATCCACTTTGGTGGCAAAAACAGGAAATTCGACTATTATCTGAATGGTGACCGATTAGGAAAAGGGGTGATGCAACGAGACCTGGGTGTCATGGTACACCAGTCATTGAAAGTAGGCATGCAGGTGCAGCAGGCAGTGAAGAAAGCGAATGGTGTGTTTGCATTCATAGTAAAAGGATTTGAGTATAAGAGCAGGGAGGTTCTACTGCAGTTGTACAGAGTCTTGGTGAGACCACACCTGGAGTATTGCGTACAGATTTGGTCTCCTAATCTGAGGAAAGACATAGTTGCCATAGAGGGAGTACAGAGAAGGTTCACCAGACTGATTCCTGGAATGGCAGGACTTTCATATGAAGAAAGACTGGATAGACGCAGCTTGTACTCGCTATAATTTAGAAGATTGAGGGGGGATCTTATAGAAACGTACAAAATTCTTAAGGGGTTGGACAGGCTAGATGCAGGAAGATTATTCCCGATGTTGGTGAAGTCCAGAACAAAGTGTCACAGTTTAAGGACAAGGGGGAAGTCTTTTAGGACCGAGATGAGAAAATAATTTTTTACACAGTGGTGAATCTGTGGAATTCTTTGCCACAGAAAGTAGTTGATGCCAGTTCATTGGCTCTATCTAACAGGGAGTTAGATGTGGCCCTTGTGGCTAAAGGGATCAGGGGGTATGGAGAGAATGCAGGTACGGGATACTGAGTTGGATGATAGGCCATTATCATATTGAATGGCGGTGCAGGCTCGAAGGGCCGAATGGCATACTGCTGCACATATTTTCTATGTTTCTATGATCCGATCAATTGTCATCAAAATCTTTCTTTCTCCACAGGTGCTGGTATACTCCAAGATTCCGTAGCTACGAAATTAACTGTATACGACTGAGTTCAAATATCCATTTCTGAATTATGGTCATGAAATATTACTCACGCTAGTCTGTTTCCCCCACAGGATGGTCAAGTGGATTCGATAAGAATGGAGGATACGGTAAATTTATTGTAGTTTAATATACTCTTCACAATCCAAAAAACACTGATGGGCAGGTGCAGCCAATGTTGGAATAACGCTGAAGGCTAAAGGCCCAGAATTAATATTTCATGTCGACGACCTGCCAGTGCAGACCCCGTCAGTGAAAGGAGCAGAATACCCTCATGGTTTGCTTTTCAAGGAGGGAAATGGTAGTGAATGAAGCAGGAATCCCAGGGATCAACACGACGGATGTTGTTGAGTTCAGTGCAGTTGAGTTGAATTTTGATGAATTTAGTGCAGTTGACTTTAATCCAATGAAGTTGAATATGCAGTTGAGTTCATGCTGTTGAGTTGTGTAGGTTAGTGCAGTTATGTTGAGTTTCGTGAAGTTGTGTTGAGTTTAGTGCAGTTGTGTTGAGTTTCGTGCAGTTGTGTTGAGTTTCGTGCAGTTGAGTTGAGCTTAGTGCAGTTGAGTTGTGCTTAGTGCAGTTGAGTTCGGGTTTACTGTAGTTGTGGTTAGTTTAGTTGTGTCTAGTGAAGGTGAGTTACGTTTAGCTTAGTGCAGTTGACTTGAGTACAGTATAATTGGGTTGCGTTGATTGCAGTTGAGGAGTTCAGTTACTACGGTTGATTGGAATGCGGTTGAGTGGAACGGAGTTGAGTGGAGTTGTGATTAGTTAATTCTGGAGGTCACTGCTGTTGAATTTAGTGCTGTTGAGTTGATGTTAATGCTGTTTAGTGATGTTAATGCTGTGGAGTTGATGTTAATGCTGTTGAGCTGATGTTAATGATGAGCTGAAGTTAATGATGTTGAGGTGATGTTGAGTTGATGTTAATGTAGTTGAGTTATAGCAGTTGAGTTGAGTTTAGAGCAGTTGAGTTAGAGCAGTTAGGTTGAGTTTATTGCCGTTGAGTTGAATTTAGTGCAGTTGAATTTAGTGCAGTTGGCTTGAGTTCAGTGCAGTTGATTTCGGTGCAGTCGAGTGCAGTTGAGTTTAGAGCAGTTAAGTTGAGATTAATGATGTTAAATCGAGTTTAGTGCAGCGTACGCAGTTGTGTTGAATTTACTGCTGTTGAGGAGTTGAGTTCAGTGTAATTGAATTTGGTGCAGTTGAGTGTAGTTTAAATCAGTGCACTTGAGTTGAGTTTAGTGAAGGTGATTGTAGTGGAGCTGAGTTGTGTTCAGTGCAGTTGATTGAATTTGGTGCAATTGAGATCAGTTGAGTATGGTGCACTTGGATTGAGTGGAGTTGAGTGTAGTTGTGTGGAAGTTAGCGCAGTTGAAGAGTTGATTGCCGTTAAGTTGTGTTGAGCTTAATTGAGTTGTGTTAAGTACTGTTGAGTTGAATGCAGTGGAGTTGGGTTTAGCGCAGTTCAGTTGATTTGACTGCATTTGACTTGAGTTCAGTTGATTTCAGTGAAGTTGAGTTGCATGTAGTTGAGTTGAGTACAGTTGTGTTGCGGTAAATGCAGTTGAGTTCAGTGGAGTTAAATTTAGTGCAGTTGAGTGTTGTGATGAGGTTATTTCAGTTGAGTTGAGTTTAGTGCAGATTCGTTGAGTTTAGTGCAGTTGAATTAAATGCAGTTGAGTTTAGTGCAATTGGGTTGAGTTGAATTCTGATAAGTTGTGTTCAGGTAAATGCAGTTAAGTTGAGTTGAGTTGAGTTTAGTGGAGTTGAGTTTCGTGCAGTTTAGTTGTGTTGAGTTTTGTGCAGTTGGGTTATTCCATTTAAGTTTAGTGCCGTTGATGTAGTTCAGTTCAATTTAACGCAGTTGAGTTGTTGAGTTGACGTTAGTTTATTGGAGCGGAGTAGAGTGCATCTGTGTTGAGTTTAGTGCGGTTGAGGTTAGTGCGGTTGAGTTGAAAGCAGATAAGTTGACTTGAGTTATGTACAGTTTTGTTGAGGTAAATGCAGTTGAGTTTATTTCAATTCAGTTTAATGTAGTTCAGATGAATATAATGCAGTTCAGTTTAGCTTAGTTATGGGAGCGGCTGTGATCCATTTGCGGAGTTGAGTTTAGTGTGATTGAGATTAGCGCAGTTGAGTTGAGACTAGTGCAGTTGAGTCTAGTACAGTTGAGTTAGGTAAAATTTAGTTGACTTGTTTATTGCAGTTGAGTTGAGTTTACTGCAGCTGAATTGCGATGATTTAAGTTTAATTGATTTCGGTTTAGTGCAGTTGATTTTAGTATGGTGCATTTAAGTGGAGATTGGTGCACCAATGCAGTTGAATGGAGATTAGTGCAGTTGTGTTGAGGTGAATTGAGTTTAGTCGATTTTATTATGGTGCACTTGAGTGGAGATTGGTGCACTTCAATGCAGTTGAGTGGAGATTAGTGCAGTTGTGTTGAGGTGAATTGAGTTTAGTATGGGGCCCTTGAGTGGAGATTAGTGCACTTCAATGCAGCTGAGTGGAGATTAGTGCAGTTAAGTTGAGGTGATTTGAGTTTAGTTGAGTTTAGTGCAGTTGGTTTAGTGCAGCTGAGTTGAGTTAAGTGCAGGTGAGTTTATTTGTGTTTTCCGCAGTTGAGTTGAGGTGAATTGAGTTGAGTTGAGATTAGTGCAGTTGAGTTGATATTTATTTAGTTTACTGAATTTCAGTTTAGAATGGTTTAGTTAAGTTTACTGAACTGTAGCTTGTACACACTACTCTAGGAATAATCCTGGTCAATCTCTTCCACACTCTTTCTAAAACCACCTTATGCTTCTTGGATTAGGGTGAACATAATTGAATACAATACACCCTAACCAGATTGCTGTAAGGTTGCATCCTGCCTTCCCTGGCTTCTGTGTATATTTTTGTCATCAAAATGTTTCTTTCTCCACAGGTACTGGTAGACACCAAGATTCAATAGCTACAACCTAAACTGTATACGACTGAGTTAAAATGTCCATATCTGAATACATGTCATCAAATATTATTCATGCTAGTCTGTTTCTCCCACAGGATGGCCAAATGGATACGATAAGAAAGGAGGCTACGGTAAGTTTATTGTAGATTAATATGGTCTTTATTTAACCCACAAAACACTGCTGGACAGGTGAAAGCCAATGTTGGAATAACGCAGAAGGCTACAGGACCAAAATTAATATTTCATGTCGACGACCTGCCAGTGCAGACCCCGTCAGTGAGAGGAGCATAATTCCCTCACGGTTTGCTTTTCAAGGAGGGAAAGGGTACTGGCAGGAATCCTAGGGATCAACACGACGGATGGTGTTGAGTTTCGTTCAGTGCAGTTGAGATGAATTTAGGTGAGTTTATTGCATTTGGGATGAGTTTAGTCCAATTGAGTTCATGCAATGTAGTTGAGTTGTGCTTCGTGCAGTTGAGTTGGCTTTCGTGCAGTTGAGTTGGCTTTCGTGGAGTTGATTTGGCTTTCGTGCAGTTGAGTTGGCTTTCGTGCAGTTGAGTTTGGTTTCGTGCAGTTGCCGTTAGACATAGAAACATAGAAAATAGGTGGAGGAATAGGCCATTCGGCCCTTCAATATGATCATGGCTGATCATCCAACTCAGTATCCTGTACATGCCTTCTCTCCATACCCCCTGATCCCTTTAGCCACATGTGCCACATCTAACTCTCTCTTAAATATAGCCAGTGAACTGGCCTCAACTACTTTTTGTGGCAGAGAATTCCACAGATTCACCACTCTCTGTGTGAATTTTTTTTCTCATCTCGGTCCTAAAAGTCTTTCCCCTTATCATTAAACTCTGTGCTTAGTTTAGGTGAGTCTAGTGAAGTTGTGATTAGTTTAGCTTAGTGCAATTGGGTTGTGTTGAGGAGTTGAGTTACTGTTGTTGAGTGGAATGCGGTTGAGTGGAATGCGGTTGAGTGGAACGGAGTTGAGTGCAGTTGTGATGAGTTTATCGCTGGAGTTTCCTACAGTAGAGTTTAGTGGTGTTGAGTTGATGTTAATTCTCTTGAGTTGATGTTATTGCTGTTGAGTTGATGTTAATGCTGTTGAGTTGATGTTAATTCTGTTGGTTTGAGGTTTAGTGCAGTTCAGTTTGGTGCACTTGGGTTGGGTTTAGTGGCTGAGTTAAATGTCCATTTCTGAATTAATGTCATGAAAATAGTCTGTTTCTCCCACAGGATGGGCAAGTGGATACGATAAGAACGGAGGCTACGGTAAATTTATTGTAGTTTAATATATTCTCCACTTAATCCACAAACCGCTGATGGACCGGTGACAGCCAATGTTGGAATAACGCAGAAGACTAAAGGACCAAGGTTAATATTTCATGTCGACGACCTGCCAGTGCAGACCCCGTCAGTGAGATGAGCAGAATATCGTCACAGATTGCTTTTTATGGAACGAAAGTGTAGTGAATGAAGCAGGATTCCCAAAGATCAACACGACGGATGTATTTGAGTTGAGTTCAGTGCAGTTGAGTTGTATTTAGACGAGTAGTGCAGTTGAGAAGAGTAGAGTTTAGTCCAATTGAGTTGAATATAATGCAGTTGAGTTCATGCAGTTGAGTAGGTTAGTGCAGTTTAGTTGAGTTTCGTGCAGTTGTGTTGAGTTTCGAGGAGTCGAGATGGTTTTAGTGCAGTTGAGTTGGTTTTAGTGCGGTTGAGTTGGTTTTAGTGCAGGTGAGTTGGGTTTCGTGCAGTTGGGTTGGGGTTGGTGCTGATGGGACTGAAGGTTTATGAATCCCCTGGGCCTGATGGTCTGTATCCCAGGGTCCTCAGGGTGGTGTTTCTTGAAATAGTGGACGCATTGGTGATCATTTTACAATATTCAATAGATTCAGGATCAGTTCCTGTGGATTGGAGGATAGCTAATGTTATCCCACTTTTCAAGAAAGGAGCGAGAGAGAAAACCGGGAATAACAGACCAGTTAGCCTGACTTCGGTGGCGGGAAAGATGCTGGAGTCTATTATTAAAGAGGTAATCTAGAGCAGCGGATGCAATAGATGAGGTTGGATGAGATGCAGGTGAACCTCTGTCGCACCTGGAACGACTGCTTTGGTCCTTGAATGGTGTCGAGGGGGGAGGTAAAGCGACAAGTGTAGCATCTCATGCGGTTGCAAGGGAAAGTGCCCAGGGAGGAGGTGGTGCGGGAGGGAAGGGAAGAATAGACCAGGGAGATACGGAGGGAGTTGTTTTTGCGGAAAGCAGACAGGGGGTTAGATGGGAAGATGTGGCGAGTGGTGGGGTCACATTGCATCCGCTGCTTGAGATGTCAGCAGATCTACATCGGTGAGACCAAGCGTAGGCTTGGCGATCGTGTCGCCGAAAACCTCCGCTCGGTCCGCATTAACCAACCTAATCACCCGGAGGGTCAGTACTTCAACATTCCCACCCATTACAATCCGACCTCTCTGTCCTGGGCCTCCTCCATAGCCAAAGTGAGCACAACCGGAAATTGGAGGAGCAACACCTCATGTTCCGCTTGCACCCTAGCGGCATAGACATTGAATTCTCTAATTTCCGGTAGCCCTTGCTCTCTCCTCCCCTTCTCAGCTCTTCCTCAGTCCCCAACCTCCTCCTCTTCCTTTTTCCTTTCTTCTCCCCACCCCACCCCACCCCACCCTCCATCTGTCTGAAGAAGGGTTTCGGCCCGACACGTTGCCTATTTCCTTCGCTCCATAGATGCTGCTGCACCCGCTGAGTTTCTCCAGAACTTTTGTCTACCTTGATGCTTGACAAATCTTCTGTGATTTTTTGTGGACGTGGCAAGTAAAATGGATGAATGGGAGCCAGTCCACGTAGGGTATCTAGACTTTCAGAAAGCCTTTGATAAGGACCCGCACGAGAGACTGGTGACTAAAATTAGAGCTCATGTTATTGGGGGTACGGTTTTGATATGGATTGAAAATTGGTTGGCAGACAGGAAGGAAAAAGTAGGAGTGAACGGGTCCTTTTCAGAATGGCAGGCAGTGGCGAGTGGAGTGCCGCAATGCTCACTTGTTGGGGCCGCAACTGTTTGCCATATATTAATGATTTGGAAGAGGGAATTAGGAGCAACACTAGCAAGTTTGCGGATGACACAAAACTGGGTGGCAGTGTTAACTGTGAAGATAATGGTAGGAGCTTGCAGGGAGACCTGGACAGATTGAGTGAGTGGGCAGATGCATGGCAGGTGCAGTATAATATAGATAAATGCGAGGTTATCCACTTTGGCGGCAAAACAAGGGTGCAGATTATTATCTCAATGGGTTTAGGTTAGGTAAGGGGGATGTGCAGCGAGACCTAGGTGTCCTTGTACACCTGTCACTGAAAGTTGGCGTGCAGGTACAGCAGGCAGTGAAGAAAGCTAATGGAATGTTGGCCTTCATAGCAAGAGGATTTCAGTATAGGATTAAAGAGGTTCTTCAGTAGTTGTATACGGCTCTGGTAAGACTACATCTGGAGTATTGTGTACAGTTTTGGTCTCCAAATTTGAGGAAGGACATACTTGTGATTGAGGCAGTGCAGCGTAGGTTCACGATATTGGTCCGTGGGACGGCGGGACTATCATATGAGGAAAAATTGAAAAGAGTAGGCTTGTATTCAGTGGAGTTTTGAAGGATGAGGGGGATCTTATCGATACATATAAAATTATAAAAGGACTGGACAAGCTAGATGCAGGAAAAATGTTCCCAATGTTGGGCCAGTCCAGAACGGAGGCCACAGTGTTAGAATAAAGGAGAGGCCATTTATGACTGAGGTGGGAAACTTTTTCACCCAGAGAGTTGTGAATTTGTGGAATTACCTGCAACAGAGGGCAGTGGAGGCCAAATCACTGGATGGATTTAAGAGAGAGTTAGATATTGCTCATGGGGCTAGTGAAATCAAGGGATATGAGGAGAAGGCAGGCAGGGTTATTGATTACGGATGATCAGCCATGATCACAATGAATGGCGGTGCTGGTTCGGAGGACCGAATGGCCTCATCCTCCACCTATTTTCTATGTTTCTTTGTTTCTATGTTTGATGTTAATGCTGTTGAGTTGATGTTAATGCTGTTGAGTTGATGTTAATCCTGTTGAGTTGATGTTAATGCTGTTGAGTTGATGTTAATGCTGTTGAGTTGAGTTTAGTGCAGTTGAGGTGGTTAGTGCAGTTAGGATGAGTTCAGCGCTGTTGAGTTCGGTGCATTCGAGTGCAGTTGAGTTGAGTTTAGAGCAGTTCGGTTGAGTTAAATGATGTCGAGTCGAGTTTAGTGCAGCGTAGTTGTATGCAGTTGTGTTGAGTTTAATGCTATTGATGAGTTGAGTTCAGTGTATTTGAAGTTGGTGCAGTTCAATGTAGCTTAATTCAGTGGACTTCAGTTGAGTTTAGTGAAGGTGATTGTAGTGGAGCTGAGTTGTGTTTACTGCAGTTGTTTGAATTTCGTGCAATTGAGTTCAGTTGAGTATGGTGCCCTTGGATTGGGCGGAGTTGAGTGGTGTTGTGTTGAAGTTATCGCAGTTGATGAGTTGCGTTGAGTGCTGTTAAGTTGTGTTGAGGTTAGTGCAGCTGAGTTTAGTTGTGTTTAGTGCGGTTGAGTTGAATGCAGTTGAGTTGGGTTTAGTGCAGTTGAGTTGAGTATAGTGCAGTTGACTTGAGTGCAGTTGAGTTCAGTGAAGTTGAGTTGCATGTAGATGAGTTCAGTACAGTTGTGATGCGGTAAATGCAGTTGAGTTCAGTGGAGTTTAAATTTAGTGCAATTGAGTTGAGTGTAAATGATGAATTGAGTGTTGTGATGAGGTACATGCAGTTGCGGAGTAGAGTTGTGTTGAATTTACTGCAGTTGAATTAAGTGCAGTTGAGTTGAGTTCAGTATAGTTGGGTTGAGTTGAATGCAGATAAGTTGTATTCAAGTAAATACAGCTGAATTTATTGGAAGGTAGACAAAAATGCTGGAGAAACTCAGCGGGTGAGACAGCATCTGTGGAGCGAAAGAAATAGGCAACGTTTCGGGCCGAAACCCTTCTTCAGAGTGGAGTTCCGTTTCGTGCAGTTGGGTTTATTCCATTTGAGTTTAGTGCTGTTGATGTAGTTCAGTTGAATTTAATGCAGTGGAGTGGAGTTGATTGCAGGTGAGTTGAGTTGAGTGCAGCTGTGTTGAGTTGAGTGGAGGGGAGTTGAGTGCTGCTGTGTTGTGTTGTGTTGTGTTGAGTAGAGTGGAGCGCAGTTGAATGCAGCTGTGCTGAGTTTAGTTGAGTTTAGTGGAGCGTAGTTTAGTGCAGCTGTGTTGAGTTTAGTGCAGTTTTGGAGTTGAGGTTGGTGCGGTTGAGGTTAGTGCGGTTGGGGTGAATGCAGATAAGTTGAATTGAATTATGTACAGTTGTGCTGAGGTAAATGCAGTTGTGTTCAGTTGTGTTTCGTGCAGTTGTTTAGTGTTGAGTTTAGTGCAGTTGGTGTTATTCCCTTTGAGTTTAGTGCAGTTCAGTTTGATGTAGCTCAGTTGAATATAATGCATTTGAGTTTAGTTTAGTATAGTTGAGTGCAGTTGTGTTGAGATTAGTGCAGTTATAGAGTTGTGTTTAGTGTAGTTGAGTTGAGTTTAGTGCAGTTGATTTGAGGTGAATTGAGCTGAGCAGAGTTGTGTTTAGAGCAGTTGAGGTTAATACATTTGAGTTATGTACGATATAGTTGACTTGAATATTGCAGTTGAGTTGCGTGTACTGCAGTTGAGTTGCGTTGATTTCATTGCAGTTGAGTTAGTTTTAGTGCAGTTGATTTTATTATGGTGCACGAGTCAAGTTCGATGCTGTTTTGCGGAGTCGAGTGCAGTTGTGTTGATGTTAGTGTAGTTTCTCTGAATTGAGTTTAGTGCAGTTGGTTTAGTGCAGTTGAGTTGGGTTGGGTTAAGTGCAGATGAGTTGACAGTGTTTACTGCAGTTGAGTTGTGGTGAATTGTGTTGAGTTTCGTTGAGATGAGTGCATTTGAGTTAATTTTAATTTAGTTCAGTGAATATCGTTTTAGATTGGTTTAGATAAGTTTACTAACCTGTGGATTGTACCCATCACTCTGGGATAATACTGGTCAATATCTTCTGCACTCTTTTTAAAAACACCATATACTTCTTGGTTTAGGGTAAACGTAACTGAACAAAATATACCCTAACCTATTTGCTGTAAGCTTACATCCTGCCTTCCCAAACTTAGGGTGTATTTTTAGCTTGTGAAGGTTTGGACCCGATCCGACAAAGAGTCATCGCATACATTTTTCTCCACAGATACTGGTAGACTCCCAGATTCCTTAGCTACAAAATAAACTGTATACGAATGCTTTAGTGTTTATTTTTGAATTCGTCATCAAATATTACTCACGCCAGTCTGTTTCTCCCACAGGAAGGTCAAGTGGATACGATAACAAGGGAGGCTACGGTAAATATATTGTAGTTTAATATATTCTTCACTTAATCCACAAAACCATGACAGCCAATGTTAGACTACCGCAGAAGGCTAAAGGACCAGTGTTAAAGTTCCATGTCGAACACCTGCCAGTGGTGACCCCGTCAGTGAGAGGAGCAGAATTCCCTCACGGTTAGCTTTACAAGGAAGGAAAAGGTAGTTAATGAAGCAGGAATCCCAGAGATCAACACGACCGATGTTGTGATGAGTTGAGTTTAGGGCAGCTGAGTTGAATTTAGCTGAGTTTAGTGCAGTTGAGTTGAGTTGAATTTAATGTCGTTACCTTCATGCAGTTGGGATGAGTTTAGCGCAGTTGAGTTGAATGGTATTGGTTTGAGGTTAGTGCAGTTGAGTTTAATTTAGTGTTGTCGAGTTCAGTTTAGAGCAGTTGAGTTTAGTACAGTTGAGTTACAATTTAGTTGATTTGTTTATTGCAGTTGAATTGGGTGTACTGCAGTTGAGTTGCGATGGTTTATGTGCAGTTGACTTGGGTTTAGTGCAGTTGATTTTAGTATGGTGCACTTGAGTCAAGTTCAATGCGGTTCTTCTTGCGTATGGTGTGCACAGCCTAAAGTTGTAGGACAACTTGTTCCAATTGTTCGTATTTGATTGTGCACACCAGGTTGATTGCATTCGTTGAAACAGGGTGGACCACATGAAGGTTGCAATCTCCTAATGCGGTTGTGGAGTTTAATGCAGTTGTGTTGATATGAGTGCAGTTTCTCTGAGTTGAGTTTAGTGCAGTTGGTTTAGTGCAGTTGGGTTAAGTGTAGTTTTGTTGATGTTCGAGCAGTTGACGGATGAAGAGTGCAGCTGCGTTGCGTTTGGTGCAGTTGAGTTAAGTGCAGGTGAGTTTATTTCTGTTTGTCGCAGTTGATGTGAATTGTGTTGAGTTGAGATTAGTGCAGTTGAGTTGATATTAATTTAGTTTACCGAATTTCAGTTTAGAATGGTTTAGTTTACTAATCTGTAGCTCGTACCCACCACTCTGGGAATAATTCTGGTCAACCTCTTCTGCACACTTTCGAAAACCACCATATCATTCTTAGATTAGGTTGAACATAACTGAATACAATACACCCTAACCAAATTGCTGCAAGGTTGCATCCTGCCTTCCCTGACTTTGGGGTGTATTTTTAGGTTGTGAAGATTTGGGCACGATCCGATCAATTGTCGTCAAAATCTTTCTTTCATCACAGGTAGTGGTTGACTCCAAGATTCTTTAGCTACGAAATAAACAGTAAAAGATTGAGTTCAAATGTCCATTTCTGAATTAAGTTCATGAAATTTTACTCACGCTAGTCTGTTTCTCCCACAGGATTGTCAAGTGGATACGATAAGAACGGAGGCTACCGTAAATTTATTGTAGTTTAATATATTCTTCACAATCCACAAAACACTGATGGACAGGTGACAGCCAATGTTAGGAATAACGTTGAAGGCTAAAGGCCCAGAGTTAATATTTCATGTTGACGACCTGCCATTGCAGACCCCGTCAGCGAAAGGAGCAGAATTCCGTCATGGTTTGCTTTTCAAGGATGGGAAATGGTAGTGAATGAAGCAGGAATCCCAGGGATCAACACGACGGATGTTGTTGCGTTGAGTTCTGTGCAGTTGAGTTGAATTTAGATGAGTTTAGTGCAGTTGAGTTGAGTTTAGTCCAATTGAGTTGAATATGCCGTTGAGTTCATGCTGTTGAGTAGGATAGTGCAGATGTGTTGAGTTTCGTGCAGTTGAGTTTCGTTTCGTGCAGTTGAGTTTCGTTTCGTGCAGTTGTGTTGAGTTTCGTGCAGTTGAGTCGGGCTTAGTGCAGTTGAGTCGGGCTTAGTGCAGTTGAGTCGGGCTTAGTGCAGTTGAGTCGGGCTTAGTGCAGTTGAGTCGGGCTTAGTGCAGTTGAGTCGGGCTTAGTGCACTTGAGTCGGGCTTAGTGCAGTTGAGTCGGGCTTAATGCAGTTGAGTCGGGCTTAGTGCAGTTGAGTCGGGCTTAGTGCAGTTGAGTCGGGCTTAGTGCAGTTGAGTCGGGCTTAGTGCAGTTGAGTCGGGCTTAGTGCAGTTGAGTCGGGCTTAGTGCAGTTGAGTCGGGCTTAGTGCAGTTGAGTCGGGCTTAGTGAAAGTGAGTCACGTTTCGCTTAGTGCAGTTGAGGAGTTCAGTTACTGCGGTTGATTGGAATGCGGTTGAGTGGAACGGAGTTGAGTGCAGTAGTGATTAGTTAATTCTAGAGTTCACTGCAGTGGAGTTTAGTGCTGTTGAGTTGAGGTTAATCCTGTTGAGTTGATGCTAATCCTGTTGAGTTGATGTTAATGTTGTTGAGTAAGAGCAGTTGAGTTGAGTTTAGAGCAGTTGAGATGAGTTAGAGCATTTGAGGTTATTGCAGTTGAGTTGAATTTATTGCAGTTGAATAGAATTTGGTGCAGTTCAATTTAGTGCAGTTGGGTGTAGTTTAAGTCAATGGACTTGAGTTAAGTTTATTGAAGGTGATTGCAGTGGAGCTGATTTGTGTTTAGTGCAGTTGATTTTATTTGGTGCAATTGAGTTCAGTTGAGTATGGTGCACTTGGATTGAGCGGAGTTGAATGTAGTTGTGTTGAAGATAGCGCAGTTGTTGAGTTGAGTGCCGTTAGTTGTGTTGAGCTTAGTTGAGTTCTCTTAAGTGGAGTTGGGTTTAGCGCAGTTCAGTTGACTTGAGTGCATTTGACTTGACTTCAGTTGATTTCAGTGCAGTTGAGTTGCATGTAGTTGAGTTGAGTACAGTTGTGTTGCGGTAAATGCAGTTGAGTTCAGTGGAGTTAAATTTAGTGGAATTGAGTTGAGGAGTTGGATGTTGTGATGATGTTAATTCAGTTGAGTTGAGTTAAGTGCAGATTCGTTGAGTTTAGTGCAGTTGAAATAAGTGCAGCTGAGTTGAGTTTAGTGCAGTTGGGTTGAGTTGAATGCTGATAAGTTGTGTTCAGGTAAATGCAGTTGAGTTGAATTAAGTTTAGTGGAGTTGAGTTTCGTGCAGTTGATTTGTGTTGAGTTTAGTGGTTGGGTTTATTCCATTTGAGTTAAATTCTGTTGAATGTAGGTTAAGATGAATATAATGCAGTTGAGTTTAGTTTAGCTTAGTTATTGGAGCGGCGGTGTGTCCATTTGCGGAGTTGAGTTTAGTGTGATTGAAATCAGTGTAGTTGAGTTGAGATAAGTGTTGTTGAGTTGAGTTTAGTGCAGTTGTGTTGAGTTTAGTACATTTGAGTTGATACGAGTTGTGTTTAGTAGACTTGAGATTAGTGCAATTGAGTTGAGACTAGTGCAGTTGAATTTAGTACAGTTGAGTTAGGTAAAATGTAGTTGACTTGTTTGTTGCAGTTGAGTTGCGTTCACTGCAGCTGAGTTGCGATGATTTAAGTTCAATTGAGTTCGGTTTAGTGCAGTTGATTTTAGATTGGTGCACTTCAATGCAGTTGGGTGAAGATTAGTGCAGGTGAATTGAGTTTAGTTGATTTTAGTATGGTGCACTTGAGTGGATATTAGTGCACTTCAATGCAGTTGAGTGGAGATTAGTGCAGTTAAGTTGAGGTGAATTGAGTGTAGTTGAGTTTTGTACAGTTGGTTTAATGCAGCTGAGTTACGTTGGGTTACGTTTAGTTTTGTTCGTGCAGTTGAGGAGTTGAGATTAGTTAAGCAGCATTGTATTTGGTGCAGCTGAGTTGAGTTGTGCAGGTGAGTTTATTTGTGTTTTCCGCAGTTGTGTTGAGGTGAATTGTGTTCAATTGAGATTAGTGCAGTTGAGTTGATATTAATTTAGTTTACTGAATTTCAGTTTAGAATGGTCTAGTTAAGTTTACTGAACTGTAGCTCGTACACACTACTCTAGGAATAATCCTGGTCAATCTCTTCCGCACTCTTTCTAAAACCACCATATGCTTCTTGGATTAGGGTGAACATAACTGAACTCAATACACCCTAACCAAATTGCTGTAAGGTTGCATCCTGCCGTCCCTGACTTCTGTGTGTATTTTTGTCCTCAAAATCTTTCTTTCTCCACAGGTACTGGTAGACTCCAAGATTCCTTAGCTACAACCTATATTGTATACGACTGAGTTAAAATGTCCATTTCTGAATTCATGTCATCAAATATTGTTCACGCTAGTCTGTTTCTCCCACAGGATGGCCAAATGGATACGATAAGAACGGAGGCTACGGTAAATTCATTGTAGTTTAATATATACTTTACTTAATCCACAAAACAGTGATGGACAGGTGACAGACGATGTTGGAATAACGCAGAAGGCTACAGGACCAAAATTAATATTTCATGTCGACGATCTGCCAGTGCAGACCCCGTCAGTGCGAGGAGCATAATTCCCTCACGGTTTGCTTTTCAAGGAGCGAAAGGGTACTGATTGAAGCAGAAATCCCACGGATCAACACGACGGATGTGGTTGCGTTCCGTTCAATGCAGTTGAGTTGAATTTAGGTGAGTTTAATGCATTTGAGATGAGTTTAGTCCAATTGAGTTGAATAATATGCAGTTGAGTTCATGCAATGGAGTTGAGTTGGGTTTCGTGCAGTTGAGTTGGCTTTCGTGCAGTTGAGTTGGGTTTCGTGCAGTTGAGTTGGGTTTCGTGCGGTGTCCGTTAGACATAGATACATAGAAACATAGAAAATAGGTGCAGGAGTAGGACATTCTGCCCTTCGAGCCTGCACCGCCATTCAATATGATCATGGCTGATGATCCAACTCATTATCCTGTATTTAAGAAGGAACTGCAGATGCTGGAAAATCGAAGGTACACAAAAATGCTGGAGAAACTCAGCGGGTGCAGCAGCATCTATGGAGCTAAGGAAATAGGCAACGTTTCGTGCCGAAACCCTTCTGTACCTGCCTTCTCTCCGTACTGCCTGATCCCTTTAGCCTCAAGGGCCACATCTAACTCCCTCTTAAATATAGCCAATGAATTGGCCTCAACTACTTTCTGTGGCAGAGAATTCCACAGATTCACCACTCTCTGTGTAAAAAATGATTTTCTCATCTCGGTCCTAAAAGACTCCCCCCTTATCCTTAAACTGTTACCTTAGTATAGGTGAGTCTAGTGAAGATGAGTTAAGTTTACCTTAGTGCAGTTGAGTTGAGTTCAGTGTAATTCGGTTGCGTTGAGTGTAGTTGAGTTACTGTAGTTGAGTTACTGTAGTTGAGTTACTGTAGTTGAGTGAAATGCGGTTGAGTGGAATGCGATTGAGTGGAACGGAGTTGAGTGCAGTTGTGATGAGTTTATCGCTGGAATTTCCTACAGTAGAGTTGAGTGGTGTTGAGTTGATGTTAATGCTCTTGAGTTGATGTTAATGCTCTTGAGTTGATGTTAATGCTCTTGAGTTGATGTTAATGCTCTTGAGTTGATGTTAATGCTGTTGAGTTGATGTTAATGCGTTGAGTTGATGTTAATGCTGTTGGGTTGAGGTTTAGTACAGTTTTGTTTGGTGCAGTTCATTTTGGTGCCGATTAGTGCAGTTGGGTTAAGTTTAGTGCAGTTCACTTTAGTGTAGTTGGGCTGAGTTTAGTGCAGTTCAGTTTAGTGCAATTGGGTTGAATTGAATGCAGTTCAGTTTACTGCAGTTGGGTTGCGCTTAGTGCATTTGGGTTGGGTTTGGTGCACTTGGCATGGGTTTGGTGCACTTGGGTTGGGTTTGGTGCACTTGGGTTGGGTTTGGTGCACTTGGGTTGGGTTTGGTGCACTTGGGTTGGGTTTGGTGCACTTATGTTGGGTTTGGTGCACTTGGGTTGGGTTTGGTGCACTTGGGTTGGGTTTGGTGCACTTCGGTTGGATTTGGTGCAGTTGGGTTGAGTTCGGTGCAGTCGAGTGCAGTTGAGTTGAGTTTAGAGCGGTTCAATCGAGTTAAATGATGTTGAGTGGAGTAATGCAGCGGAATTATCTGCAGTTGCGTTTAGTTTAATGCTGTTGAGGAGTTCAGCGCATTTGACTTTGGTTGAGTTGAGTGTAGTTTAATTCAGTGGACATGAGTTGAGTTTAGTGAAGGTGATTGTATTGGAGCTGGGTTGTGTTCAGTGCAGTTGGTTGAAGTTCGTGCAATTGAGTTCAGTTGAGTATGGTGCATTTGGATTGAGCGGAGTTGAGTGTAGTTGTGTTGAAGTTAGCGCAGTGGAGGAGGAGTTGAGGGCTGTTAAGCTCTGTTCAGCTTAGCGCAGCTGAGTTGAGTTGTTTCATGTGGTTGAGTTGAATTCAGTGGAGTTGGGTTTAGCGCAGATCAGTTGAGTTGAGTATAGTGCAGTAGATTTCAGTGAATTTGAGTTGCATGTATTTGAGTTGAGTGCCGTTGTGTTGCGATAAATGCAGTTAGGTTCAGTGGTGTTAAATGTAGTAGAGTTGAGTTTAGTTTAGCTGAGGAGATGAGTGGTGTGATGACGTTAATGCAATTGAGGAGTTGAGTATAATGCAGATGCATTGAATTTAGTGTAGTTGAATTAAATGCAGTTGAGTTGAGTTTAGTGCAGTTGGGTTGAGTTGACTGCATATAAGCTGTGTTCAGGTAAATGCAGTTGAGTTGAGTAGTTGAGTTTCGTGCAGTTGATTTGTTTTGAGCTTAGTGCAGTTGGGTTTATTCCATTAGAGTTGAGTTTAGGCTGTTGATGTAGTTCAGTTGAATATAATGCAGTTGAGTTGAGTTTAGTCTAGTGGAGTTGAGTTGAGTGCAGTTGTGTTGAGTTGAGTGCAGTTGTGTTGAAGGGAGTGCAGTTGTGTTGAAGTGAGTGCAGTTGTGTTGAAGTGAGCGCAGTTGTGTTGAAGTGAGCGCAGTTGTGTTGAAGTGAGCGCAGTTGTGTTGAAGTGAGTGCAGTTGTGTTGAGGTGAGTGCAGTCGTGTTGAGGTGAGTGCAGTCGTGTTGAGGTGAGTGCAGTCGTGTTGAGGTGAGTGCAGCGGTGTTGAGGTGAGTGCAGCGGTGTTGAGGTGAGTGCAGCGGTGTTGAGGTGAGTGCAGCGGTGTTGAGGTGAGTGCAGCGGTGTTGAGGTGAGTGCAGCGGTGTTGAGGTGAGTGCAGCGGTGTTGAGATGAGTGCAGCGGTGTTGACGTGAGTGCAGCGGTGTTGAGCTGAGTGCAGCGGTGTTGAGCTGAGTGCAGCGGTGTTGAGCTGAGTGCAGCGGTGTTGAGTTGAGGGCTGCGGTGTTGAGTTGTGTGCAGTTCTGGAGTTGAGTTTAGTTCGGTTGAGGTTAGTACAGTTGAGGTAGGTACGATTTAGTTGACTTGAATATTGCTGTTGAGTTGTGTGTACTGCAGTTGAGTTGCGATGATTTAAGTGCAGTTGCGTTTAGTGCAGTTGATTTTAGTATGGTGCACCTGAGTCAAGTTCGATGCAGTTGAGTGGAGTTTAATGCAGTTGTGTTGATGTTAGTGCAGTTTCTCTGAGTTGTGTTTAGTGCAGTTGGTTTAGTGCAGTTGAGTTGAGTTGCGTTAAGTATAGTTTTGTTGATGTTCGTGCAATTGAGGAGTTGAGTTTAATGCAGTTGCGCTTGGTGCAGCTGAGTTGCGTTAAGTGCAGATGAGTTGATTTGTGTTCACTGCTGTTGTGTTGAGGTGAATTGTTTTGAGTTGCGATGAGTGCACTATCAATACGGCTGATGTTGTTGTGATGGGGAGTTTAGTGCAGTTCAGTTGAATTTAGCTGAGTTTAGTGCAGTTGAGTTGAGTTTAGTCCAATTGAGTTGAATTTAATGTAGTTGCGTTCATGCATTTCAGTTGAGTTTAGCGCTGTTGAATTGAATGCAATTTGTTTGAGGTTAGTACAGTTGAGTTGAGTTCAGTGGAGTTGATTTGAGTAAAGAGTTGAGTTCGTTTTCTTGAGTTGAGTTTAGTGGAGTTGAATGCAAATGGTTGAGGTTAGTGTAGTTGAGTTGTGTTTAGTGTAATAAAGTTGAGTTTAGTGAGGGTGAGTTACGTTGAGATTAGTGCAGTTGAGTTTCGTACAGTTGAGTTAGTTGCAATTTATTGCCTTGTTTATTGTAGTTGAGTTGAGTGTACTGCAGTTGAGTTGCGATGGTTTAAGAGCAGTTCAGTTGGGTTTAGTGCAATTAATTTTAGTATGGTCCACTTGAGTCAAGTTCAATGCAGTTGAGTGGAGTTTAATGCCGTTGTGTTGATGTTAGTGCAGTTTCCTTGAGTTGAGTTGGGTTAAGTGTAATTTTGTTGATGTTCGTGCAGTTGAGGGAATAAGTTTAGTGCAGCTGCGTTGCATTTGGTGCAGCTGAGTTGAATTAAGTGCAGGTAAGTTTATTTTTGTTTACCGCAGTTGAGTTGAGTTGAGTTGAGTTGAGATTAGTGCAGTTGAGTTGATATTAATGTAGTTTACTGAATTTCAGTTTAGAATGGTTTGGTTAAGTTTACTAACCTGTAGCTCGTACTCACCACTCTGGGAATAAATCTGGTCAACGTCTTCTGCTCTATTTCTAAAACCACCATATCCTTCTTAGATTATGGCGAACATAACTGAACACAATCCACCCTAATCAAGTTGCTGTAAGGTTGCATTTTGCCGTCCCTCACTTTGGGGGTGTATCTTTAGTTGTGAGGGTTTAGGCTACAACCTAAATTGTATACGGCTGAGTTAAAATGTCCATTTGTGAATTAATGTCATGAAATATTATTCACACTAGTCTGTTTCTCCCACAGGGTGGTCAACAGGATACGATAAGAACGGAGGCTACGGTAAATTTATTGTTGTTTAATATATTCTCCACTTAATCCACAAAACGCTGATGGACTGGTGACAGCCAATGTTGGAATAACGCAGTAGACTAAAGGACCAAGGTTAATACTTCATGTCGACGACCTGCCAGTGCAGACCCCGTCAGTGAGAGGAGCAGAATATCCTCACAGTTTGCTTTTTATGGAGGTAAAATGTAGTGAATGAAGCAGGATTCCCAAGGATCAACACGACGGATGTAGTTGAGTTGAATTCAGTGCAGTTGAGTTGAATTTAGATGAGTAGTGCAGTTGTGAAGAGTAGAGTATAGTCCAATTGAGTTGAATATAATGCAGTTGAGTTCATGCAGTTAAATAGGTTAGTGCAGTTTTGTTGAGTTTCGAGCAGTTGAGTTGGTTTTAGTGCAGTTGAGTTGCGTGTAGTGCAGTTGAGTTGGGTGTAGTGCAGTTGTCGTTAGTTTAGTTGAGTGCAGTGAAGGTGAGTTAAGTTTAGGTTATTGCAGTTGAGTTGAGTTCAGTGTAATTGGCTTGCATTGAGTGCAGTTGAGGAGTTCATTTACAGCGTTTGAGTGGAATGCGGTTGAGTGGAATGCAGTTGAGTGCAGTTGTAATGGGTTTCTTGCTGGAGTTCACTGCAGTTGAGTTTAGTGCTGTTAAATTGATGTTCATACTGTTGATGTTTACGCTGTAGAGTTGATGATATTGCTGTTGTTGATGTGTATTATTCTTATTATGGGTAACAAGGAAATGGAAGAAGAGTTGAACAGGTACTTCGGATCTGTCTTCACTAAGGAAGACATAAACAATATCCCAGATGTACTGGAGGATAGGTGATCTAAGGGGGTAGAGGAACTGAAATAGGTTTTCATTAGGCGAGATATAATATTGGGTAGGCTAATGGGACTCAAGGATCATAAATCCCCTGGGCCTGATGTTCTGCTTCCCAGGGTCCTCAGGGAGGAGGCTCTTGAAATAGTGGATGCATTGGTGATCATTTTCCAATGTTCAATAGATTCAGGATCAGTTCCTGTGGATTGGAGGATAGCTAATGTTATCCCACTTTTCAAGAAAGGGGCGAGTGAGAAAACCGGAGATAACAGACCAGTTAGCCTGAATTCGGTGGTGGGAAAGATGATGGTGTCTATTATTAAAGAGGTAATAATGGGGCGTTTTGATAGCAGTAAAAGGATTAGTCCAAGTCAACATGGATTTATGAAAGGGAAATCATGCTTGACTAATGTGTTTAAGAAGGAACTGCAGATGCTGGAGAATCGAAGGTAGACAAACGTGCTGGAGAAACTGAGCGGGTGCAGCAGCATGAATGAATGAATAGTTTATTTCGGTCATACATTAAAAAGAACAAAACTTTACAATCTGTGTGAACATGAACCAACACTGTATCCATTTCACACAACGTTCACATAATCAATGACCGAAAAAGGAATAGGCTGAAGCCACAAAGCTTATTTTTGCCTATCCTATACAATCCATAAGATAAGATAACCCAGAATATCAGCATAACAAAGGAAATAAATAAATACAATTTACTCTAAATTGTAATCCTTACTTATTTTACATTTTAATCATTTTACATTATAATCTTCAATTATTTTACATTTTAAGGCTTTTTTGAAACTCGACAGAGAGCTACAAAATTTAAACTCATCACTAAGCCCGTTCCATAATTTGACTCCCATAACTGAGACACATCTATATTTTACATTGGTTCTCACTTTACATGTTTCAAAAATACACAACCCTCTTAAATTATAATGTCCTTCTCTTAATTACATTTTTTTTGAGTACTAACAGGAAGGTTTTTATTCCTAACTCGGAACAGTATTTCTAATGTCTTTAGATAGATAGATAGATATGCCTTTATTGTCATTCAGACCGAAGTCTGGACGAAATTGCAGCAGTCATACATATAATACAATAAAAACAACAATAAACTCATATTAACATGCACCACAGTGAGTCCACCCAGCATCTCCTCACTGTGATTGAGGCAAAAGTCTTAGGTCTGTAGTCTCTTCCCACCTCTTCTCCCTCTGCGCTGAGGCGATACCCCCGGGCGATGTTATAAATCAGTCCCGCGGCTCAAACACAGCGGCCCGGGGTGGTCGAAGCTGCCGCCCACCAGTCCTGCAGACGCAGCCGCTGGCCCGCGGCCGTACCCCGGACTCAGGCCACCACCGCCAGAACACCGCCCCAGCCACCCTCACGTGAGTACCGTGCCGTCTTCAGCCTCGGGCTGGGCCGCTCCGACATGGGCGCCGAACCTCGCCCGAGCCGGGCCGCCCCGACATGGGCGTCGCTTCTTCCCCGGGCCGGGCCGCCCCGACCTGGGCGTCGCTTCTCCCTCTGGCCGGGCTGCCCCGACTTGGGCGTCGCTTCTCCCCCCGGCCGGGCCGCACCGACTTGGGCGTCGCTTCTCCCTCCGGCCGGGCCGCCCCGACATGGGCGCCGAACTTCCCTCGGGCTGCGAGCACCGCACCTCCCCGAGCTCGGCCGCTCCAACGGGAGCCTCGTTCCACCCTTGGGCTGGCCGCCCTCACGAGAGCGCCACAACCTCTCACGGGAGCACTGTTCCAGCCCTGAGCCGGACCACCCTCACGGGAGCGAGCTCAGGGCGAGTCCTGACGGGCTCTGCCTCCGGAGCCTCGAGGTCATCAGCTCCATTAGGCCTCAGCGCAGACGGAGACAGAGAAGGGGAATACGACAAAGAAGTCGCATTCCCCCGCAGGGAGGGACTGCAAACCCCGTTTCAACCCCCACCCCCCCCAAAACACAACTAAGAACCAAAAACGAGACTAACCAAAACAAAATAAACAACACCAAAAACACAAACAAACGGGACTGCCGATGAGCCGCTGCAGCCAGGGCCGCGCCGCCACAATATCCAAAACGTTTAAGGTATCGGACTTTGTGAATAATGGATTTGTAGTTACACGGTAAGAAGCTTTATGTATTATTCTAATAGCTCTTTTCTTGAGTTTATTTATAGGGTCTATATTTGGTTTCTATACATTTCCCCAAACTTCAACACAAAATGACATATATGGCATTATAAGCGAGCAATACAATATCTACAAACACTTATTATTCAACAGATCCTTTGTTTTGTAAAGAATATCAATGGATTTAGATAATTTCCGTTTGATGTATTCTATATGTGGCTTCCAACAATGTTTATGATCTATAATTACCCAGGAATTTTGTTTGTTATGCTCTTTCAATTTCAACTCCATTTAAATTCAATTTTATTTCATAATTAACCCTGTCACCACCAAACACCATAAATTTTGTTTTATTTTCATTTAGGGATAATTTATTAATATCAAACCATTTTTTTTAGCACTATCAATTCTCTTTCCGCTATTTTCAATGGTACTTTTATATCACTCCCTGAACAAAATACATTTGTATCATCCGCAAACCTAACAAACGTCATCATATTGGATACTTTACAAATATCATTTAAATAAAGTATAAATAACTTAGGTCCCAGTACCGAACCTTCTGAAACACCACATGTTACTCTGCTAAGCTGTGATTCAGTATTATTAATTTTTACATACTGAAACCTATTACTTAAATAACTTCCCAACCAATTTTGTGTGACACCTCTTATACCATAACGTTCCAAATTCTGCAAAAGTAAGGAATGATCGATTGTATCAAGTGGTTCACGTAAATCAATATATACACCCACAGTGTGTAGTTTCTTATTGATTGCAGTTGCTATATTTTCTACAAAATCCAACACCGCTAAAGATGTCGATCGATTACTCCTAAACCCATATTGATGATCAACTCAATTACTCGTATTTCTCAATGAAGTCATCAAGTTTATTCACAAATAGCTTTTCAAGTATTTTAGAAAATTGAGGTAGCATCTATCGAGCGAAGGAAATAGGCAACGTTTCGGGCCGAAACCCTTCTTCAGACTGATGTAGGGTGGGGTGAAAGGAAAAGGGAAGAGGAGGAGCCCGAGGGCTGCGGGAGAGCTGAGAAGGGGAGGAGACAGCAAGGGTTACAGGAAATTGTAGAATTTAATGTTTATGCCTCTAGGGTGCAGACTGCCCAAGTGGAATAAGAGGCGCTGCTCCTCCAATTTCCGGTAGTGCTCTGTCCATGGAAGAGGCGCAGGACAGAGAGGTCAGATTCCGAGTGGGAGGGGGAGTTGAAGTGCTGTGCCACCGGGAGATCAGGCTGGTTAATGCGGAAGCGGAGGTGTTCGGCGAAACGATCGCCAAGCCTACGCTTGGCCTCACCGATGTAGATCAGCTGACATCTAGAGCAGCGGATGCAATAGATGAGGTTGGAGGAGATGCAGGTGAACCTCTGTCGCACCTGGAACGACTGCTTGGGTCCTTGAAAGGAGTCGAGGGGGGAGGTAAAGCGACAAGTGTAGCATCTCATGCGGTTGCAAGGGAAAGTGCCCGGGGAGGGAGTGGTGCGAGAGGGAAGGGAATAATTGACCAGGACGTTGCGGAGGGAGCGGTCTTTGCGGAAAGCAGACGGGGGGGGGGGGGAAGATGGGAAGATATGGCGAGTGGTGGGGTTACGTTGGATGTGGCGAAAATGACGGAGGACTATTTGTTGTATGTGACGGCTAGTGGGGTGAAAGGTGAGGACTAGGGTCTCTGCCCTTGTTACGAGTGGGGGGATGGGGAGAGAGAGCAGTGATACGGGGTATGGAAGGGAACCTGGTGAGAGCCTCATCTATAGTAGGGGAGGGGAACCCCCGTTCAGAAGTCTATCACTACGGAGAATGTCTGAGGTGTCTTGAATATTGGTAGGAAGGGATTTAACTAGAGGTGTTAGAATGCAAGGTATGTGGGAATAAGTTCGGTAGGGCACGAACAGGCAGAGACAATGGGTCTCCCAGGACAGTCAGGTTTGTAGATTTTGGGGAGAAGGTAAAATCGGCCGTGCGGGGCTGGGGAACGATGAGGCTGGAGGCTCGGGGGGGTGGGGGGGCAGATAGCCGGAGTGTGTGACGACCTCTACATCCGCTATATCGACGTTTGCTTTGGTGCTACCTCCTGCACCAACCCTCAACTGACTGACTTCATCCGCTTCATCACATCTTCCATCCGGCACTCAAATACACCTGGACCATTTACGACACTTCCCTACCATTTCTTGACCTCACTATCTCAATCGCAGGTGATAGACTTCTGACCAACATCCACTATAATCCCACTGACTCCCATGGCTATCTTGACTACTCTTCTTCCAACCCTGCTTCCTGTAACGACTCCATCCCCTACTCCCAATTCCTCCGTCTATGCTGCATCTGCTCACAGGATGAGGTGTTTCACACCAGGGCATGGGAAATGTCCTAATTCTTCAGGAAACGCGGGTTCCCCTCCCCTACTATAGACGAGGCTCTCACCGGGGCCTCTTCCATACACCGTAACACTGCTCTCCCTACCCACCCCGCACTTGTAACAAGGGCAGAGTCCCCCTAGTCCTCACCTTTCACCCCACTAGCCGTCACATACAACAAATAGTCCTCCGTCATTTTCGCCACCTCCATCGTGACCCCACCACTGGCCACATTTTCCCACCCCCCCCTGTCTGCTTTCCGCAAAGACCGCTCCCGTCGTACGTCCCTGGTCAATTCTTTCCTTCCCTCCCGCACCAGCCCCTCCCCTGGCACTTTCCCTTGCAACCGCAAGAGATGCTACACTTGCCCTTTTAACAAGTCCAATTTAGACACAAAAGATGCACTTCCCACACGATCCACGCAATCCTCCATTCGTGGGAGAGGATAGCAATCCCGCTTAGTTACACCATTCACTTTCCGAAAGTCCGTGCAAAACCTGTCCTCCCCATTAGCCTTCGTAGCCAGTAGAGCTCCACGGACTTCAACTAGGTTCAGCAATGCCATGCCGCAGCATATATTCAACCTGACTCCCTAGACGATGACGCCTGTCAGGGTTGACCCGATACGGATGCTGTTTAATTGACGTTAATTGACGTGGCCGCACCGGCCACGTCAATGTCATGCTGCAGCACAGACGTTTGAGAAGGCACATCCGAGAACAGTGACCCATTTGACTCCACCAAAGCAAGCAGATCACCCCGCTGACTTTCCGTCAAATGAGACAACCGCAAGGGAAGCGACTCCAATGCCTCAGTGTTACACAGCCTTCCCTGCGTCACTGCCCCAGACAACCGTGCCTCACCCACATCACCACCTGTGTCAGGGGGGCAGCACTGCTGCAGCCAAAACAGGCTTAGACGAAACCGAAGGACACAGCACCTCCCCATCAACCTCCACAGGCTCCTGCTCATGGTACTGCTTCATCATGTTGACATGACAGAGCTGAGTCTTTCGCCTTCGATCAGGGGTACCAATAACATAATCACTTTCACCAACCTTTTTAACCACCTGATAGGGACCGCTATACAGAGCCTGCAGACTGGAACCAGGAATAGGCAACAACACCAGGACCTTGTCACCTGGAGAAAAATTCCTACTAGAAGCCTTCCTGTCGAACCACCCCTTCATCCTAGACTGAGCAGAAGCCAGATTACCCATTGCCAGTTCGCATGCCCTCTTCAGTGTAGATCGAAAGGTACAGACGTGGTCTAAAATACTACGTTTGGTTTCCTCCTGCAACCATTTCTCCTTTAGGACCCTCAACGGACCACGTACAGTATGCGCGAACACCAGGTCAGCAGGACTGAATCTTAAAGACCCCTGCACGACCTCACGTACCGCAAACATAACTAGATGAACCCCCTCATCCCAGTCTTTTTCAAACTCCAGGCAGTAAGTCCTCAACATAGACTTCAAAGTCTGGTGAAACCTCTCGAGACCTCCCTGGCTCTCAGGGTGATACGCACTGGAGTAACCATGCTTAATGTCTAGCAACTTCAATACCTGACCAAAAACCTTCGACATGAAGTTGGAACCTTGGTCACTCTGCACCACCTTGGGCAAACCGAACAACGAAAAAAACTTAGTGAGAGACTTCACAATGGTAGGGGCAGTAATTCTACGCAAAGAGACCACCTCCGGCAATCGGGTAGACGCACACATTATTGTCAATAAATACTTGTTGCCCACCCTTGTACGAGGTAGAGGACCCACACAATCAACTAAAATCTGTTCAAACGGCTCACCGACCACAGGGATTGGATATAAAGGCGCAGGAACAATCGATTGGTTCGGCAAATGTGACAACACCTGCACTGCTGTTTCACGTCCTTTTTCAACGCTGGCCCCAATAAATTCCGTAAGATACGGTCATACGTCTTATTGACCCCCAAATGTCCACCCAGAGGACCATCATGAGCCAAACCGAGTATCTCGTCCCTATACCGACGAGGTATCACAATCAGATCAACCACGCTCCAATCATCATGCCCAGATATATCCAAGGGAGACCACTTTCGCATCAATAAGCCCTCCCTTAGAAAATACCCCTTTGCTGTGGAATCTATATCCCCCTCAGGCACCGCGCAGTCGAACAGATCAGATAAACCTGGATCACTCTTTTGCTCCTCAACCAGCCGGTCACGTGACAGCGACACCGGCCCATTTTCAGACACTATCCCATCTTGAGATGAAGAAACACCCTTCACAACACAGGATCCCTCATCCTGATCCCCAGAAATGCTCTCACTCAGGTCCACTACATCCTCAAACTTCGCCTGGCTCTTAGCCATAGCCCTCGTGACAGCACAAGCTGCGAAGACCCTCGGATGCTGCAGAGCCAATATATCAGGACTCTGCACCATCGGAACAGCCGTCATCTCAGGAGTAACTAAAACTCTACCTCCTTCCAGGTCATTCCCCTAAATTACAGAAACTCCCCCAACGGGAAAACACGGCCGTAACCCAACAGTTACCCGGCCTGAAACCAACTCGGACTCGAGACTCACGGTATGCAAAGGCACTTCCATGCCATCCATCCCGAATCCTACCACAGGGACACTTGACCCAACCGATGATTCCCCAGAAAACGACAGTACACTATCCAATATAAAGGACTGAGTAGCACCAGTATCACGCAAGATGGATACTGGAACTTTATCACCCCCATCCTCCAGAGAAACAAAACCATTCATGACGAACGCAGAATAATTCCTACACTCATCAGACTCAGGCACCCCAGGTACCACAGGTGCCTTCTGTGTACCCACCAAAGCCACAGGCTTTGCATTTTTTCTGCTTCAGAACGGGACACGCCTTTAACATGTGCCCTCTCCCTTTACAATAGTAGCACACAGGACCTTCGTTAGTCCTCAAATTTTCGTCAAACTTATCAGTTCGGACCCCCCCTGTATCAACGTGCTGCCACTTGCAGGCACAGAAACACCTTTGACACTGCCACCGGCGACACCACCACGATCAACCGGCCGTGCACCAAAATATAGGAGCGCCCAACAAAATCAGTTTTATGAGTCAATACATACTCATCTGCCAACACCGCGGCCTTAGACACCTCATTCACCTTCTGCTCATTAAGGTAAGTAGTAACCCTCTCAGGGAGACAGTTCTTAAAGTCTTCCATAATCATCAAGGCCCGCAGTTGCCCATCAACCTTCACTCCTTGAGAAGCACACCACCTGTCAAAAAGTGCCTCCTTCTCCCTAGCAAACTCCACATAAGTCTGACTATCAAACTTCCTAAAGCGCCGGAATTTCTGCCGGTACGCCTCTGGAACTAATTCATAAGCCCTTAATACTGTAGACTTCACACTCTCATAGTCCAGACTGCTTTCAAAATAAACTGTATACGACTGAGTTAATGTTTTTTTCTGAATTCGTCATCAAATATTACCTACGCCAGTCTGTTTCTCCCACAGGAGGGTCAAGTGGATACGATAAGAACGGAGGCTACGGTAAATATATCATAGTTTAATATATTCTTTACTTAATCCACAAAACACTGATGGACAGGTGACAGTCAATGTTCGAATACCGCCGAAGGCTAGAGGAGCAGGGTTAATGTTCCATGTCAACGACCTGCCAGTGGCGACCCGTCAGTTAGAGGAGCACAATTCCCTCACGGTTGGCTTTACAAGGAGGGAAAAGGTAGTGAATGAAGCAGGAATCCCAGAGATCAACAAGGCTGATGTTGTTGTGATGAGTTGAGTTTAGTGCAGTTGAGTTGAGTTGATTTTAATGTAGTTACGTTCATGCAGTTGAGTTGAGTTCAGCGCAGTTGAGTTTAATGCAATTGGGTTGAGGTTAGAACGGTTGAGTTGAGTTCAGTGGAGTTGATTTGAGTAAGTTGAGTTGAGTTCATGTTGTTGAGATGAGATTAGTGCAGTTGGTTTAGTGCAGTTGAGTTGAATTGGGTTAAGTGTAGTTTTGTTGATGTTCGTGCAGTTGAGGAGATGAGTTTAGTGCAGCTGCGTTGCGTTTGCTGCAGCTGAGTTGAGTTAAGTGCAGGTGAGTTTATTTCTGTTTATTGCAGTTAATGTGAATTTTGTTAAGTTGAGTTGTGACTAGTGCACTTGTGTTGATATTAATTTATTTTACTGAATTTCACTTTAGAATGGTTTAGTTAAGTTTACTAATCTGTAGCTCGTACCCACCACTCTGGAAATAATTCTGGTCAACCTCTTCTGTACTCTTTCGAAAACCACCATATCCTTCTTAGATTAGGTTGAACTTAACTGAATACCATACAGCCTAAACAAATTGCTGCAAGGTTGCATCATGCCTTCCCTGACTTTGGAGTGTATTTTTAGGTTGTGAAGATTTGGGCACGATATACAATATATATTAATGAACTGGATGAGGGAATTGAATGCAACATCTCCAAGTTTGCGGATGACACGAAGCTGGGGGGCAGTGTTGGATGTGCGGAGGATGCTAGGAGGCTGCAAGGTGACTTGGATAGGTTGGGTGAGTGAGTAAATGCATGGCAGATGCAGTATAATATAACCATTACAGCACGGAAACAGACCATCTCAGCACTTCAAGTCCGTGCCAAACACTTTTTTAAATAATTTTTATACTTCCCCCTAGTCCCATCTACCTGCACTCAGACCATAACCCTCCATTCCTTTCCCGTCCATATACCCATCCAATCTATTTTTAACGGATAAAATCGAACCTGGCTCCACCACTTCCACTGGAAGCTCATTCCACACAGCTACCACTCTCTGAGTAAAGAAGTTCCCACTAATGTTACACCTAAACTTCTGTCCCTTAATTCTCAAGTCTTGTCCCCTTGCTGGAATCTTCCCTACTCTCAATGGGAAAAGCTTATCCACGTCAACTCTGTCTAACCCGCTCAGCATTTTAAAGACCTCTATCAAGTCCCCTCTTAACCCTCTGCGCTCCAAAGAATAAAGACCTTGCTTGTTCAACCTTTCTCTGTAACTTAGTTGCTGAAACCCAGGCAACATTCTAGTAAATCTCCTCTGTACTCTCTCTATTTTGTTGACATCCTTCCTATAATTAGGCGACCAAAATTGTATTCCATACTCCAGAATTGGCCTCACAAATGCCTTGTACAATTTTAACATTACATCCCAAATTCTATATTCAATGCTCTGATTTATAAGGGCCAGCAAACCAAAAGCTTTCTTTACCACCCTATCTACATGAGATTCCACCTTCAGGGAACTATGCACAGTTATTCCTAGATCCCTCTGTTCAACTGCATTCCTCAATTCGCTACCATTTACCATGTACGTCCTATTTTGATTTGTCCTGCCGAGATGTAGCACCTCGCATTTATCAACCTGACAAACAGCCATCCACCATTACTCTCTGGCATCTCCCATTCAGCCACTGTTGAATCCATCTTGCTACTCCACCTTTAATACCCAACAATTGAATCTTCTTAACCAACCTTCCATGAGGAACCTTGTCAAAGGCCTTACTGAAGTCTGTATAGACAACATCCACTGCTTTAACCTCATCAATTTCCCTAGTAACTTCTTCGAAAAATTCAAGAAGATTAGTCAAACATGACCTTCCAGGCACAAATCCACGTTGAATGTTCCTAATCAGACCCTGCTTATCCAGATGCTTATATATATTAACTCTAAGTATCCTTTCCATTAATTTGCCCACCACTGACGTCAAACTAATAGGTCTATAATTGCTAGGTTTACTCATAGAACCCTTTTTAAACAACGGAACAACATGCGCAGTACGCCAATCCTCCGGCACTATTCCCATTTCTAATGACATTTGAAATATTTCTGTCATAGCCCCTGCTATTTCTACACTAACTTCCCTCAATGTCCTCGGGAATATCCTGTCAGGACCTGGAGACTTATCCGTTTTCATATTTTTCAAAAGTGTCCGCACCGCCTCTTCTTTGAATGTCATAGTTTCCATTGCTACTCTGCTTCTTTCCCTTACCTCACATAATTCCATATCCTTCTCCTTGGTGAATACCGAAGAAAAGAAATTGTTCAATATCTCCCCCATCTCTTTTGGCTCTGCAGATAGCTGTCCACTCTGACTCTCTAATGGACCAATTGTATTCCTTGTTATCCTTTTGCTATTAATATAGCTGTAGAAACCCTTTGGATTTACTTTCACCTTACTTGCCAAAGCAACCTCATATCTTCTTTTAGCTTTTCTAATGTCTTTCTTAATATTCTTTTTACATTCTTTATACTCCTCAAGCACCTCATTTACTCCATGCTGCCTATAATTATTGTAAATCTCTCTCTTTTTCCGAACCGTGTCCAATTTCCCTTGAAAACCATGGCTCTTTCCAATTTTTACTCTTTCCTTTCAACCGAACAGGGACATAAAGATTCTGTACTCTTAAAATTTCACCTTTAAATGTCCTCCATTTCTCTTCTACATCCTTCCCATAAAACAACATGTCCCAATTCACTCCTTTTAAATCCTTTTGCATCTCCTCAAAGTTAGCCTTTCTCCAATCAAAAATCTCAACCCTAGGTCCAGTTCAGACCCTCTCCATAATTATATTGAAACTAATGGTGTTGTGATCACTGGACACGAAGTGCTCCCCAACGCATACCTCCGCCACCTGCCCTGTCTCATTTCCTAACAGGAGGTCCAGCACTGCCCCTTCTCTAGTATGTACCTCTATGTATTGCTGCAAAAACTATCCTGCACACATTTTACAAACTCCAAACCATCCAGCCCTTTTACAGAATGTGTTTCCCAGTCTGTGTGTGGAAAATTAAAATCTCCCACAACCACTACCTTGTGCTATGAAGAAAGACTGGATAGACGCGGCTTGTACTCGCTATAATTTAGAAGATTGAGGGGGGATCTTATAGAAACGTACAAAATTCTTAAGGTGTTGGACAGGGTAGATGCAGGAAGATTATTCCCGATGTTGGGGAAGTCCAGAACAAAGTGTCACAGTTTAAGGATAAGGGGTCCTTTAGGATCGAGATGAGAAAATCATTTTTTACACATTGGTGAATCTGTGGAATTCTCTGCCACTGAAAGTAGTTGATGCCAGTTCATTGGCTCTATCTAAGAGGGAGTTAGATGTGGCCCTTGTGGCTAAAGGGATCAGGGGGTATGGAGAGAATGCAGGTACGGGATACTGAGTTGGACGATAAGCCATTATCATATTGAATGGCGGTGCAGGCTCGAAGGGCCGAATGGCATACTGCTGCACGTATTTTCTATGTTTCTATGATCCGATCAATTGTCATCAAAATCTTTCTTTCTCCACAGGTACTGGTATACTCCAAGATTCCGTAGCTACGAAATTAACTGTATACGACTGAGTTCAACTATCCATTTCTGAATTATGGTCATGAAATATTACTCACGCTAGTCTGTTTCCCTCACAGGATGGTCAAGTAGATACGATAAGAATGGAGGCTACGGTAAATTTATTGCAGTTTAATATACTCTTCACAATCCCAAAAACACTGATGGGCAGGTGCAGCCAATGTTGGAATAACGCTCAAGGCTAAAGGCCCAGAATTAATATTTCATGTCGACGACCTGCCAGTGCAGACCCCGTCAGTGAAAGGAGCAGAATACCCTCATGGTATGCTTTTCAAGGAGGGAAATGGTAGTGAATGAAGCAGGAATCCCAGGGATCAACACGACGGATGTTGTTGAGTTCAGTGCAGTTGAGTTGAATTTAGATGAATTTAGTGAAGTTGACTTTAATCCAATGAAGTTGAATATGCAGTTGAGTTCATGCTGTTGAGTTGAGTAGGTTAGTGCAGTTATGTTGAGTTTCGTGAAGTTGTGTTGAGTTTAGTGCAGTTATGTTGAGTTTCATGCAGTTGAGTTGGGCTTAGTGCAGTTGAGTTGTACTTAGTGCAGTTGAGTTCGGGCTTAGTGTAGTTGTCGTTAGTTTAGTTGTGTCTAGTGAAGGTGAGTTACGTTTAGCTTAGTGCAGTTGACTTGAGTTCAGTATAATTGGGTTGCGTTGATTGCAGTTGAGGAGTTCAGTTACTACGGTTGATTGGAATGCGGTTGAGTGGAACGGAGTTGAGTGCAGTTGTGATTAGTTAATTCTGGAGGTCACTGCTGTTGAGTTTAGTGCTGTTGAGTTGATGTTAATGCTGTTTAGTGATGTTAATGCTGTGGAGTTGATGTTAATGCTGTTGAGGTGATGTTAATGATGAGCTGAAGTTAATGATGTTGAGGTGATGTTGAGTTATAGCAGTTGAGTTGAGTTTAGAGCAGTTGAGTTAGAGCAGTTAGGTTGAGTTTATTGCCGTTGAGTTGAATTTAGTGCAGTTGAATTTAGTGCAGTTGGCTTGAGTTCAGTGCAGTTCATTTCGGTGCAGTCGAGTGCAGTTGAGTTTAGAGCAGTTAAGTTGAGATTAATGATGTTAAGTCGAGTTTAGTGCAACGTACGCAGTTGTGTTGAATTTACTGCTGTTGAGGAGTTGAGTTCAGTGTAATTGAATATGGTGCAGTTGAGTGTAGTTTAAATCAGTGCACTTGAGTTGAGTTTAGTGAAGGTGATTGTAGTGGAGCTGAGTTGCGTTCAGTGCAATTGATTGAATTTGGTGCAATTGAGATCAGTTGAGTATGGTGCACTTGGATTGAGTGGAGTTGAGTGTAGTTGTGTGGAAGTTAGCGCAGTTGAAGTGTTGATTGCCGTTAAGTTGTGTTGAGCTTAGTTGAGTTGTGTTAAGTACTGTTGAGTTGAATGCAGTGGAGTTGGGTTTAGCGCAGTTCAGTTGACTTGACTGCATTTGACTTGAGTTCAGTTGATTTCAGTGAAGTTGAGTTGCATGTAGTTGAGTTGGGTACAGTTGTGTTGCGGTAAATGCAGTTGAGTTCAGTGGAGTTAAATTAAGTGCAGTTGAGTGTTGTGATGAGGTTATTTCAGTTGAGTTGAGTTTAGTGCAGATTCGTTGAGTTTAGTGCAGTTGAATTAAATGCAGTTGAGTTTAGTGCAATTGGGTTGAGTTGAATTCTGATAAGTTGTGTTCAGGTAAATGCAGTTAAGTTGAGTTGAGTTGAGTTTAGTGGAGTTGAGTTTCGTGCAGTTGAGTTGTGTTGAGTTTTGTGCAGTTGGGTTTATTCCATTTAAGTTTAGTGCCGTTGATGTAGTTCAGTTCAATTTAACGCAGTTGAGTTGTTGAGTTGACGTTAGTTTATTGGAGCGGAGTAGAGTGCATCTGTGTTGAGTTTAGTGCGGTTGAGGTTAGTGCGGTTGAGTTGAAAGCAGATAAGTTGACTTGAGTTATGTACAGTTTTGTTGAGGTAAATGCAGTTGAGTTTATTTCAATTGAGTTTAAGGTAGTTCAGATGAATATAATGCAGTTCAGTTTAGCTTAGTTATGGGAGCGGCGGTGATCCATTTGCGGAGTTGAGTTTAGTGTGATTGAGATTAGCGCAGTTGAGTTGAGACTAGTGCAGTTGAGTCTAGTACAGTTGAGTTAGGTAAAATTTAGTTGACTTGTTTATTGCAGTTGAGTTGAGTTTACTGCAGCTGAATTGCGATGATTTAAGTTTAATTGATTTCGGTTTAATGCAGTTGATTTTAGTATGGTGCATTTAAGTGGAGATTGGTGCACCAATGCAGTTGAATGGAGATTAGTGCAGTTGTGTTGAGGTGAATTGAGTTTAGTTGATTTTATTATGGTGCACTTGAGTGGAGATTGGTGCACTTCAAAGCAGTTGAGTGGAGATTAGTGCAGTTGTGTTGAGGTGAATTGAGTTTAGTTGATTTTAGTATGGGGCCCTTGAGTGGAGATTAGTGCACTTCAATGCAGTTGAGTGGAGATTAGTGCAGTTAAGTTGAGGTGATATGAGTTTAGTTGCGTTTAGTGCAGTTGGTTTAGTGCAGCTGAGTTGAGTTAAGTGCAGGAGAGTTTATTTGTGTTCTCCGCAGTTGAGTTGAGGTGAATTGTGTTGAGTTGAGATTAGTGCAGTTGAGTTGATATTTATTTAGTTTACTGAATTTCAGTTTAGAATGGTTTAGTTAAGTTTACTGAATTGTAGCTTGTACACACTACTCTAGGAATAATCCTGGTCAATCTCTTCCACACTCTTTCTAAAACCACCTTATGTTTCTTGGATTAGGGTGAACATAACTGAATACAATACACCCTGACCAGATTGCTGTAAGGTTGCATCCTGCCTTCCCTGGCTTCTGTGTATATTTTTGTCATCAAAATGTTTCTTTCTCCACAGGTACTGGTAGACACCAAGATTCAATAGCTACAACCTAAACTGTATACGACTGAGTTAAAATGTCCATTTCTGAATACATGTCATCAAATATTATTCATGCTGGTCTGTTTCTCCCACAGGATGGCCAAATGGATACGATAAGAAAGGAGGCTACGGTAAGTTTATTGTAGATTAATATGTTCTTTATTTAACCCACAAAACACTGCTGGACAGGTGAAAGCCAATGTTGGAATAACGCAGAAGGCTATAGGACCAAAATTAATATTTCATGTCGACGACCTGCCAGTGCAGACCCCGTCAGTGAGAGGAGCATAATTCCCTCACGGTTTGCTTTTCAAGGAGGGAAAGGGTACTGGCAGGAATCCCAGGGATCAACACGACGGATGGTGTTGAGTTTCGTTCAGTGCAGTTGAGATGAATTTAGGTGAGTTTAATGCATTTGGGATGAGTTCATGCAATGTAGTTGAGTTGTGTTTCGTGCAGTTGAGTTGGCTTTCGTGCAGTTGAGTTGGCTTTCGTGCAGTTGAGTTGGCTTTCGTGCAGTTGAGTTGGCTTTCGTGCAGTTGAGTTTGGTTTCGTGCAGTTGCCGTTAGACATAGAAACATAGAAAATAGGTGGTGGAATAGGCCATTCGGCCCTTCAATATGATCATGGCTGATCATCCAACTCAGTATCCTGTACCTGCCTTCTCTCCATACCCCCTGATCCCTTTAGCCACATGGGCCACATCTAACTCTCTCTTAAATATAGCCCGTGAACTGGCCTCAACTACTTTTTGTGGCAGAGAATTCCACAGATTCACCACTCTCTGTGTGAATTTATTTTCTCATCTCGGTCCTAAAAGTCGTTCCCCTTATCATTAAACTCTGTCCTTAGTTTAGGTGAGTCTAGTGAAGTTGAGATTAGTTTAGCTTAGTGCAATTGGGTTGTGTTGAGGAGTTGAGTTACTGTTGTTGAGTGGAATGCGGTTGAGTGGAATGCGTTTGAGTGGAACGGAGTTGAGTGCAGTTGTGATGAGTTTATCGCTGGAGTTTCCTACAGTAGAGTTTAGTGGTGTTGAGTTGATGTTAATGCTCTTGAGTTGATGTTAATGCTCTTGAGTTTATGTTAATTTTCTTGAGTTGATGTTATTGCTGTTGAGTTGATGTTAATGCTGTTGAGTTGATGTTAATGCTGTTGGTTTGAGGTTTAGTGCAGTTCAGTTTGGTGCACTTGGGTTGGGTTTAGTGGCTGAGTTAAATGTCCATTTCTGAATTAATGTCATGAAAATAGTCTGTTTCTCCCACAGGATGGTCAAATGGATACGATAAGAACGGAGGCTACGGTAAATTTATTGTAGTTTAATATATTCTCCACTTAATCCACAAACCGCTGATGGACCGGTGACAGCCAATGTTGGAATAACGCAGAAGACTAAAGGACCAAGGTTAATATTTCATGTCGACGACCTGCCAGTGCAGACCCCGTCAGTGAGATGAGCAGAATATCGTCACAGATTGCTTTTTATGGAACGAAAGTGTAGTGAATGAAGCAGGATTCCCAAGGATCAACACGACGGATGTATTTGAGTTGAGTTCAGTGCAGTTGAGTTGTATTTAGACGAGTAGTGCAGTTGAGAAGGTAGAGTTTAGTCCAATTGAGTTGAATATAATGCAGTTGAGTTCATGCAATTGAGTAGGTTAGTGCAGTTTATTTGAGTTTCGTGCAGTTGTGTTGAGTTTCGAGGAGTCGAGATGGTTTTAGTGCAGTTGAGTTGGTTTTAGTGCAGTTGAGTTGGTTTTAGTGCAGGTGAGTTGGGTTTCGTGCAGTTGGGTTGGGGTTGGTGCTGATGGGACTGAAGGTTTATGAATCCCCTGGGCCTGATGGTCTGTATCCCAGGGTCCTCAGGGTGGTGTTTCTTGAAATAGTGGACGCATTGGTGATCATTTTCCAATGTTCAATAGATTCAGGATCAGTTCCTGTGGATTGGAGGATAGCTAATGTTATCCAACTTTTCAAGAAAGGAGCGAGAGAGAAAACCGGGAATAACAGACCAGTTAGCCTGACTTCGGTGGCGGGAAAGATGCTGGAGTCCGTTATTAAAGAGGTAATCTAGAGCAGCGGATGCAATAGATGAGGTTGGATGAGATGCAGGTGAACCTCTGTCGCACCTGGAACGACTGCTTTTGTCCTTAAATGGAGTCGAGGGGGGAGGTAAAGCGACAAGTGTAGCATCTCATGCGGTTGCAAGGGAAAGTGCCCAGGGAGGAGGTGGTGCGGGAGGGAAGGGAAGAATTGACCAGGGAGATACGGAGGGAGTTGTTTTTGCGGAAAGCAGACAGGGGGGTAGATGGGAAGATGTGGCGAGTTGTGGGGTCACATTGCATCCGCTGCTTGAGATGTCAGCAGATCTACATCGGTGAGACCAAGCGTAGGCTTGGCGATCGTGTCGCCGAAAACCTCCGCTCGGTCCGCATTAACCAACCTAATCACCCGGAGGCTCAGTACTTCAACATCCCCTCCCATTACAATCCGACCTCTCTGTCCTGGGCCTCCTCCATAGCCAAAGTGAGCACAACCGGAAATTGGAGGAGCAACACCTCATGTTCCGCTTGCACCCTAGCGGCATAGACATTGAATTCTCTAATTTCCGGTAGCCCTTGCTGTCTCCTCCCCTTCTCAGCTCTTCCTCAGTCCACAACCTCCTCCTCTTCCTTTTTCCTTTCTTCTCCCCACCCCACCTCACCCCCACCCTCCATCTGTCTGAAGAAGGGTTTCGGCCCGACACGTTGCCTATTTCCTTCGCTCCATAGATGCTGCTGCACCCGCTGAGTTTCTCCAGAACTTTTGTCTACCTTGATGCTTGACTAATCTTCTGTGATTTTCTGAGGACGTGGCAAGTAAAATGGATGAATGGGAGCCAGTCCACGTAGGGTATCTAGACTTTCAGAAAGCCTTTGATAAGGACCCGCACGAGAGACTGGTGACTAAAATTAGAGCTCATGCTATTTGGGGTACGGTTTTGATATGGATTGAAAATTGGTTGGCAGACAGGAAGGAAAAAGTAGGAGTGAACGGGTCCTTTTCAGAATGGCAGGCAGTGGCGAGTGGAGTGCCGCAAGGCTCACTTGTTGGGGCCGCAACTGTTTGCCATATATTAATGATTTGGAAGAGGGAATTAGGAGCGACACTAGCAAGTTTGCGGATGACACAAAACTGGGTGGCAGTGTTAACTGTGAAGATAATGTTAGGAGCTTGCAGGGTGACCTGGACAGATTGAGTGAGTGGGCAGATGCATGGCAGGTGCAGTATAATATAGATAAATGCGAGGTTATCCACTTTGGCGGCAAAACAAGGGTGCAGATTATTATCTAAATGGGTTTAGGTTAGGTAAGGGGGATGTGCAGCGAGACCTAGGTGTCCTTGTACACCTGTCACTGAAAGTTGGCGTGCAGGTACAGCAGGCAGTGAAGAAAGCTAATGGAATGTTGGCCTTCATAGCAAGAGGATTTCAGTATAGGATTAAAGAGGTTCTTCAGTAGTTGTATAGGGCTCTGGTAAGACTACATCTGGAGTATTGTGTACAGTTTTGGTCTCCAAATTTGAGGAAGGACATACTTGTGATTGAGGCAGTGCAGCGTAGGTTCACGAGATTGGTCCGTGGGACGGCGGGACTGTCATATGAGGAAAAATTGAAAAGAGTAGGCTTGTATTCAGTGGAGTTTTGAAGGATGAGGGGGATCTTATCGATACATATAAAATTATAAAAGGACTGGACAAGCTAGATGCAGGAAAAATGTTCCCAATGTTGGGCCAGTCCAGAACGGAGGCCACAGTGTTAGAATAAAGGAGAGGCCATTTATGAATGAGGTGGGAAACTTTTTCACCCAGAGAGTTGTGAATTTGTGGAATTACCTGCAACAGAGGGCAGTGGAGGCCAAATCACTGGATGGATTTAAGAGATAGTTAGATATTGCTCTAGGGGCTAGTGAAATCAAGGGATATGAGGAGAAGGCAGGCAGGGTTATTGATTACGGACGATCAGCCATGATCACAATGAATGGCGGTGCTGGTTCGGAGGACCGAATGGCCTCATCCTCCACCTATTTTCTATGTTTCTTTGTTTCTATGTTTGATGTTAATGCTGTTGAGTTGATGTTAATGCTGTTGAGTTGATGTTAATGCTGTTGAATTGATGTTAATGCTGTTGAGTTGATGTTAATGCTGTTGAGTTGAGTTTAGTGCAGTTGAGGTGGTTAGTGCAGTTAGGATGAGTTCAGCGCTGTTGAGTTCGGTGCATTCGAGTGCAGTTGAGTTGAGTTTAGAGCAGTTCGGTTGAGTTAAATGATGTCGAGTCGAGTTTAGTGCAGCGTAGTTGTATGCAGTTGTGTTGAGTTTAATGCTATTGATGAGTTGAGTTCAGTGTATTTGAAGTTGGTGCAGTTCAATGTAGCTTAATTCTGTGGACTTCAGTTGAGTTTAGTGAAGGTGATTGTAGTGGAGCTGAGTTGTGTTTACTGCAGTTGTTTGAATTTCGTGCAATTGAGTTCAGTTTAGTATGGTGCCCTTGGATTGGGCGGAGTTGAGTGGTGTTGTGTTGAAGTTAGCGCAGTTGAGGAGTTGCGTTGAGTGCTGTTAAGTTGTGTTGAGGTTAGTGCAGCTGAGTTTAGTTGTGTTTAGTGCGGTTGAGTTGAATGCAGTTGAGTTGGGATTAGTGCAGTTGAGTTGAGTATAGTGCAGTTGACTTGAGTGCAGTTGAGTTCAGTGAAGTTGAGTTGCATGTAGATGAGTTCAGTACAGTTGTGATGCGGTAAATCCAGTTGAGTTCAGTGGAATTTAAATTTAGTGCAATTGAGTTGAGTGTAAATGATGAATTGAGTGTTGTGATGAGGTAAATGCAGTTGAGGAGTAGATTTGTGTTGAATTTACTGCAGTTGAATTAAGTGCAGTTGAGTTGAGTTCAGTATAGTTGGGTTGCGTTGAATGCAGATAAGTTGTATTTAAGTAAATACAGCTGAATTTATTGGAAGGTAGACAAAAATGCTGGAGAAACTCAGCGGGTGAGACAGCATCTGTGGAGCGAAAGAAATAGGCAACGTTTCGGGCCGAAACCCTTCTTCAGAGTGGAGTTCCGTTTCGTGCAGTTGGGTTTATTCCATTTGAGTTTAGTGCTGTTGATGTAGTTCAGTTGAATTTAATGCAGTGGAGTGGAGTTGATTGCAGTTGAGTTGAGTTGAGTGCAGCTGTGTTGAGTTGAGTGGAGGGGAGTTGAATACTGCTGTGTTGTGTTGTGTTGTGTTGAGTAGAGTGGAGCGGAGTTGCATACGGCTGTGCTGAGTTTAGTTGAGTTTAGTGGAGCGTAGTTTAGTGCAGCTGTGTTGAGTTTAGTGCAGTTTTGGAGTTGAGGTTGAATTGAATTATGTACATTTGTGTTGAGGTAAATGCAGTTGTGGTCAGTTGTGTTTCGTGCAGTTGTTTAGTGTTGAGTTTAGTGCAGTTGGGTTTATTCCCTTTGAGTTTAGTGCTGTTCAGTTTAATGTAGTTCAGTTGAATATAATGCATTTGAGTTTAGTTTAGTATAGTGGAGCGGAGTTGAGCGCAGTTGTGTTGAGATTAGTGCAGTTATAGAGTTGTGTTTAGTGTAGTTGAGTTGAGTTTAGTGCAGTTGATTTGAGGTGAATTGAGCTGAGCAGAGTTGTGTTTAGAGCAGTTGAGGTTAATACATTTGAGTTATGTACGATTTAGTTGACTTGAATATTGCAGTTGAGTTGCGTGTACTGCAGTTGAGTTGCGTTGATTTCATTGCAGTTGAGTTGGTTTTAGTGCAGTTGATTTTATTCTGGTGCACGAGTCAAGTTGGATGCTGTTTTGCGGAGTCGAGTGCAGTTGTGTTGAAGTTAGTGTAGTTTCTCTGAATTGAGTTTAGTGCAGTTGGTTTAGTGCAATTGAGTTGGGTTGGGTTAAGTGCAGATGAGTTGGCAGTGTTTACTGCAGTTGAGTTGTGGTGAATTGTGTTGAGTTTCGTTGAGATGAGTGCATTTGAGTTAATTTTAATTTAGTTGAGTGAATTTCGTTTTAGATTGGTTTAGATAAGTTTACTAACCTGTGGATTGTACCCATCACTCTGGGATAATACTGGTCATTATCTTCTGCACTCTTTTTAAAAACACCATATCCTTCTTGGTTTAGGGTAAACATAACTGAAAAAAATATACCCTAACCTAATTGCTGTAAGCTTACATCCTGCCTTCCCAAACTTAGGGTGTATTTTTAGCTTGTGAAGGTTTGGACCCGATCCGACAAATAGTCATCGCATACATTTTTCTCCACAGATACTGGTAGACTCCCAGATTCTTTAGCTACAAAATAAACTGTATACGACTGCTTTAGTGTTTATTTTTGAATTCATCATCAAATATTACTCACGCCAGTCTGTTTCTCCCACAGGAGGGTCAAGTGGATACGATAACAAGGGAGGCTACGGTAAATATATTGTAGTTTAATATATTCTTCACTTAATCCACAAAACCATGACAGCCAATGTTAGACTACCGCAGAAGGCTAAAGGACCAGTGTTAAAGTTCCATGTCGAACACCTGCCAGTGGTGACCCCGTCCGTGAGAGGTGCAGAATTCCCTCACAAGGAAGGAAAAGGTAGTTAATGAAGCAGGAATCCCAGAGATCAACACGACCGATGTTGTGATGAGTTGAGTTTAGGGCAGCTGAGTTGAATTTAGCTGAGTTTACTGCAGTTGAGTTGAGTTGAATTTAATGTAGTTACGTTCATGCAGTTGGGATGAGTTTAGCGCAGTTGAGTTGAATGGAATTGGTTTGAGGTTAGTGCAGTTGAGTTGAATTTAGTGTTGTCGAGTTCAGTTTAGTGCAGTTGAGTTTAGTACAGTTGAGTTGCAATTTAGTTGATTTGTTTATTGCAGTTGAGTTGGGTGTACTGCAGTTGAGTTGCGATGGTTTATGTGCAGTTGACTTGGGTTTAGTGCAGTTGATTTTAGTATGGTGCACTTGAGTCAAGTTCAATGCGGTTCTTATTGCGTATGGTGTGCACAGCCTAAAGTTGTAGGACAACTTGTTCCAATTGTTCTTATTTGATTGTGCACACCAGGTTGATTGCATTCGTTGAAACAGGGTGGACCACATGAAGGTTGCAATCTCCTAATGCGGTTGTGGAATTTAATGAAGTTGTGTTGATATGTGTGCAGTTTCTCTGAGTTGAGTTTAGTGCAGTTGGTTTAGTGCAGTTGGGTTAAGTGTAGTTTTGTTGATGTTCGAGCAGTTGACGGATGAAGAGTGCAGCTGCGTTGCGTTTGGTGCAGTTGAGTTAACTGCAGGTGAGTTTATTTCTGTTTGTCGCAGTTGATGTGAATTGTGTTGAGTTGAGATTAGTGCAGTTGAGTTGATATTAATTTAGTTTACTGAATTTCAGTTTAGAATGGTTTAGTTTACTAATCTGTAGCTCGTACCCACCACTCTGGGAATAATTCTGGTCAACCTCTTCTGCACTCTTTCGAAAACCACCATATCCTTCTTAGATTAGGGTGAACATAACTGAATACAATACACCCTAACCAAATTGCTGCAAGGTTGCATCCTGCCTTCCCTGACTTTGGGGTGTATTTTTAGGTTGTGAAGATTTGGGCACGATCCGATCAATTGTCGTCAAAATCTTTCTTTCACCACAGGTAGTGGTTGACTCCAAGATTCCTTAGCTACGAAATAAACTGTAAAAGACTGAGTTCAAATGTCCATTTCTGAATTAAGGTCATGAAATTTTACTCACGCTAGTCTGTTTCTCCCACAGGATGGTCAAGTGAATACGATAAGAACGGAGGCTACGGTAAATTTATTGTAGTTTAATATATTCTTCACAATCCACAAAACACTGATGGACAGGTGACAGCCATTGTTAGGAATAACGTTGAAGGCTAAAGGCCCAGAGTTAATATTTCATGTTGACGACCTGCCATTGCAGACCCCGTCAGCGAAAGGAGCAGAATTCCGTCATGGTTTGCTTTTCAAGGATGGGAAATGGTAGTGAATGAAGCAGGAATCCCAGGGATCAACACGACGGATGTTGTTGCGTTGAGTTCTGTGCAGTTGAGTTCAATTTAGATGAGTTTAGTGCAGTTGAGTTGAGTTTAGTCCAATTGAGTTGAATATGCCGTTGAGTTCATGCTGTTGAGTAGGATAGTGCAAATGTGTTGAGTTTCGTGCAGTTGAGTTTCGTTTCGTGCAGTTGTGTTGAGTTTCGTGCAGTTGAGTCGGGCTTAGAGCAGTTCAATTCAATTCAATTTATTTGTCTTTTGGACAAATTTGTCATTTGGACCCCTTGAGGTCCAAACGAAATGTCGTTTCTGCAGCCATACAATACAAAACGAAGAAGACCCAAGACACAACACAATTTACACATACATCCATCACAACGCTGTGATGGAAGGCAAAAAAACTTATCTCTCCACTGCACTACCCCCCCCCCCCCGATGTCAGAGTCAAAGTCAAAGCCCCCGGCGGGCGATGGTGATTATCCCGCGGCCATTAAAGCCACGCCGGGTGATGTAATGTCGCGCACCGGGTCTTGGTGTTAGAGCCCCGGCGCGCGCCCGCAAGGTCCGGTGGCCATTCCAAGCCGCGCGGGGGGATAAAGCCCCGCTCCAGGTGCTCTTCAACCCCGCAACTCGGGCGGGAGAAGTCGCCGCTGCGGAAGCCCCGAAAAGCGGTCTCCCACCAGGGGACCCGCAGGCTTCCAGTGTTGCCGTCCGCCAGACCCGCGGTTGTAGCCTCCGAATCTCCGGGGGTCGGGTCGCAGCAGCGCTCCACCACAGCTCCACCCGCTCCGGACTCGGCCAGCCCCGTGATGGTGAGTAGTCCGCAGCTCCGCAACTGGAGCCCCAGGTCGTTCCTGCTGGAGGCCGCTCCACGTTGCCCAGCCCCAACGACAACGGAGACCCGACAAAGAAAAGGTCGGGTCTCCCGTGCAGGGGAAAGATTTCAAAGTCCCCCCCCCACCCCCACCCCCACCCCCCACACAGATACCCCGACAAAAAAATAAATAAAAAACTACATAAAAACGAGACAAAAATAATAAAAAGACAGACGGACTGCAGAGGCCGCTGCAGACGAAAGTCGCGTCGCCCACGTCGGGCGGTTGAGTCGGGCTTAGTACAGTTGAGTCGGGCTTAGTGCAGTTGAGTCGGGCTTAGTGCAGTTGAGTCGGGCTTAGTGCAGTTGAGTCGGGCTTAGTGCAGTTGAGTCGTGCTTAGTGCACTTGAGTCGGGCTTAGTGCAGTTGAGACGGGCTTAATGCAGTTGAGTCGGGCTTAGTGCAGATGAGTCGGGCTTAGTGCAGTTGAGTCGGGCTTAGTGCAGTTGAGTCGGGCTTAGTGCAGTTGAGTCGGGCTTAGTGCGGTTGAGTCGGGCTTAGTGCAGTTGAGTCGCGCTTAGTGCAGTTGAGTCGGGCTTAGTGAAAGTGAGTCACGTTTCGCTTAGTGCAGTTGAGGAGTTCAGTTACTGCGGTTGATTGGAATGCGGTTGAGTGGAACGGAGTTGAGTGCAGTAGTGATTAGTTAATTCTAGAGTTCACTGCAGTGGAGTTTAGTGCTGTTGAGTTGATGTTAATCCTGTTGAGTTGATGCTAATCCTGTTGAGTTGATGTTAATGTTGTTGAGTTAGAGCAGTTGAGTTTAGTTTAGAGCAGTTGAGGTGAGTTAGAGCATTTGAGGTTATTGCAGTTGAGTTGAATTTATTGCAGTTGAATTGAATTTGGTGCAGTTCAATTTAGTGCAGTTGGGTGTAGTTTAAGTCAATGGACTTGAGTTAAGTTTATTGAAGGTGATTGCAGTGGAGCTGATTTGTGTTTAGTGCAGTTGATTTAATTTGGTGCAATTGAGTTCAGTTGAGTATGGTGCACTTGGATTGAGCGGAGTTGAATGTAGTTGTGTTGAAGATAGCGCAGTTGTTGAGTTGAGTGCCGTTAGTTGTGTTGAGCTTAGTTGAGTTCTCTTAAGTGGAGTTGGGTTTAGCGCAGTTCAGTTGACTTGAGTGCATTTGACTTGACTTCAGTTGATTTCAGTGCAGTTGAGTTGCATGTAGTTGAGTTCAGTACAGTTGTGTTGCGGTAAATGCAGTTGAGTTCAGTGGAGTTAAATGTAGTGGAATTGAGTTGAGGAGTTGGATGTTGTGATGATGTTAATTCAGTTGAGTTGAGTTAAGTGCAGATTTGTTGAGTTTAGTGCAGTTAAAATAAGTGCAGCTGAGTTGAGTTTAGTGCAGTTGGGTTGAGTTGAATGCTGATAAGTTGTGTTCAGGTAAATGCAGTTGAGTTGAATTAAGTTTAGTGGAGATGAGTTTCGTGCAGTTGATTTGTGTTGAGTTTAGTGAAGTTGGGTTTATTCCATTTGAGTTGAATTCTGTTGAGTTTAATGTAGGTTAAGATGAATATAATGCAGTTGAGTTTAGTTTAGCTTAGTTATTGGAGCGGCGGTGTGTCCATTTGCGGAGTTGAGTTTAGTGTGATTGAAATTAGTGTAGTTGAGTTGAGGTAAGTGTTGTTGAGTTGAGTTTAGTGCAGTTGTGTTGAGTTTAGTACATTTGAGTTGATACGAGTTGTGTTTAGTAGACTTGAGATTAGTGCAATTGAGTTGAGACTAGTGCAGTTGAATTTAGTACAGTTGAGTTAGGTAAAATGTAGTTGACTTGTTTATTGCAGTTGAGTTGCGTTCACAGCAGCTGAGTTGCGATGATTTAAGTTGAATTGAGTTCGGTTTAGTGCAGTTGATTTTAGATTGGTGCACTTCAATGCAGTTGGGTGGAGATTAGTGCAGTTGTGTTGAGGTGAATTGAGTTTAGTTGATTTTAGTATGGTGCACTTGAGTGGATATTAGTGCACTTCAATGCAGTTGAGTGGAGATTAGTGCAGTTAAGTTGAGGTGAATTGAGTGTAGTTGAGTTTTGTACAGTTGGTTTAATGCAGCTGAGTTACGTTGGGTTACGTTTAGTTTTGTTCGTGCAGTTGAGGAGTTGAGATTAGTTAAGCAGCATTGTATTTGGTGCAGCTGAGTTGAGTTGTGCAGGTGAGTTTATGTGTGTTTTCCGCAGTAGTGTTGAGGTGAATTGTGTTGAGTTGAGATTAGTGCAGTTGAGTGATATTAATTTAGTTTACTGAATTTCAGTTTAGAATGGTTTAGTTAAGTTTAGTAAACTGTAGCTCGTACACACTACTCTAGGAATAATCCTGGTCAATCTCTTCCACACTCTTTCTAAAACCACCATATGCTTCTTGGATTAGGATGAACATAACTGAACTCAATACACCCTAACCATATTGCTGTAAGGTTGCATCCTGCCGTCCCTGACTTCTGTGTGTATTTTTGTCCTCAAAATCATTCTTTCTCCACAGGTACTGGTAGACTCCAAGATTCCTTAGCTACAACCTATATTGTATACGACTCAGTTAAAATGTCTATTTCTGAATGTCATCAAATATTGTTCACGCTAAATTATGTCGAGTCGAGTTTAGTGCAGCTGTGCTGAGTTGAGTTTAATGGAGCGTAGTTCAGTGCAGAGTTGTTGAGTTTAGTGCAGTTTTGGAGTTGAGGTTAGTGCGGTTGGGTTGAATGCCAAACCTGCAGTGTTTGCAGAAAGAATTTTAAGTTCTGCAATATAATTTAGCCCGGGGGAGCATTATTTTCCTTGTTAAAAAAATAAATAAACAAATCGTTATTGGTTGAAAAATTGATTCATGTTTAATGACGATAACATACTTCCTCCCTTGGATGACTTCGGGAGTGAGTGAGGCATGGACTTGTTCCACGGTATGAAATCACAGATCTTTAACATCTTCACGTAGCCACTCACGTGACTCCGAAGTAAAATAGTAAGATTAAACGAGAACTTACCAGTTTGAAGTTTGATCTTTATTTTATTAGGAGTTACGTCGAGGGATTACGTACCCTCCACGCCCACCCTCTTGTAAAGGTCAACTGGTATCCTAGTTCTTCTTATCTTACTATGTTTATTTAATTACTATTACTGTGATTCCACACCGCTGCTTTGAAGAATGACGCGCATGCGTGCTGGCGGGGTCTTCACGTAATCCCTCGACGTAACTCCTCATAAAATAAAGATCAAACTTCAAACTGGTAAGTTCTCGTTTAATCTTACTGTTATTCACGCTAGTCAGTTTCTCCCACAGGATGGCCAAATGGATACGATAAGAACGGAGGCTACGGTAAGTTTATTGTAGTTTAATATATTCTTTACTTAATCCACCAAACACTGATGGACAGGTGACAGCCAATGTTGGAATAACGCAGATGGCCACAGGACCAAAATTAATATTTCATATCGATGATGTCAGTGCAGTCCCCGTCAGTGAGAGGGGCAGTATTCCCTCACGGTTTGCTTTCAAGGAGGGAATTGAATTGAATTGAATTAGACTTTATTAATCCCGTTATTCATGGGAAATTCAGATGTCCTTGCAGCACACCAATAAAAATACAACATAGCATTCAAAAAGGAGTTCAACACCAAAACACAAAAACATCCCCAAAAACAGGCACAAAGTCCAGTCCCCATTCTCTTGTCCACCCAGAGTCGGGGCTCTTGAGGCCTCCATAGTCGCCGCCACGGCGCCCGATGTTCTCGCCGGGTGATGGTACTCCGGCGTCGGGAGAACCCCCAGCGTCTTGGAGTGCCAGGAATGGCCGCATGCCCACCGGAGACCGCAGCTACCAAGCCAACAGACCGCGCCGGACGGAGCCTCACACACTGGCGATCTCAGCGAGAGATCCCAGGCTCGGGGATGTAACGTTCAGCGTCGCAGCTGGCCGCTCACAGAACCGCGGCTCCACGATGTTCTCATCGGCGGTCCCAGCATACTGGAGTTCCAGCGCGAAAGGGTATTGATTGAAGCAGGAATCCCATGGATCAACACGACGGATGTTGTTGAGTTCAGTTCAGTGCAGTTGAGTTGAATTTAGGTGAGTTTAATGCATTTGAAATGAGATTAGTCCAATTGAGTTGAATAAAATGCAGTTGAGTTCATGCAATGGAGTTGAGTTGTGTTTTGTGTCGTTGAGTTGTGTTTTGTGTAGTTGAGTTGGGTTTCGTGCAGTTGAGTTGGGTTTTGTGCAGTTGAGTTGGGTTTCGTGCAGTTGCCGTTAGTTTAGGTGAGTCTAGTGAAGTTGAGTTTAGTTTAGCTTAGTGCAGTTGAGTTGAGTTTAGTGTAATTGGGTTGCGTTTAGTGTAGTTGAGGAGTTGAGTTACTGTAGTTGAGTGGAATGCGGTTGAGTGGAATGCGACTCAGTGGAACGGAGTTGAGTGCAATTGTGATGGGTTTATCGCTGGAGTTTCCTCCAGTAGAGTTTAGTTGTGTTGAGGTGATGTTAATGCTCTTGAGTTGATGTTAATGCTCTTGAGTTGATGTTAATGCTCTTGAGGTGATGTTAATGCTGTTGGGTTGATGCTAATGCTGTTAAGTTGATGTTAATGCTGAGGTTTGGTGCTGTTCATTTTGGTGCTGTTCAGTTTAGTGCAGTTGGGTTGAGTTTACTGCACTTGGGTTGGGTTTAGTGCACTTGGGTTGGGTTTAGTGCACTTGGGTTGGGTTTAGTGCACTTGGGTTGGGTTTAGTGCACTTTTTTTTTTTTTTTTTTAATTTTTATTTATTAGAAGTACATTACATCACAGCCACATACATTAATACTCGTCATTTATATCTTCTTACAATTAATGTACTCCCTTTATTTATTTTTTTACACTAAAGAAAGAAAAGATTGAAAGAGAGAAGAAAGTGAAGGAAAAAGTGCAAGTGTAGAAAAGTGTAGAAAATGTAACAACAAAAAAGGACGAAGACCCTATGAGAGCGAAATTAAAAACAAAAAGAAAAAGTTAAGAAATAGGCCCTAAGAAAAGAAAAGAGAAAGAGAAAAAAAGAAAACAAATGTTTTTGTTTGAGCATCACGTAAATAGGACATACCAACTCTTCAACTATCATCCCCCCTTACCCGACCTCAATTTTTTATTTTTTTAAAGTACTTTTGCACCCTATGTTTGTAATAATTCTATAAATGCAGACCACGTCAGGTGGAAGTGATCTGGTTTACCTGCTAGGAGGAGTCTTATCTCTTCAAGGTGTAGTGTTTCAAACATATTTGAAATCCACATATTTATAGTTGGTATTGGAGCCTTCTTCCAAAATTTTAGAATTAGCTTTTTTCCAGTTATTAACCCATAATCCATTAATTTCTTTTGAAACACATTTAGTTCTGGATCATCTTCCGTTATTCCGAAGATAATCCATTCTGCTTTGGGTATCAGTCTTGTTTTAAATAACTTTGTAAAGATTTCAAAAATTTCATTCCAAAATTTTTGAATTTTTGTACAGAAGACAAATGAGTGCGCTATAGTTGCTTCTTGGGATTGACATTTATCACAAATAGATGATACGTTTGGGAAAATTTTATGAATTTTAGTTTTCGAATAATATAATCTATGTAAAATTTTAAATTGTATTAAAGTGTGTCTTACATTAATCGAGCATTTATGTACTTTTAATAAGTATTCATTCCAACTTTCCTTTGAAATTTTAATAGCTAACTCTTGTTCCCAGTCTCTTCTGATACCCTCCGTAGATGGTATTTGTACATTTAAGATAATATTGTACAAATATGATATTAAGTTTGCTGATTCCGCTTTTATCTGCATTGCCTCGTCCAGTACATCTGCTGGGTTATTATGATGATCTTTTATATATTTTTTCAAATAGTCGCATATTTGAAAGTATTTAAAATATTGATTATTTCCGAGTTTATATTTTATTTGTAATTGTTGAAATGAAAGTAATTTTCCAGTTTCATACAAGTCACCAAGCGTTTTAATTCCTAGTCTATCCCATTGTGTATAAGCTTTATCTATAATAGAAGGACTAAACGAAGGGTTATTGACTATAGGTAATAAAAGTGATAAGTTTCTTAATTTTAAATTTTGTTTTATTTGTTTCCAAATACGGATTGTACTATGAATAATTGGGTTCTTATTATAGTTTATGTTATTCAATTTCATTGGAGAGAGGAGGATCGCTCCAATGTTTCTAGAGGAGCAATCCTCTTTCTCCATTACAATCCAGTCTACTTGCTGGGCGGAGTTATCCATCAGTTGAATCATGTTTTTAATATTTACTGACCAATAATAATACATAAAATTGGGTAGTGCTAGACCCCCCAATACTTTAGATTTATTCAGATGGGTTTTTTGTATTCTATGTGATTTATAGTCCCATATAAAATTAGTGATATCTGAGTCGAGTTTTTTAAAAAACTTCTTAGGTAAGTATATAGGAATTGATTGAAATAGGTATAAAATTTGTGGTAAAAAGATCATTTTTATTGCGTTTATTCGGCCTATTAAAGACATCGGAAGCGTTTTCCAGAATTTAATTAATGTATTCAGTTTATTAAGTAGGGGGTCAAAATTTGCCCTGAGCATACCTTGATATGCTCTGGTAATTTCGATTCCCAAATATTTAAATTTTTCTGTAGCTATTTTAAAAGGGAATTTTAAAAGATGTGTTGAATCTTTCGGTTTTATTGACATAATTTCACTTTTATTCCAATTTATTCTATATCCAGAAAAAGATCCGAAGTCTTCAATTAAATTTAATATATTTGGTATAGTGATTTGAGGTTTTGTAATATACAATAATATATCATCCGCGTATAAAGATATTTTATTATATGAGTCTTTAGTATTATATCCATGAATATCAGGGTGTATTCTATTTTTTTCTGCTAGCGGTTCAATAATGAGAGCAAACAGCTGTGGTGATAATGAGCATCCTTGTCTATTTCCCGTTGATAGTTGAAATTTCGAGGATAATATGTTATTAGTAAGTATTCTAGCTGTAGGTTTGTTATATAGTAACTTAATCCATAAAATAAAATTCTCTCCCAGTTGAAATTTTTGTAATACTTTATCCATATAATTCCATTCTACTTGATCAAATGCTTTTTCAGCATCCAGCGAAATAATTGATAATTCTTGATCTTCAGATTTGTGTGAGTGCATTATGTTGAGTAGACGTCTCATATTATTAGAAGAGTATCTCTTAGGGATAAACCCTGTCTGATCTGGGTTTATTAATTTACTAATGTATTTACTTAATCTTCTGGCTAATGTTTTCGCTAATATTTTTTGATCTGTGTTTAACAATGCTATAGCTCTATATGAGCCAGGTTCTTCTAAATCCTTATTTTTCTTAGGTATTAATGTAATCGTTGATTCCGCTAATGTATCAGGTAGTATTCGTTTTTTAAAAGCGTATTGGTACATTTTTTGTAATCTTGGTATTATTTTATCATAAAAGTTTTTATAAAATTCATTAGTAAATCCATCAGGGCCTGGTGTTTTTCCATTTTTTAGTGAGTTTATTGTATCTTCTAATTCCTTAATTGAGATTTGTGCACCCAGTTCCTCTTGTTCCTTCAGCTCTAACTTTGGAAGATTACAGGTATCCAAGAACTTTGTGATATAATTGGAAACAATTATCGTTTTAGATGTATACAAATTCTCGTAAAATTGCGCAAATCTTTTATTAATATCCTTCGGTGTTGTTAATAATTCCCCTTTATCTGATTTGATCTTTGGTATAGTATGTTCCTTTTCTCGTTTTTTTAGCTGGCGAGCCAAAAGTTTATGCGGTTTATCCCCAAATTCAAAGTGCTCTTGTTTTGTAATTTGAAAAAGTCTTATAAGTTTGGCAGATAATAATTTATTTAATTTAAATTTTAAAATTATTATTTTATTATGTTTATCTATTGATGGATCTTTAGCATTATCTATATCCATTTGTCTAATAAGTTCTTCTAACTGTCTTTGTTCATTCTTATTCTTTTTATTTTGAAAAGCTTGATATGAAATTATAATACCCCTAATGTATGCTTTAAAAGATTCCCAAAGTAAAGTAGGCGATATATCTGAAGTATCATTTGTTTGAAAAAAGACCTCCATTTGTTCTTTTAAATATATACTCGCTTGTGGATCTTTTAAAATTTGAGAGTTAAATCTCCAGAATGAATTATTCTTAGACAATCCTTCCAGTTTTAAAAAGAAAGTTAGTGGAGAATGGTCTGAAATTGAATTTGTATGATATATTGCATTAGATGTTTGGGGGATTAATTTTGTATCCAGCAGAAAGTAGTCTATACGTGAGTATGTCTTATGTACCATTGAGTAAAACGAATATTCCCTGCCAGTTGGATTCACAATTCTCCAAACATCTGCTATATTAGTGTTGTTTATGTAGGTATTGAGGAGTTCCCCAGTTTTCGATTTCATATTCCCTCTCTGTTTTTGACTTGATTTATCTAAGTACGGGTCTAAAACACAGTTAAAGTCTCCGCCTATTATAACATTTTGATAGTTTGACTCTGCAATTATATTGAAGATTTTATTGAAAAAGTGGGGGTTATCAAAGTTAGGGGCATATATATTTACCAAAGTAAGTGGAGTGTCATGGATTTCTCCATTAACTATTAGGTATCTCCCTTCTATATCTGTTATAATATTCTTTGCTTTAAATGGTATACCTTTTCTTATGATAATTGACGTGCCTCTAGATTTTGAAGTGAATGAAGAGTGGTATGTTTGACCTATCCATTTCGCCCTCAGCCTAACTTGGTCCTGAGGTTTTAGGTGTGTTTCTTGTAGGAAGGTAATGTCAGAATTATACATTTTTAGCTGAGCTAATATCTTACCCCTTTTGATAGGTTCATTAATACCTCTTATATTCCAACTACAAAATGAGACTCCTCCTAGGTTCTTTTGTGTGGTGTCATGCATTTTGAATAATTATAGTACCTTTGAATCTTGTGGTGCGTCCATATCCCAGGTCTTTAGGTATTGGGGGAGTTTTTGAATTATTAACTTTTGTTGGTATGTCCATATTATTCTTATCACTAAACACAAAACACAAACAAGTGATTTTATGTAATAAAAAAAAAACTAAAAAAGTGAGGCTACAGTGTCTATAGTCGGCACTGTAGCAAGTGACCCACCTGTAGGTGGGAAAAAACCTTATTTTGACTTCCATTGCGTTGTTGCTCAACTCGCTCCGCTCTCTTAGTTAATCATAACATATTAAAATATTAAAACGAGGCCTCACATTCATATATATAATACAATTTTACCCTGATATTTCCTTATAACATATATATATATCAGAGTTTAATTATTAAACCAATATTTTTGATTTCAATAAGAATCAGCTGTTGGTTGAAGGGGTTAACGAGACGTGCTCCTGGACATAAGCCAGGAGCTCGTTTCTCATCCCCTCCTCCCGCTTATAGACAAGGTTACAATTTATTAAAAATTCATATTAGTATGTTAGTTCATTATTTTTTTGTTTTTTTTGTTAGTATTCTAATCTAACCTGCATAACTTTTAAAGTTGTTAATAGGATAAGTTCTTACAATTGGTTATAACATTTTAATCAATAAGCAATTATTTTCTAATTCATATCCCGTTATAAAGTTGTTTACACGTTTTGAACAGAAAATGTCCTTGCTTCAACATTCCGGAGATAACAATGTAACTATCCCCAGACAAAACATAGCTGAGAATTATTCGGATCTGCCAAAGCTCCCTTTTATTTCTGTCTTTCAACAATCGTTTGGGCATATTTGAAAGCGTCTTCAGGCTTAACAAATGACTTTTCAAGACCATTAAAAGAAATACGCATTTTAGCGGGATAAAAAACCCCGAATCTGACCCCTTCTCTCCCTCTTAAAAGATCTTTAACCTTATCAAATTTGTTTCTTTTTTGCACAATTTCATGTGGGTAGTCCCTGAATATCTTAATAGTGTCTTTGTCCAGCCGTAATTGTACACCATATTTGATTTTTGTCATAACATATTCCAGTTCTGCAGTGTCTCGAAATTTCACTATAATATGTCGTGGATAAGCTTTTCCTGCATCAAATCTTTTTCCAAATCTTGGGACACGATGAGCCACTTCGATTTTCGGTTCCTTGGGAAGATTCAACAGTTGTTTCAACAAGCCCATGGCAAATTCACGTACCTGTTCCCCTTCTGCCCCCTCTGAAACACCAAGAATCCTCAGATTCTGGCGTCTAGAACGAGCTTCCAGGTCCAGGCATTTGAATGAGACTTTCTCTAATTGAGTCCCCATTTGTAGTGATGCTTGTTCGTTTTCTCGCCTCATTTGCTCATGTTCTTGCCTCAATTTCGCCATGTCTTCAACCAGTCGTGCCGTATTTTTCTCCAATTCCGTAATTGTCTGCATACTTGCAGCTACTGTTTCAAGTACAGCCGTGAACTTATCCGTAGTAATTACATCCATCTTATCCATTTTCTCTGATAGTCCATCTTTCACCTCATCAATTCGTTTATTCATAGTGTCCAGTAAATCCGTCATATTCTTCTGGTTACCAGCATTTAAATCCTTCATCATCTTCTGCATTCCTTCCATCATTTTTGCCGAATTTTCCTTCATTTCCTTCTTATCTTCCACCCTATTATCCGAGATCTCATCTTTCAAATTTTTCATTGATTTTTTCAAGTCATCAAAGTCTTTCTTAGATCTTGTATCCATTTCTGCAGCCACTTCAGAGACTTCAGAGGTAACTTCAGTTTCGAACTGTTTCGACAGTTTATTCACAGCTCTCTGAGGGCTCACAGCTGGAGTCAATTTACTCATTTAAAGGGCTTCAAACCACCGTTTAAAACATCGCGTTTAACGATGACGTCATCAGCGCGGTAACCAGAAGCTCCGGTAAGGTTTTTAAAAACAATCCCGATTTTCGGACCCGTTTTACACGATAAATCGTGAAGTTTTTCGGGAGAGGAGCTGGGTGCACGTCTGTTAGTCTAACATGACGCCACCGGAAGTCGGTTTAGTGCACTTGAGTTAACATAAGTTCAGTTGAGTTAAATCATGTTGAGTCGAGTTTAATGCAGTGGAGTTGTATGCTGTTGTGTTGAGCTTAATGCTGTTGAGTTGAGTTCAGTGGATTTGAATTTGGTGCAGTTCCGTGTAGTTTAATTCAGTGGACTTGAGTTGAGGTTTGTGAAGGTGATTATAGTGGAGCTGGGTTGAGTTTGGTGCAGTTGGGTTGCGTTTGGTGCAGTTGGGTTGCGTTTGGTGCAGTTGGGTTGCGTTTGGTGCAGTTGGGTTGAGTTTGGTGCAGTTGGGTTGAGTTTGGTGCAGTTGGGTTGAGTTTGGTGCAGTTGGGTTGAGTTTGGTGCAGTTGGGTTGAGTTTGGTGCAGTTGGGTTGAGTTTCGTGCAGTTGGGTTGAGTTTAGTGCAGTTGGTCGAAGTTCGTGCAATTGATTTCAGTTGAGTATGGTGCTCTTGGATTAAGCGGAATTGAGTGTAGTTGTGTTGAAGTTAGCGCAGTTGAGGAGCTGACTTGAGGGCTGTTAAGCTGTGTTGAGCTTAGTGCCGCTGAGATGTGTTTATTCATGCGTTTGAGTTGAATGAAGTGGGGTTGGGTTTAGCGTAGATCAGTTGAGTTGAGTATAGTGCAGTAGATTTCAGTGAATTTGAATTGCATGTAGGTGAGTTGAGTGCAGTTGTGTTGCGTTAAATGCAGTTGAGTTCAGTGGTGTTAAATTTAGTAAAGTTGAGTTTAGTGTAGTTGAGAAATTGAATGGTGTGACGAGGTTAATGCAATTGAGTTAAGTTTATTGCAGATGCATTGAGTTTAGTGTAGTTGAATTAAGTGCAGTTGAGTTTAATGCAGTTGGGTTAAGTTGAATGCAGATAAGTTGTGTTCAGGTAAATGCAGTTGTGTTGAGTGCAGTTGAGTTTCGTGCAGTTGATTTGTGTTGAGTTTGGTGCAGTTGGGTTTATTCTATTCGAGTTTAGGCTGTTGATGTAGTTCAGTTGAATATAATGCAGTTGAGTTGAGTTTAGTCTAGTGGAGCTGAGATGAATGCAGTTGTGTTGAGTTGAATGCAGTTGTTGAGTTTAGTGCAGTTTTGGAGTTTAGGTTAGTGCGGTTGAGGTTAGTGCGGTTGAGGTTATTACTGTTGAGTTAGGTACGATTTAGTTGACTTGAATATTGCTGTTGAGTTGAGGGTACTGCAGTTGAGTTGCGATGATTTAAGTGCAGTTGCGTTTAGTGCAGTTGATTTTGGTATGGTGCACTTGAGTCAAGTTCGATGCAGTTGAGTGGAGTTTAATGCAGTTGTGTTGATGTTAGTGCAGTTTCTATTTAGTGCAGTTGCTTTTGTGCAGCTGAGTTGAGTTAAGTGCAGATGAGTTGATTTGTGTTTACTGGAGTTGAGTTGAGGTGGATTGTGTTGAGTTGCGATGAGTGTAGTATCAATACGGCTGATTTTGTTGTGATGAGTTGAGTTTTGTACAGTTGAGTTGAATTTAGCTGAGTTTAGTGCAGTTGAGTTGAGTTTAGTCCAATTGAGTTGAGTTGAATTTAATGTATTTGCGTTCATGCAGTTGAGTTGAGTTTAGCGCAGTTGAATTGATGGCAATTGGGGTTAGGTTAGTGCAGTTGAGTTGAGTTCAGTGGAGTTGATTTGAGTAAAGATACTTGAGTTCATTTTCTTGAGTTGAGTTTAGTGAAGTTGAGTTGAATGCAAATGGTTGAGGTTAGTGTAGTTGAGTTGAGTTTAGCGTAGTTTAGTTGAGTTCAGTACAGTTGTGTTGAATTGAGTTTAGTGTAGTAGAGTTGAGTTTAGTGCAGGTGAGTTACGTTGCGATTAGTGCAGTTGAGTTTCGTACAGTTGAGTTAGTTGCAATTTCGTTGCCTTGTTTATTGTAGTTGAGTGTAATGCAGTTGAGTTGCGATGGTTTAAGAGCAGTTCAGTTGGGTTTAGTGCAGTTGATTTAGTATGGTGCACTTGAGTGAAGTTCAATGCAGTTGAGTGGAGTTTGATGCCGTTGTGTTGATGTTAGTGCAGTTTCTCTGAGTTGAGTTTAGTGCAGTTGGTTTAGTGCAGTTGAGTTGGGTTAAGTGTAGTTTTGTTGATGTTCGTGCAGTTGAGGTGATAAATTTAGTGCAGCTGCGTGGCGTTTGGTGCAGCTGAGTTAAGGTAAGTGCGGGTGAGTTTATTTCTGTTTATCGCAGTTGAGTTTATGTGAATTATGTTGAGATGAGAATAGTGCAGTTGAGTAGATGTTAATTTAGATTACTTAATTTCAATTTAGAATGGTTTAGTTAAGTTTACTAACCTACAGCTCGTACCCACCACTCTGGGAATAATTCTGGTCAACCTCTTCTGCACTCTTTCGAAAACCATGACTTTCTCAGATTAGGTTGAACATAACTGAACAGAATACACCCAAACCAAATTGCTGTAAGGTTGCATCCCTCCTTCCCTGACTTTGGGGTGTATTTTTAGGTTGTGAAGGTTTGGGCACGATCCGATCAATTGTCATCAAAATCGTTCTTCCTCCACAGGTATCGGTAGACTCCAAGATTCCTTAGCAACGAAGGAAACTGTATATGAATGAGTTAAAACGTTCATTTCTGAATTCATGTCATGCAATATTATTCACGCTAACCTGTTTCTCCCACAGGATGGTCGTGGATACGATAGAACCATAGAAACATAGGAAATAGGTGGAGGAGTAGGCCATTCGGCCCTTCGAGCCTGCACCGCCATTCATACATAGATACATAGAAAATAGGTGCAGGAGTAGGCCATTCGGCCCTTCGAGCCTGCATCGCCATTCAATATGATCATGGCTGATCATCCAACTCAGTATCCCGTACCTGCCTTCTCTCCATACCCCCTGATCCCTTTAGCCACAAGGGCCACATCTAACTCCCTCTTAAATATAGCCAATATGGCCTCAACTACCTTCTGTGACAGAGAATTCCACAGATTCACCACTCCCTGTGTAAATAATGATTTTCACATCTCGGTCCTAAAAGACTTCCCCCTTTTCCTTAAACTGTGACCCCTTGCTCTGGACTTCCCCAGCATCGGGAAAAATCTTCCTGCATCTAGCCTGTCCAAACCCTTAAGAATTTTATAAGTTTCTATAAGATCCCGCCTCAATCTTCTAAATTCTAGCGAGTACAAGCCGAGTCTATCCAGTCTTTATTCATATCGATGTCAGTGCATCTTCTCTGAGTTGAGTTTCGTGCAGTTGAGTTGGGTTAAGTATAGTTTTGATGATGTTCGTGCAGTTCAGGAGATGAGTTTAGTGCAGCTGCGTTGGGTATGGTGCAGCAGAGTTGAGTTAAGTGCAGGTGAGTTGATTTGTGTTTGCTGCAGTTGAGTTGTGGTGAATTGTGTTGAGTTGCATTGAGATGTGTGCAGTTGAGTGGATTTTAATTTAGTTTAGTGCATTTCGGTTTAGATTGGTTTAGATATGTTTTCTAACCTGTAGATCGTACCCACCACTCTGGGATAATACTGGTCAACATCTTCTGTGCTCTTTCTAAAACCACCATATGCTTCTTGGTTGGGGGTGAACATAAGTGAACAAAATACACCCAAAACCTAATTGCTGTAAGTTTGCATCCTGCCTTCCCTGACTTCGGGGTGTATTTTTAGGTTGTGAAGGTTTGGGCCCGATCCGATAACTTGTCATCGCATCCTTTTTTTCTCCACTGGTATTGGTAGACACCAAGATTCCTTAGCTACAAAATAAACGGTATACGACTGAGTAAATGCTTATTTCTGAAATCGTCATCAAATATTACTCAGAGCAGTCCGTTTCTCCCACAGGAGGGTCAAGTGGATACGATAAGAACGGAGGCTACGTTAAATATAATGTAGTTTAATACATTCTTCACTTAATCCACAAAGCACTGATGGACAGATGACAGTCAATGTTAGAATACCGCAGATGGCTAAAGGACCAGGGTTAATGATCCAAGACGACGACCTGCCAATGGCGCCCCCATCAGTGAGCGGAGCAGAATTCCCTCACGGTTGGCTTTACAAGGAGGGAAAAGGTAGTGAATGAAGCAGGAATCCCAGGGAACAACGCGGCTGTTGTTTTTGTGATGAGTTGAGTTTAGTTCAGTTGCGTTGAATTTAGCTGAGTTTAGTGCAGTTGAGTTTAATCCAATTGAGTTGAGTTGGATTTATGTAGTTACGCTCATGCAGTTGAGGAGTTTAGCGCAGTTGTGTTGAATGCAATTGGGTTGAGTTTAGTAGAGTTGAGTTGCGTTCAGTGGAGTTGATTTGAGTAAAGAGAGTTGAGTTCATGTTGTTGAGTTTTAAGTGCAGTTGTGTTGAATGCAAATGGTTGAGGTTAGTGCAGTTGAGTTTTCTGTGCAGTTGAGTTGAATTTAGTGTAGTTGAGTTGAGTTTAATGTAGTTGAGTTACGTTGAGATTCGTGCAGTTGAGTTTAATACAGTTGAGTTAGTTGCAATTTAGTTGATTTGTTTATTGCAGTAGAGTGTACTGCAGTTGAGTTGGGATGGTTTAAGTGCAGGTGAGTTGGGTTTAATGCAGTTGATTTTAGTATGGTGGACTTGAGTCAAGTTCAATGCAGTTGAGTGTAGTTTAATGCAGTTGTGTTGATGTTAGTGCAGTTATTCAGAGTTGAGTTTAGTGCAGTTGGTTTAGTGCAGTTGAGTTGGGTTACGTGTAGTTTTGTTGATGTTCTTGCAGTTGAGGAGATGAGTTTAGTGCAGCTGCGTTGCGCATGGTGCAGCTGAGTTGAGTTAAGTGAATGTGAGTTTATTTCTGTTTACCGCAGTTGAGATTATAGAAACATAGATCCGTAGAAAATAGGTGCAGGAGTAGGCGATTCGGCCCTTCGAGCCTGCACCGCCATTCAATATGATCATGGCTGATCATCCAACTCCGTATCCTGTACCTGCCTCCTCTCCATACCCCCTGATCCCTTTAGCCACAAGGGCCACATCTAACCCCCTCTTAAATATTGCGAATGAACTGGCCTCAACTACCTTCTGTGGCAGAGAATTCCACAGAATCACCACTCTCTGTGTAAAAAATGATTTTCTCATCTCGGTCCTAAAAGACTTCGCCCTTATCCTTAAACTGTGACCCCTTGTTCTGGACTTCCCCAACATCGGGAATAATCTTCCTGCATCTAGCCTGTCCAAACCCTTAAGAATGTTATAAGTTTCTATAAGATCCCGCCTCAATCTTCTAAATTCTAGCGAGTACAAGCCGAGTCTATCCAGTCTTTATTCATATCGATGTCAGTGCATCTTCTCTGATT
>JAXLNO010004714.1:3303245-3323245 GCA_038087875.1 Malacoraja senta
CTTAAAAAATATGAGCGAAAGCTCAGTGAAAGGCACTTTGTCTGGACTTTTCCTGGCCTGGCACGAGCCTTCGGCCAAAATGCTCCTCCTGGGCTAATATGTGTATTTTGGGCAAGAGGGACTGGTTTGTCGGCTAATACGGGCCTTGTGGGCCGAAATTAGTGGTTTTATGCAGGCCAAACAACTAATTTCATTTTATTTCCAATTGCATTGCAGTTTCAAGCACAGGGCAGGCCAAGCCAAACAGCCGAGTGCAATTTCGCTTCATTTCCATTGCCATTGCACTTTTAAGCACAGGGCAGGCTCAAGCCAAACAGCTGATTGCATTTTCACTTCATTTCCATTGCCATTGCACTTTCAAGCACATGGCAGGCTCAAGCCAAACAGCAGATTGCATTTTCACTTCATTTCCATTGCCATTGCACTTTCAAGCACAGGGCAGGGTGAAGCCAAACAGCTGATTGCATTTTCACTTCATTTCCATTGCCATTGCACTTTCAAACACAGGGCAGGCACAAGCCAAACAGCTGATTGCATTTCCACTTCATTTCCATTCCCATTGCACTTTTAAGCACAGGGCAGGCTCAAGCCAAACCGCTGATTGCATTTTCAATTCATTTCCATTGCCATTGCACTTTCAAGCACAGGGCAGGCTCAAGCCAAACAGCTGATTGCGTTTCAATTCATTTCCATTGCCATTGCATTTTCAAGCACGGGACAGGCTCAAGCCAAACAGCTCATTGCATTTTCACTTCATTTCCATTGCAATTGCAGTGTCAAGCACAGGGCAGGCCAAACAACTAATTTCATTTTCATTAAGGGCTAACAAATTATTTATTCAAGAACATTGCATACTCACATTGTTCTGTAGATTCCCAGCTCAGACTGAGAGTCGTGGCCTCTCCCTCGTCATCATGTAGAGATTGAGCCACGCCCACGCTTCCGGGGTTTTATAGTCCTACCCCCCCCCCGGAAGTAGCGTTACCTTCATCGCGGTGATTGACAGGAGAGAGAATCTCAAAACATGTTAAACGCTCATAACTCTTATTTTTCATCGATGGGAAAATCCTCGGGGCCTGATCACCGGAGGAGGACTCTGAATAAGTGGGGCAAAAAATCACAGCCATATATGGTAGCGTCTTTTCTAAAACCAAACAACAGCGCAAACATGAAGTGGTCAAGATTAGACTTTTAATTATATAGATTTCGGGACATGTGACAATAAAACATTTTTGACTCTTGAACCAATCATCCCGGGATAATTCTGGTAAACCTCCTCTGGATCCTCTCCAACGCCAGCATGTCCCTCCTCGGATATGGGCCCCGAAATTGCTCACAGCTTGAGTTTAGTTTAGTTTATTATTGTCACTTACGATTTTGCAGAGACAATCTTATTCCACTTGCTACGCTTGCTATAAGTTCATAAGGAATAGGGGTAGAATTAGGCCATTCGGGCCATCACCTATACTCCGCAATTCAATCATGGATGATCTGACTCTCCCTCCAAACCTCATTCTTCTGTCTTCTCCCTATAACCTGTACTAAGCAATAAATTATATTGTGCATTAGTGCAATATTTTTGTTAAGTTTAGTTTCAAGATACTGCGCAGCAATTGCGGTCCACCGAGTACGCGCCAACTAGCGATCCCCGCACTCTGACGCTATCCTCCACACACTAGGGACAATCTGGGAGAAACCTGGTATAATTAAGGACAGAGGGGCCATAGAAAAATAGAAACATAGAAAATAGGTGCAGGAGTAGGCCATTCGGCCCTTCGAGCCTGCACCGCCATTCAATATGATCATGGCTGATCATCCAACTCAGTATCCTGTACCTGCCTTCTCTCCATACCCCCTGATACCTTTAGCCACAAGGGCCACATCTAACTCCCTCTTAAATATAGCCAATGAACTCGCCTCAACTACCTTCTGTGGCAGAGAATTCCAGAGATTCACCACTCTCTGTGTAAAAAAAATGTTTTTCTCACCACGGTCCTAAAAGATTTCCCCCTTATCCTTAAACTGTGACCGCTGTAGGCAATATTCCAGGTGTGGTCTCACCAAGACCCTGTACAACTGCAGTAGAACCTCCCTGCTCCTATACTATAATCCTTTTGCTATGAATGCTAACATACCATTCGCTTTCTTCACTTCCTGCTGCACCTGCATGCCTACTTTCAATGACTGGTGTACCATGACACCCAGGTCTCGTTGGATCTACCCTTTTCCTAATCGGCCACCATTCAGATATAAGTACTTTCCTGCTTTTGCCACCAAAGTGGATAACCTCACATTTATCCACATTATACTGCATCTGCCATGCATTTGCCCACTCACCCAGACTATCCAAGCCATCTTGCAGCCTCGTAGCATCCTCCTCACAGCTAACACTGCTCCCCAGCTTCGTGTCATCCGCAAACTTGGAGATGTTGCATTCAATTCCCTCGTCCAAATCATTAATATATATTGTAAATAGCTAGGGGTCCCAGCACTGAGCCTTGCGGTACCCCACTAGTCACTGCCTGCCATTCTGAAAAGGACCCGTTTACTCATACTCTTTGCTTCCTGTCTGCCAGCCAGTTCTCCATCCATATCAATAGTGAACCCCCAATACCGTGTGCTTTAAGTTTGTATACTAATCTCTTATGTGGGACCTTGTCGAAAGCCTTCTGAAAGTCAGAGGGGAGGGAAGGGTAGAGAGAGAAAAAATGACAGAGCCGGCTTTTTGAGAAGGCTCTGTTTATTCAACGTGTGTAGTAAAATGCTGCAGATGTTTTATCAATCGGTGGTAGCCAATGCCATCTTCTTCGCTGCCGCGTGTTGGGGAAGCAGGGCGAAGACCGCGGGCTCCCATACGATCAACAAACTCATCAGGAAAGTTGTGGGCGGGGATTTGGGCGGAGAAGGCTGGGGGCAGAGAGGACGCTCCTCAAACTGCTGATCATCCTGCCAAATACAGCTCACCCCCTCCATGACACACTGGTCAACCTGGGGAGTACCTTCAGCAACAGACTGATTCCACCAAGATGGAGTACAGAATGCCACAGGAGATCCTTCTACCCTTTAGCTATTAAACTGTACAACTCCGCCCCCTTCTGTCGTGGGGTAGACTTAATAACTCCCCCATCACCCCCCTTCCTCAATCTTTACACAACCCCAATGCTTTCCTCTCGTCATTTTAATTTCATGTATCGTGTGTTTTATGACTGTTGCCAGATCAATTTCCTTCCTGGGATTAATAAAGTTTTATCGTATTGTATCGTATAGTAACGGATTGTATTACCTGCTTCAATCTTACACATCCACGCCCTTGAAAAGTGCCTTTACATTTCGTAATGTAGTCAAGAATTGAGTCGCGGTGACCTCGGCGCACTGAGGCAGAGGGGTGGGTGCCGGAGGCGATGAACGGTGCGGTTGTGGTGGTCGTGGGTGGTGGTGTCGGCGGAGGCGGCCGCGGGAGACCCCATTGCAGCCGCGCGACTGAGCAGATTGAGCGCAGCCTGCGGCGGCTGCACGGTGCGGCAGTGGGACGAGCTCACCGCATCGTGCTGCACCAGGCCCACCCCTACTTCTTCCATCCAGTGCTGCCAGGTCATCAGGCCTTACAGAGTCATAGAGCGATTGCTTGGAAACAGGCCCTTCGACGCAATTTGCCCACACCGGTCAACGTGTCCCAGCTACACTATTCCCAACTCTCTGCGTTTTGTCCACATGCCTGCAAATCTGCCCTATACACGTACTTATCTAGCTGTTTCTTAAATGTTGGGCTTGCCCCTGCCTCAACTGCCTCAACTACCTCCTCTGGCAGCATGTTCCATTTTCCCCTTAACTTTTGTGTGAAAAAGCTACCCCTCAGATTCCTATTCAACCATATCCCCTTCAACCTTAACCTATGCACTCTGGTCCTCGATTCACCTACTCTGGGCAAGAGACTCTGTGCATCTGTCCGATCTATTCCTCTCATGATTTTATACACCTCTAAAAGATCCTCCTCCTGCGCTCCAAGGAATATAGTCCCTGCATACGCAATCTCTCCCTATAGCTCAGACCTCGAGTCCTGGCAAAGTCTTTGTAAATCTTCTCTGTACACTTTCAAACTTGTCAACAATTTTCCTACAACACGGTGCCCAGAACTGGACGCAACAGCGAGAATAACAGAACGTTCAAATCTCCTTGGGGCATGATCAGATTTATTAGAGACTTGGTATTTGCAAAATGGCGCTGGAACGTGGCGACTCACTGCATTATTTTCCAGAAGGTGGCACGGAGGCGCAGCGGTACATTTGTTATATCACAGCGCCAGGGACCTGGGTTCAATCTTGACTACGGGTGCTGTTTGTACGGAGTTTGTACGTTCTCTCTGTGACTTGGCTGGGTTTTCTCCGAGAACTTCGGTTTCCTCCTACACTCCATAGACGGACAGGTCTGTTGGTTAATTGGCGTGGTATAAATGTAAAGCGTCCCTAATATAGGATAGTGTTAATGTGCGGGAATCGCTGGTCGATGCGGACATAAAGCTGTTTCCGCGCTTTATTGCTAAACTAAACTAAACTAAACTAAACTAAACTAAACTAAACTAATCAAGCAGTTCTCATTGTGGTAGCTCACCAGTTCCATAGACGAAAACCAATGTCAGTAATGGAGTAGAGATGAATCGTACAGTACTCTAGCTTATGGAAATACAGCTGAGAAGTCTGATAACAGACGGGAAGAAGCTGGATAATACACTACAAAAAAAATTGCAATTTTCCTTGGTACACGTAACAATAAACTATTCTATACTACTATGAATACAATCTTGTCAAACTGAGGTACACTGCGTAGAGCAAAAGGAAAGATACAGACTGGATAATATAATTCTCAGCATTTGGCCCATCATTTAGACAGAGTTCATTGTCCGCAATTGAGTAGAAGTGAATCGGGCAATACCTTAGCTTTTTGAAAGACCATTTGAAAACCTAATAACAGAGGGGAAGAAGCTGTGCCTTAGTCTGGTGGTGCGATCTTTCAAACTGTACCATTCTCGCAGTGGGGGGAGGGAAAGAAATAATGACTGCGATTGGTGGGATAAGTCTTTGGATACATGGACTGCTCCTCTTGCTCCCCCTCCTGTACTGTGAGCTTGAACGCTTAAACCTCTGGCAAACGTTTTGCCGTGATGCCATATCCAGCATTTTACAGCAATTTATCATTTATTTATTCAAGGCCTTGGCAAATGCCGTTTATCAGATAAGGTGACCTTTCCAGTCGGTGACCTGTTCCATCAGGTATTGTTTGGACTATTTTCTCAGGCTAATATTGTCAAGTAGTACAGGCTGTTACTTATTCATGTACAATGTAGAAAAGGGCTTCAGTGGCACGGTGGTGCAGCGGCAGATGGGATAGGTTTACAGGTAGGATAGTTTACTGGTGTAGGACAGTGTACATGGTGATCGTTAGTCAACGTGGACTCAGTGGGCCGAAAGGCCTGTTTCCACGCTGCATCTCTAAATATTTTGTTTCAAAATACAATACGAGTGCAGTGACAACACGGTGGCGCAGCGGTAGAGTTGCTGCCTTACAGTAGGTATGTTACAAAACTTACCTTCAGTCGCGCTGTAATTCTGCCACTGGCCGTGTGCGCGGGGGGCGGGGTTAAAACGCGGTTTCTCCTCCCTTGTCCTGGTTAATATTTTGTTGGAGTACAAGCGTTGGCTGAAGAATCGTCCCTAGTAGCATTTTGTGTATTTTTTATTTTTATTAAATCGTCAATGTCAGCGCTAGAGTAATTTTAAAAGCAGCTCCTGAAGCGTCAACGCCGATAACGGGGACGGATTTCACACACGGGACAGGTAAACGAAAGTGGTTTCTTTAAATGTATAAAAGTGCTTCTTAAGAAGCCTTTAATTCACATTTTTTCATGCGACACGGTGATTTTATTCCCCGAATTAACGGCAGTAATTTTCATGCCAATACGGGGTTAAAATCACCACAAATCAACGTTCCAAAACATCGCGTTCCAGAAATCCTCACTCACAAGATGATTTAAATGCCCATTAATTTACAGGTATTAAACATTCAATTCCTTCCATTTGGCCTGTAAATTCATGAAAATGAGATAAAAAAATTATGTTATATTGTGAGTTATTGTGTGAATGTTATTTGGACACTTAGGCTATTTAAAAATGTTAATCTATTCTTAAGAAATTGATAGATGTTTAGATCTAGTAATTGAATTTTGTAATTAGCTACAATTAGGTAACTAACTAATTATATGCTTTACTTTCATGTCTTCTAAGTAAGATTGTTCCATATTTGTTTCAGAATGCGTCAATCTATAATAACTGAAAACTTCTTTCAGTTATCTTAATTTTTAAGAAAGTTATGGGCTTTTAACTGTCCTCGATCACAGCTTTTGTGTTAAGTCAATGGAAAAGCAATAGGGAACAAGATGCTAATTTCCGAGTATGAAAATGGCCATACCTTCTTTAATACTGAAGATATGAAAGTGAATTAGGTGTCAAATTAAACTTCCTTTTATGCTTTATCTGATGGGATAAATTGCAGACTTTATTTTTAAAATCTCAAAATTTTGTAACATTGCTACTTGCAGTGCCAGGGACCCGGGTATGATCCTGACCACGGGTGCTTTCTCTACGGAGTTTGTACGTTCTCCCCATGACGTGCATGGTTTTCTTCGGGTGCCCCGGTTTCCGCCCACACTCTGAAGACGTACAGGTTTGTAGACTAATTGGCTTCGGTAAAATTGTAAATTATCCCTTGTGTGTGTGTACGATGTGGCCGACAGATGGCGCAATGGGCTAAGTGTTCGGCTGGCAACCGGAAGGTAGCCGGTTCGAATCCCGCTTGGATTGCATACTGTCGTTGTGTCCTTGGGCAAGACACTTCACCCACCTTTGCCTGCGTGTGAATGTGTGTGGATGTGTGTGAATGTGTGTGAGTGATTGGCGGTGGTCGGAGGGGCCGTAGGCGCAAATTAGCAGCCACGCTTCCGTCAGTGTGCCCCAGGGCAGCTGTGGCTACAGAAGTAGCTTACCACCACCGAGTGTGACTGAGGAGTGAATGAATAATGCGATGTAAAGCGCCTTGAGTATTAGAAAGGCGCTATATAAATATAATCCATCATCATCAGTGCTAGTGTGTGGGGTGATCGCTGGCCGGTGCAGACTCGGTTGGCCGAAGGGCCTGTCTTCACGCAGTAGTTCACAACTGAACTAAAGGACCTGAAGTGAATTGAGGGAGTGCAGCGTAGGTTCACCAGGTTACTTCCCGGGATGGCGGGACTGACATATGACGAAAAATGGGTCGACTGGGCTTGTATTCACTGGAATTTATAAATATGAGAGGAGATCTGATAGAAACATTTTGAATTCTTAAGGGATTGAACGGGCTGAAAAAATCTTCCCTATGTTGGGGGAGTCCAGAACCAGGGGTCAGTATAAGAATAAGTGGTAGGCCATTTAGGACTGAGCTAAATACATACTTTTTCACCCAGAGAGTTGTGAATGTGTGGGATTCTCTGTCACAGAAGGCAGTGGGGGCAAATTCACTGAATGTTTTCAAGAGTTGATATATCCCTTGATGCTAACGGTATCAAGGGATATGGGGAAAAAGCAAGAACAGGGTCCAGGTTTTAGATAAACATCCATGATCGAATTGAATGGAGGTGCTGGCTCGAATGGCCGAATGGCCTGCTCCTACACCTATTTTCAAAGTTCTCTGTCTATGTAATATGTTCTATGATATGACCCATCTCTGCCTCATTTCATGCTCATCACAGAAGGAGTACATGGTCAATTTGGTTTGCTGTAAATAATGTGGGTGGTATACTTGCCTTCATCATTCGACGCATTGCATATTGCGGCTCTGGTCAATAAGAGGGAAGCCCATAATAATAATTGACAAGTGCCTGAGCCTTTAGACTGCAATTAGTTCTGGGCACCGCTAATTGAGGAAATGACTATAACTATTCACCTTGTCTATGCCCCTCATAATTGTATAAACCTCCGTCAGGCCAGCATCCTGTGCTTCAAGGAAACAAGTATTTACTCAAAGGTTCGTGAGTCTGTGGAATTCATTGTCACAGACGGCTAGTGAGGCCAAGTCATCGGGTATTTTTTTAGTCGGAGATTGACATTCTTGATTAGTTCAGCAGGCTGGGACTGTATTCCTTGGAGCGCAGTGGGGTGAGGTGTGATATTATAAAGTTGTATAAAATCGTGAGAGAAATAGATTGGGTAGATAAACAGAGTCTCTTGCCCAGTATAGGAGAATCGAGAACCCGAGGACATAGGTTTAAGATGAATGGGGAAATATTTAATAGGAATCAGAGGGGTAACTTTTTTGATGGGTGTATAGAAGGAGCTGTCAGAGGAGGTAGTTGAGGCAGATACTATCACAATGTTTAAGACCTACAGACGACTGACTTCGTTCGGTACGTCTATATCCGAGTGGCACAGGGGCCCGGTTAATCTACGGTTACATGGACTAACTTTAGCTTGACTGCTCTTAGCAACTAGCTATTGCTAGCGTTCGGCATTGCTGATTATACTAGACCCCGTCTTGAAATGTATGAGGCTGGTAAGAATTCACCACGATTCGTGACTATCTTATAACAAGTTTTCTTATATTGTTTATGTGTAATCATACTTGAAAGGTCCTTCACCTGCACATGCTATAAAATTGGGCTTAAGGGACCCGCTTTGTGTTTCGTGATTTGGTCTCTGCCTTCTTGTTCTTAGCAGCTGGCTGCTAACGCTGTCAGCACTCGGCTAGTTTGTTTACACTAGTCTTCCTAGCGGACTGTCTGGGGCTGATAAGAGCTAATTACAGCCAAGGCTGTGTTATACCAATCTGCTCTTATAGCGTTTTTGTTTAACAATACTTAATTGATGTTCTTTTGCCCTGCGCTTTAATCCAAGAGCCCAGTTGGTAATTTGCTAACTTTTCCAATGCTAACTCTCTCTTTATACTTTGTCGACTTTAAGACATACTATGTAACACCAAAGGAAGCTATTCTGGCGCCACTTATGCGTTAGCCTGCTTATTCAGTATCACCATTTTGTTAATTTGCTTTGTCTTATTATTACTATCGTCATTACTATCATTACCATTAGTGTTAGCCATGATATTGGCAGTGCAACTACTATGGCTATTATTTTAACTTTGTATTAATTTATTTATGTTTATCTTACTTTATTTCTACTTTCTATTTTTCAAATTATTATTACCATTGTTATTATTACTACTACTATACTTATTTTATTTTATGTTACTTTACTGACATCGAGTGATTTTGTCGCTTTGGGAGGTGGAAATATTGGGAGCTAAGATCGGATATCTCCATGCGGATGCGAGGACAACGCACCTTGGTGCAATGGGCCCTCAAGGTTCAGTTGGGACATGGGGGATCTCAGGTCCAGGGACTCAGGTTTGAAAGATGGTTAAGTGATATGTGTCCCACTTGTTTGTTGTGTGTGTACGTGTGTATGTATCTTTTTTTTATTTTTTTTTATTTTTTATTTTTTATTATAATTTTTTTTAAATTACTCCCCCGCCCCCCTCCACATGCCCACTCTCGGCAGCTGGCTTCGATGCGCTCTTCCGTCTCGTCTTGCAGTGCTACAGCGCACTACCCACTCGCTTGGATATAGCTAAGTATGGCCAACACAAACGACACTCTTAGATTTGTCTCGTGGAACGTGAGAGGGGTGGGAAGTCCTACCAAAACTGACAGGATCTTGGCCCATTTGCAACAGCTCAAAGGCGATATATTTTTTATTCAATAGACCCACCTTCGCAACAGAGAGGTAACACGGCTTAAGAGAGGCTGGATTAGTCACTTATTTCACTCGAAATTTAATATTAGGGCTAGGGGTACTGCTATCCTGATTCGTAAGAACGTTATGTTCGAACCACAGAAAACTGTGGAAGATCCTGCTGGGCGCTTTGTCATGGTGTCGGGCAAACTGCAAGACACACCTGTCATATTGGCCAGCATTTACGGACCCAACTGGGATGACAGCTCATTTATAACCAAATTTTTTACATCTCTCCCGAATATTGAAAATCACCACTTCATTGTGGGTGGAGATTTTAATCTGGTCCAAGACCCTATACTGGACAGATCTTCGAACAAAGCCTCTACTTTAACTAAATCAGGTACCACTCTGCATGCTCTTGCCAAACAACTTGGGCTCACAGTCCCATGGAGACTTACATTCCCCACGACTACATTATTTTCATTTTTTCCCCATGTACACCGTACCTATACCCGTATAGACTTCTTTCTCTTAGATAACAGACTGCTCTCCAAAATTAAATCCAGCGAGTATCATGGCATCGTAATATCAGATCACGCTGCGACCTCCCTCGATCTTCATTTTCGTAAACGAACTAACCCCTTTAAGTGGAGGTTCAACTCCTCATTATTAGCAGAGGCTCACTACATGCAATTCTTGCACTCCCAAATCACCTTATATTTTGAGCTGAACGACTCGCCGGACATAGAAAGAAGTATACTCTGGGAAGCTTCAAAAGCCTATATTAGGGGCCAACTTATCTCTTTTGTCTCCAACCTGAAAAGAACCGAGACATACCAAACGGCAGACCTGTTACAAAAAATAAAGTACATTGATGACAAATATGCATCTGACCCAAACCCTAACCTTTATAGAGAACGCCTTAGGCTACAAACAGACTTTGACCTCTATTAATAAAGCCAAGCTACGACTGCTTAAATCTAGGCAACACGTTTTTGAATCTGGGGATAAAGCTGGGTAGCTTTTGGCCCATCAGGCCAGAACAGAGGCGATTCACGGCTAATTCCAGCCATTAGATCCAGCTTAGGGGAGATTCATACTGATCCTCTTAGAACTAATGAAGCATTTGCAAAATTATACGCTGAACTATACACTTCCGACTGTCCTCCCACTGCAGGTGACATGTTCAGTAGTATGACGTTTCCACGAATTGACGATGAAGGCACGAGAGACTTGGGTGGTCACATAACTATTGCTGAGGTCCAAGCAACCATCACATCGCTGCAAAGCGGAAAGTCACCCGGCCCTGACGGCTTCACTGTACAATATTACAAAGCTTTCTCTGATCTCCTCGCACCAGTCCTGAGAGATATGTACAATGAGGCGTTTTTACATCGTCGCCTACCGCCCACCCTGTCGTGGGCTACTATCTCCCTAATTCTTAAAAAGGAGAAAGATCCCCTGCTTTGTAGTCGCTATAGACCAATCTCACTCCTGAATGTGGACCTCAAAATCCTCTCTAAAACCCTTGCGCTCCGTCTTCAACGAGTGATGTCCTCTATTATCTCGTTATATCAAACAGGGTTCATACCAGGCCGACAGTCTTCCCACAATGCTAGGCGTCTCCTTAACATCATCCATTCTTCGAGTAGTGAGACCCCGGAGAAAGTGGTCTCCCTCGACGCCGAAAAAGCCTTCGACAGGGTCGAGTGGAGGTACATATATGAGGCGATGGACAGGTTTGGCCTCGGTAACAGATTTATTCTTTGGGTAAGTCTATGATACTCGTCCCCGGTGGCCTCAGTACAAACAAACAACATACTGTCGCCCCACTTCACCCTTCAGAGAGGTACCAGACAGGGTTGCCCGTTATCACCACTCCTGTTTGCTGTTGCGATAGAACCCCTGGCGGTCTGGTTATGCTCAGAAGGGCTTTAAAGGTATTACACGGTTCGACACAACTCATAAAGTCTCGTTGTATGCGGACGACCTACTCCTGTACATCTCCAACCCAGTCAGTTCTCTCCCTGTGATTACGAATATTTTAGAACGGTTTGGTGCGTATTCTGGTTATAAACTTAACTACCAAAAGAGTGAGCTATTAACGATTAACTCATTGGCGTTTCGCTAACTCGGCGTTTTTATCACAATACCCATATCTGATATGTTCCGCATAAACGTTCTGCCTCTGGTTGAGAAAGCCAAAAGAGATTTTGACCGCTGGTCAGTTTTACCGCTATCCCTCGTGGGCCGGATAAATCTTGTCAAGATGGTCGTCCTACCCAAATTCCTGTATCTTTTCCAGCACGTCCCTATACTTATCACTAAATCTTTTTTTGATCAATTAGAAAGGACGATATCTAAATTTATATGGGGTAGCAAACCGGCTAGAATCCGAAAGGCAATAGTGCAGTCTCCTAAGAGTGACGGCGGTTTGGCACTTCCTGACTTTAGGCGATACTATTGGGCAGCTAACTTGCAAAAACTCCTGTATTGGATGAATGTTGATTGCGACCACCTACCGACCTGGGTATACATTGAAAAGGCGAGTTCACGTCTCCCGTTGCGGTCTGTCCTATGCTCCCAACTACCCCCTGTCTATAACATCTTTGGGTGCAGGCCCAATTGCGTCCCTCTCGCTCAAGATATGGAGTCAACTCAGGAAAAACTTCGGTTTACACGGCCCTTCCATTTTGACCCCATTGCTTAAAAATCACATCTTTAAACCTTCAAGTACAGACAACGCATTCAAAACCTGGCATAGCTACGGTATCAGTAGTATCAAAAACCTATACAAGGATGGCATATTTTCGTCCTTCGCGGAGCTCTCGTCCAACTACAGCCTCCCAAACTCCCACCTTTTTCTGTTTTTCCAGATTAGGGATTTTGTGAAGAAGACATTCCCCTATTTCCCAAATCGCCCCCTGAAACCCTGACTGATACCATCTTAGCTTTAGATCCCAACCGGAAGAAATGCATCTCTATCTTGTATAATTTGCTAGGGTCGGTTTTATTGAAACCTCATACCTCATTAAAGGCTGCGTGGGAGGGAGAGCTGAATACGAAACTAACAGACCTGCAATGGGACTCTGCCTTGGATTTGATCCATTCTTCCTCCATATGTGCCCGTCATGGCCTAATCCAATGCAAAGTCCTTTACAAAGTCCACTACACAAATGCAAGATTATCTAGAATGTACCCCGCTGTTAGGGACACCTGCAACAGATGTAATCAATCCCCTGCCAACCATAGAAATATGTTTTGGTCTTGCCCTAAGCTAGCAGCCTTTTGGAGGAGTGCTTTCGAATTGATAAGCAGAGCCTACGACCAGACTATTCCTCCAAACCCAATGTCAACCATTTTCGGTACCCCTCCCAACACCAACCTCTCTGTTGCGGTGAAACGGGTCCTAGCTTTTACAACCTTGTTAGCCCGGAGACTGATCTTGCTTAACTGAAGGCTCACCTGTCCCCCGACACACGCCCGTTGGATTAAGGAGGTGCTTTACAATTTAAAGCTTGAAAAACGTAGGTTCTCTCTCAAAGGCTCTACCAAGACATTCCTAGACACATGGAACCCTTTCTTGGAACTTGTTAACTCTCTCAACTTGTCCCCGGACTCGGAAGAGGACTGAGTGTTCTCCACCATTGTTTTGCTCTACAGCAGCTGCTTTCCCCTTAACCCCCCCTCCCTACAATTATTTATTTAATTACTTACTTATTTAATGTTATAAGTGACCCCAAATTTTATTAGTGACCCCAAATTAATTAATTATTTTCAGTACTTTTTGTTTCGTTTATCTTACCATATATGTGTGGATGTGTACGTATGTGAGTGTTGTTTGTCCCCGTTTGGTTCCGACTTGATTCGGGTGGGTTGAAGGTGGGTAAGGGTAAGGGTATTGAGGGTCGCTTACATACTGTTGCACAATTATGCCTTGACTGTCACTGTCTGTTATCATAGTATGTATGCAAATTGCTTAGAAATTCAAATAAAAATATTTAAATGAAGGAACATTTAGACATGTACATGGATATGACAGGTTTCAAGGGATATGGGCCAAATGCGGGCAGGTGCGACGACTATAGATGGGGCATGTTGGTTGACGTTGCCACGTTGGGCCGAAGGGCCTGTTTCATGCTGTATGGCTTCATGCCTCTATGATTCTATGACACATGGATATCCAGGAAATGAGGGGACATTCAGGGATCACTTTCAGGCAGATGGACATTGTGGGCCGAAGGGCCTGTTCTTATGCTGCAGTGATCTGTGTTCTATGTAAACTATTCTCAATCAACGAGTTTAGTTACATTTATTATAATGTGGACCGAGGTAGAGTGAACATTTCTGTTGCTTGCTAACCCGTTACTGGAAAGACAATACATGATTACAATTCAGCCATCCACGGTTTACAGATGCAGGATGAACGGAATAACGTGAATACCGTTTACTGCCAGATAAAGTCAGTAAACTCCGATGAAAGATAGTCCGAGGGTGTCTAATGAGGTAGATAGTAGATCAGGACAGCTCTCTAGTTGGTGATATGATGGTTCAGTTGCCTGATAACAGCTGGGAAGAAACTGTCCCTGAACCTGCAGGTGTGTGCTTTCACAACTCTCCATCTTTCGCGTGATTGGAGAGGGGAGAAGAGGGAGTGTCTGGGATAAGACTGGTCCTTGATTATGCTGGTGGCCTTGCCGAGGCAGCATAGACAATAGACAATAGGTGCAGGAGTAGGCCATTCAGCCCTTCGAGCCAGCACCGCCCATTCAATGTGATCATGGTTGATCATCCACAATCAGTACCCCGTTCTTGCCTCTCCCCATATCCCACAGACCCCTCTATCTTTAACACCCCAACCTAGCTCTCTCTTGAAAGTATACAGAGAACCGTCCTTCACCGCCTTCTGAGGCGGAAAATTGCACAGACTCACAACGTTCTGTATGAAAATGTGTTTCCTCATCTCCGTTCCAAATCGCTTACTACGCATTCTTAAACTGTGGCCCCTGGGTCTGGAATCCCCCAACATCGGGAACATGTTTCCTGCCTCTAGCGTATCCCAACCCTTAAAAATCTTATATGTTTAATAATACACCCTCGCATTCTTCTAAATTCTAGAGTATACAAGCCCAGCCGCTCCATTCTCTCAGCATATGACAGTCCCGCCATCCCGGGAATTAACCTTGTGAACCTCCCTCAATAGCAAGAATGTCCTTCCTCAAATTAAGGGACCAAAACTGCACACAATACTCCAGGTGTGGTCTCACTAGGGCCCTGTACAACTGCAGAAGGGCGTCTTTGCTCCTATACCCAACTCCTCTTGTTATGAAGGACAACGTGCCATTCGCTTTCTTGACTGCCTGCTGTACCTGCATGCTTACTTTCCGAATCCGACCTCTCTGTCCTGGGTCTCGTCCATGGCCAGAGTGAGGACCATCGTAAATTGTAGCAGCAGCACCTCATATTTCGCTTGGGCAGTTTGCATCCCAGCCGTATGAACATTGACTTATCTAATTTCATGTAGTCAGTACTTTCTCCTCCCCTTCTCAGCTCCCCCTCAGCCCACTAGCTCCACCTCTTCCTTTCTTCTTCACCCTCACCCTCACATCCGTCTGAAGAAGGGTTTCGACCCGAAAAGTTGCCTATTTCCTTCGCTCCATAGATATTGCCTCACCCGCTGTGTTTCTCCAGCATTTTTGGCGACCATTAACCTGCCTTCCTGTTTTTGCTACCAAAGTGGATAACGTCACATATATCCATATTAAGCTGCGTCTCCCATTCATCTGCCCAATCACCCAACCTGTCCAAGTCAACCTATATTCTCACAGCACAGAAACATAGAAAATAGGTGCAGGAGTAGGCCGTTCGGCCTTTCGAGCCTGCACCGCCATTCAATATGATCATGGCTGATCATCCAACTCAGTATCCTGTACCTGCCTTCTCTCCATATCCCCTAATCCCTTTAGCAACAAGGGCCACATCTAACTCCCTCTTAAATATAGCCAATGAACTGGCCTCAACTACCTTCTGTGGCAGAGAGTTCCAGAGATTCACCACTCTCTGTGTGAAAAAATGTTTTTCTCATCTCGGTCCTAAAGGATTTCCCCTTAATCCTTAAACTCTGACACCTTGTCCTGGACTTCCAGAACATCGGGAACAATCTTCCTGCATCTAGCCTGTCCAACCCCTTAAGAATTTTGTAAGTTTCTATAAGATCCCCCCTCAATCTTCTAAATTCTAGCGAGTACAAGCCGAGTCTATCCAATCTTTCTTCATATGAAAGTCCTGACATCCCAGGAATCAATCTGGTGAACCTTCTCTGTACTCCCTCTATGGCAATAATGGAGACCAAAACTGTACGCAATACTCAAGGTGTGGTCTCACTAAGACCCTGTACAATTGCAGTAGAACCTCCCTGCTCCTATACTCAAATCCTTTTGCTATGAATGCTAACATACCATTCGCTTACTTCACTGCCTGCTGCACCTGCATGCCTAATTTCAATGACTGGTGTACCATGACACCCAGGTCTCGTTGCGTCTCCCCTTTTCCTAATCGGCCACCATTTAGATAATAGTCTACTTTCCTGTTTTTGCCACCAAAGGGGATAACCTCACATTTATCCACATTATTCTGCATCTGCCATGCATTTGCGCACTCACCCAGCCTATCCAAGTCACCTTGCAGCCTCCTAGCATCCTCCTCACAGCTAACACTGCCCCCCCCCCAGCTTTGTGTCATCCGCAAACTTGGAGATGTTGCATTCAATTCCCTCGTCCAAATCATTAATATATTGTAAATAGCTGGGGTCCCTGCACTGAGCCTTGCTGTACCCCACTAGTCACTGCCTGCCATGCTGAAAAGGACCCGTTTACTCCTACTCTTTGCTTTCTGTTTGCCAGCCAGTTCTCTATCCACATCAATACTGAACCCCCAATACCGTGTGCTTTAAGTTTGCGTACTAATCTCTTATGTGGGACCTTGTCGAAAGCCTTCTGAAAGTCCAGATATAACACATCCACTGGTTCTCCCTTATCCGCTTAGTTACATCCTCGAAAAATTCTATAAGATTCGTCAGACATGATTTACCTTTCGTAAATCCATGCTGAATTTGTCCAATGATTTCACCACTTTCCAAATGTGCTGCTATCCCATCTTTAATAACTGACTCTAGCAGTTTCCCCACTACTGATGTTACATTAAATGGTCTGTATTCCCCGTTTTCTCTCTCCCTCCCTTTAAAAAAAGGATGGTTACATTAGCTACCCTCCAATCCTCAGGAACTACTCCAGAATCTAAGGAGTTTTGAAAAATTATCACTAATGCATCCACTATTTCTGGGGCTACTTCCTTAAGTACTCTGGCTGTTTCTGACTGCAAGGGACCTACGTATGTTTTAACTAATCTCTTTCTCTTCACATATCTATACAAACTTTTGCAGTCAGTTTTTATGTTCCCTGCCAGTTTTCTTTCATAATCTATTTTCCCTTTCCTAATTAAGCTTTTTGTCCTCCTCTGCTGGACTCTGAATTTCTCCCAGTTCTCTGTTAGGCTGCTTTTTCTGGCTAATTTTTATGCTTCATCATTTTTTTTGATACTATCCCTGATTTCCCTTGTTATCCACGGATGCACTACCTTCCCTGATTTGTTATTTTGCCAAACTGGGATGAACAATTTTTGTAGTTCATCCATGCAGTCTTTAAATGCCTTCCATTGCATATCCACCGTCAACCCTTTAAGAATCAATTGCCAGTCAATCTTGGCCAATTCACGTTTCATACCCTCAAAGTTACCTTTCTTTAAGTTCAGAACCCTTGTTTCTGAATGAGCAATGTCACTCTCCATCCTAATGAAGAACTCAACCATATTATGGTCACTCTTGCCCAAGGGGCCACGCACAACAAGACTGCTAACTAACCCTTCCTCATTACTCAATACCCAGTTTAGAATAACCTGCGCGCTCGTTGGTTCCTCTACGTTGGTTTAGAAAACTATCCCGCATACATTCCAAGAAATCCTCTCCCTCAGCACCCCTGCCAATTTGATTCACCCAATCTATATGTAGATTGAAGTCACCCATTATAACTGTTTTACCTTTGTTGCACGCATTTCTAATTTCCTGTTTGATGCCATCCCCAACTCTACTACTACTGTTAGGCGGCCTGTACACAACACCCACTAGCGTTTTCTGCCCCTTAGTGTTTCGTACCTCTACCCATATCGATTCCACATCCTCCAAGCTAATATCCTTCCTTTCATTGCGTTAATCTGCTCTCTAACCAGGAACGCCACCCCACCTCCTTTTCCTTTCTGTTTATCCCTCCTGAATATTGAATATCCCTGGATGTTCAGCTCCCAGCCTTGGTCACCCTGGAGCCATGTCTCCGTGATCCCAACTATATCATAATCATTAATAGCTATCTGCACATTCAACTCATCCACCTTATTACGAATGCCCCTTGCATTGAGACACAAAGCCTTCAGGATTGTTTTTACAACGCTCTTACCCCTTATACAATTATGTTGAAAAGTGGCCCTTTTTGATTTTTGCCCTGGATTTGTCTGCCTGCCACGTTTACTTTTCACCTTTTTACCTATTGCTTCTACCCTCATTTTACACCCCTCTGTCTCTCTGCTCACACATTTAAGAAACCCACCACCTCTTATTCTCTGTTTATTATTTTTTTCTTCTTTCCCCCCTACCTGTTGGGTCTGAGTGCTTCCCCTCTCTGCCTCCTGCCTCACACACTGTCTACAAGCTTTCTCTATTTGAGTCCCTCCCCCCAACCGTTCTAGTTTAAAGTCTCCGCAGTAGCATTTGCAAGCAGTAGCACGATCCTCACAGTTCACACTGCCACCCAGCTTCGTGTCATCTGCAAATGTATTACTGTTACTTTGAATCCCTTCATCTAAACCATTGATGAATATTGGAAATAGCTGTTGTCCCAGCACCGAGCCTTGCGGTACCCCACTAGTCACTGCCTGCGATTCTGAAAGGGACCCGTTAATTCCTACACTTTGTTTCCTGTCTGCCAACCAATATTCTATCCGTCAGCATTCTACCCCCAATATCATGTGCCCCAATTTTGCCCTCTAATCTCCTATGTTGGACCTTATCAAATGCTTGAGTCAATGGAAGGGAGGTTGGTTTGTGTGATGGTCTGGGCTACGTCCACAATACTCTGCAATTTCTTGCCGTCGAGGATGGAACTGTTGCCAAACCAAGCTGTGAAGCATTGCGATTAAATGTTTTCTACGGCAATAAATTTTACAATGCTGAAGTGTACATTTTACAATGCTGAACTATCATACAATCAAACACTGCAACAGATCTTGTCGGCAACAGTCTATGCGTTCTGCTGGAATATTTGAAGTTGGCAGAGTCAAATAAGGGTCATATTGTCCTCAGATAATTTCTTAAGTAGAAAGAAAACACAATGTTCAGCCAATTGCTTTGCAGGCTCCCTCATTTGCCACGCTTGAGGCACCAACGTGGCTTGTGGGCAGTGCCAATGGGCAATAGAGCATGAACGCAGGTGTCACATGCGAGTCATAGAGCCATACAATGTGGAACCAAGCCCTTCGTCCCCACTTGGCCACACCGACCAACATATCCCATCTACACTAGTGCCACATGCCTGTGTTTAGCCCTTATCCCTCTAAACCTGTCTTATCCATGTACCTGTCTATTGCTTCTTAAACATTGCAATAGCCCCTTTCTTAATTACCTCCTCCGGTTGCTCGTTCCTTACACCCACCCTCCTTCGGTGGCGAACACGCCCCTCAGGTTACTATTAAATATTTCCCCCTTCACCTTCAATCTCTGTCCCCTGGTTCTTGAATTAATATACCTCTAACTGATCATCGCTCATCCTCCTGCGCACCAAGCAATAGAGTCCCAGCCTACTCTCCCTATATCTCAGGCCCTCGTGTCTCGTCAACATCCTCATAAATCTTCTCTGTACCCTTTCCAACTTGACAACGTCTTTCCTGTAACGTTGTCCAGAACTGAACACAATATTTTATATGCGGCCTCATCAATGTATTTTATAGCTGCAAAATACCTCCCAACTTCTATACTCCACTCTTTGACTGACGAAGGCCAATGTGCCAAAAGCCCTTTAAACCACCCTATTTACCTGTGACATCACCTTCAAGGAGTTATGTACCTGCACTCCTAGATCCCTCTGCTCTACAACGCTCCCCAGAGCTCCACCATCAACTGTGTAGGTCCTGCCC